>JAODLC010000036.1:19510272-19536109 GCA_026781145.1 Hippopotamyrus pictus | reverse complement strand
CGTAGGGGTGCCGTTAGGCATCTCTGACCGCCGCTGCCGTTGATCTAGTTTTAGCAGACCGCCGGCTTCACCACTGGCTCACTCCCCCCGCCCCACCCTCCCCTCCCCTCCAACTTCATGGAGGTGGGTGGGGGCTGATGTAGCTGACAGGCGTTTTTGAACCTGTAATTACATGTTGTATAATCACTAAACTAGATCCGCCAGTCATTATTTCGCCAGTATTTGGTATAACGGAGACTTAAGTAATATTAGTGAGAGTTTTAAGGGTGACTTATTGCTCTTATAAGTACTAGTTTGATGCAGGAATACGGTCAGCCCTTAGAGGGGGGACACCGGGCTCAGGCTGGCACAGGGTCCATGTGGTGGCCCCCCCCACTGTGTTTTGCGATTACCTCTGGTGGAGAGGAACTACCTGGTAGCTCCCAGTTTAGCACAAGTAATATTTAGTGCCTTATTTCGAATGGTCTCATTATCCAAGAATCCACGGTGAAATTTCATCCTGCTTAGTAATCAGTTTGCTCTGCAGCTAATGATGAACGTGGAGTTAGTAAATTTCTAAAAGATCAGAGTTATTTAAACTGCAAATTTAAATAACTTAATAATAAAGGAATATGGTGCAGCTGGTGGGTTATTAACATCAAGTGAGAAATGGTGGACTGGTACAGGAGGGAGAGGGCTGTTATTGTCCTTAATGGCTGAGATGCCCCCATATTTAAAAAAGAGACCCATCAAAAGTGGAGGGAAATCAAACTGCGTTTTATTTCCTCTTCATTGCTGTAAAGACAGTGTGGAGATGTCTTTAACTTTTAACAGTCTGTCCACATGACGGACACACACAAACGCTCTCACATGCACTCACACACTCTCACGCACGCACACACACACTGTTGCTTAGCAGCCGTGACAGGACTGGCCGTGTCGTTCAGTGACACTGACTCACAGTGTCAACGGCATGGTGACAAATGGCACAGTGTCTCCTGTGGCTGTACGCTGTTGGCGTGAAACTACGGTTACGAAAAATGGTCAGACATTTCCAGTGACAGCAGTGGTGACTGGTGACATGAGCACACTCAAGGTGGGCAGGTTGACCCACCTGATCAGAACGGCATTGGCACCTTAAGAACTCTTACCAAAGTTAACGGGGGAGGGGGTCGTCTGTTTGCAATCTCTATGCATTGCTTGCACGCTCAGCTCTGCAATAACTGATCTGTCCATCTGACTTCTTTAATGACCCACTTCTGTTCTTATGTGACGTTAATCAAACAGTTCGACTGACTTGTAATTCGCAGTTTTGGTATTTTGATAGGGGCTTGTGTAATATTCAGACAGCTGTTTACAAGTAAGTAATATTCCAGGAGGAACCTGTGTGACTTTCTGATGCTTACTGACTTTATTAAGTGTCACTCTCTGGTATCGCATCGTGCAGAATCGCTATTAACCGGCTGTGTCCTGAGTGCGCTGCACTGTGTCGTTGGCACTGTATGAATGCTTCACTGTCTCACTGTGCGAGTGTGACCCCTGGCTTCACCCCACTCTGCCCCCCTACTGGCTCACTAAAACTCTGCACTGTCCGCCATCACCAGGCTTGCGTTGCCCTAAAACAAAGCGCTCTTTGTCGCTGTTCTTTTGAGGACCTTGTTGTTGGTGCCCTCTAGGAGATGTGAGAGTGCGGAGCTGCATCAGCCTCGAACCCGAGCGGAGGGGCTCTCACCCGTACCTGTGTGTTGATTTCCGAATTTTGCACTGTAAGTATGATGAGCTCCTGTAGCCACATCCAGGTCGTTCCCCACGTGCTGTTAAAACTGTGGTCATTCTAACAAACTGCAGGCCTGTTCCCTGGACAGAGCACATGTCTAATACTAATATTGTAACAGATAAGCACACCGTGGAGTAGTTATTAGTGATGGGCAAATGAAGCTTCATGGACCATTTGCTGTACTTTTTGACTCCACTAGATGGCGCTCTTGGTTTGCTATGGGGACACGCTTTGAGCCCTTTTTTGAACAGAAAGCACCATCTACCGAAAATATAGCAAATGGTTCATGAAACTTCATTTGCCCATCACCAGTAATTAGCACTAGTAGTTTTAAGGAACAACAAAGGGGTAGGGTGACCACATGTCACATTTCTGACAGACTGTACCCAGAGCAGAAAGGATGTAAATAATTCTCATTATTTGCAGACGTTTCTGGTGCGGTATAGCATTTTATCCTCAATTTACAGTCATCTAGTGGTGTTGAAATGGAAAATGGTGATGTAATGTGTGTATCGTTGCGATAAAAACAATACTGAGTAGGGCAGGAAAAATAAAGCTTAATGTTGTTATAGTTGAGGAGCTAGCATCCCCTAATTATGGGCAAATGAAGCTTCATGAACCATTTGCTATATTTTCTGACTCCCACTAGATGGTGCTCTCTGTTCATAAAAGGGCTCAATGCATACCCCAAATCAATCAAAAAGCAACATCCAGTGGATCAAAAAATACAGAAAATGGTTCATGAAGCTTCATTTGCCCATCACTAGTATCCCCTACCCATATTAGTATGTCCCTTATTAATTAATTAACAAGTGCATCCATATGAGTCACGCCCTCTGGATGCACTCTGACTTCCCCCTGGTGGCCGTCTCCACAGCCCGGCACGATCCCGCCGCTCCTGCTTCTGCCCACAGTGTCCGGCGGCTGCTCAGCTTCCAGCGGTACCTGCACTCCTCCCGCCGCCTCCGCTGTGGCAGCGGCCCCCCCCATATCCTCGACGATGACTACGTGGGCCAAGCGAAGGTCAGCCGCAGACCCAAAAGCCAGTGAGAGACGGTGTCTCCTGCTGAACCTCAGGCCTGTTCTTGGAATTGTTTGTCTGACAGTTTGCTTTGGTTTCCTTTTGGCTGATCGACAAAATTCTTACAGTGTATGCTACAGAGAACTGGGAGCTGGAATTTCGACATTTTCCTCTTTGACAGATTAACAAATGGTAAGTTTATACAGCTTCTCTCTCTAGTTCAGCAGTGTACAAATGCTGTTTTCAATAATTCATACAAATTACATTCATTTATCCCCATATCTTTCACTGATACAATTCAGTGGTCCTTAATTTCAGCTTTGCACCACAATTCCTTGCATTAATTGTGAGGAAATGTAGATTGATTGTATATACAGAATACAATACAAGCCATTTTTATCACGTGACATGAGCAGCCTGTTTCGTCAGTAATGTGAGTCGTGTGATAAATATGTACATTTCATAATTCAGTCACTTGGTTGTAATGCCGGGAATTTTGTTGATCACGTTGACTGAAAGGGGGGTGTGGGTGTGTGCTGGTGTGTTTGTGAGTGTCTGTGTCTGGATGAAAATTGTGTCTAAATCTGTACTGAAAAAAACAACACAAGCCTAGCTTTAGACTCTGAAGTCTAGGACGGTACTTGTGTAACACACCTTCGCACAAATCTTTGTTTTTAAAATTCAATGAAAAGTCAATATTGCCCTCTGCTGGCTGTTTTTATCAGTCTGTTCAACTGTTCAGATTAGAAAACAGCTTTTGAAGCTGATCTTTGTAAGGCAGTCTAGAGTTTCAGAACTCCAAACAACGTAATAGTCCCTTGAGATAAAAAAAAAAAAAGCCAAGGCTTTGGTATTAGTGTTGACCAATTGAAGCAGCAGGAATTCTATACTGTCTCTAAAATGGCAACATTGTATCTCATTTCTCTTGCTGTTCCCCCCCCCCCTTTGTTTCAGGAAACAGCCTCGTCACCCTGACATTTCATTTATTTCATCATTATGGACTAATTGAGCTCTTCCAATTAGACATGGTAAAACTTCGTAGATTTTTAGGTAATTTCTTCCCGTCTGATTTGAATATTGTTGGAGTATTTTATCTGTGTATATGCAGACCTAGACTTTGAGTAGTTGTATATTTGTGCACTTGTGTGGCTGTTATTGCCTGGATGGTAGGTGCAGTCATTCAGCTCATGCATGGCCAGTCTGAAGAAGGATTTTCTCACATATGTTTGGTGTTTGGTGGTGCTGGAGGAAACTTACATGTGTATCTTGACAGTTATGGTTCAGGAGGACTACCACAGTCAGAACCCCTACCACAATGCTCTTCATGCTGCTGACGTAACCCAGGCTATGTACTGTTACTTGCAGGAGCCCAAGGTGAGACTGGTGGGCTGGGCATTCTTCTTTGCGTCATTGGAAAGCGATGAAATGTCTTCTCTTCCCGGAAAAACCCAAGAAAACTCCAATAACGAGTTTCTGTGACTGTTACCTTCTGAAGTTGGTGGTTGACTGTCTGATTTTGCTGGTGCGTGTTAAGAGGAACTCTGACGTTGTCTATAGCTCTCGACGTCCCTCTCTGCCTGTGACATCTTGCTGGGCCTCCTGGCAGCTGCCACTCATGACCTGGACCACCCAGGTGTCAACCAGCCTTTCCTCATCAAAACCAACCACCACTTAGCCGCATTATACAAGGTGTGTTCTCTGCGTCACCTGGCAGCTACGCAGTGCTGGTACCAACTAAGTCCTAAAAGTGACATCACACCAATCAGTCCTAAAAGCCATCCAGGGCGATTAACATTGATGCGTCACAATTAAATGTCTCTGGTCCAGCAGTCCAGGGGCTTGATTATCATTTGCATCAGCAGAACTACAGAAGTATAGGTAAAGTCTGCGCTTATCACATGACTGAGGACTGAACGGAACTGTCTGGTTCCTTCATTTGTAGAATACCTCAGTTCTGGAGAATCATCACTGGAGGTCTGCAGTCGGCCTACTCCGCGAGTCTGGGCTGTTCTCACACCTGCCTGCTGAAGATGGGTCGGTACTGTGCCACACACGGTCACTGCCTTTTCATGCGTGGATGTTATGCGATCGCTGCTGGTGAAGCAGCATTCCATTGAGGTTGTGTGTTTCAGACTGAACATGGAGAAACAGCTGGGATCCCTGATCCTGGCCACAGATATCAGCAGACAGAATGAGTACCTAACCAAGTTCAGGGAGCACTTGGAGAAGGACGACCTGTGCATGGCTAACTCCAGCCACCGGCACTTTGTCCTGCAGGCGAGTCCAGCGTCGGCAGAGACGCCACTCTCCGGTACGTGCTGTGTGGTATTTCTGATCGGCTGCTTCCGCCAGTTGAGTTGTGTTTCTCCTGCTGACCTGCAGATGGCGCTGAAGTGTGCCGACATCTGCAACCCCTGCAGACCGTGGGAACTGAGCAAACAGTGGAGCGAGAAGGTGACTCAGGAGTTCTTCCATCAAGGTACATCAGTTACCTCTCTGATCGAATCTCCAGCCGGCCGCTCCTAAGTATAGATGTGTGAAAAGGTGTTTCGCCTTTGGCTTGATTTTCTACATTTTTCTTTTTGAAACTTCAATGTTATTACACTTCCAGTCAAACGTTTTTGAACACCACACCCTTTTACCACTTTTCCATCTTTCCTAAACTGCAGATTTTTATTCTTGTTAAGCTTCATAACATGGAAAGAGTATGTAAGAGTGTTTGTCTGACATCCTCTTCACTGGTTGTGTTGTGATGGCATAGTCAAATTCTAGGCTGTCCTTTAACTTTAAATCCCATGAAACAGGGCAGTATTTAATGTCCCTTATAGAACAAATGCCTGGAATTTTCTCTACCATTATAACTGCTAGAGGAGGTTACTTTGAGTCAAAGATACATTTTCTTTCTAATAAAAGTGCTCAAATGATGAACATGCTTTGTTAGCAAAGAGTATTGAGTGTATTTTTAGGTTTTGAGTAACGGGGAAATGTAGAAAAACGTGAACATGAAATAGGGCAAAGAATGGGCACATAAAATCTTCTTTACTGAAGTGGTATAAAACCCAGTTTACTGCTGTACCTCATAACTAAGTTTTGATTAAAATTTGGTCATTGGAAAAACCCTGATAAAATGGGAGTAACATAGTACTGCAGCCTTTTTGACAGAACAGCTCCAGTGAAAACCGCCTTCACAAGAAACACCATGTGACTCCTTGCTGAACCTCTCTTCCTTGGGTAATAGGTGAGATTGAAAAGAGACACAACCTGGAAGTCAGCCCTCTGTGCGACAGCCAGACCAACACCGTCTGCAGTATTCAGACGGGTAAGCTGGTCCAGTCCTGCAGGATTCTAAGCGCGTGAAACAGCCTCCCTGTGATCCTTTGAGTGGAGCTCATGGGGCTCGTTGTCAGGGTTACTGACGCACCCATCCTGCCCCCGCAGGCTTCATGACGTACGTGGTGGAGCCGCTGTTCGCCGAGTGGGCCCGCTTCTCTGACACGCGGCTCTCCCGGACCATGCTGGGATACCTGGCCCTGAACAAGGCCGGCTGGAGCGGCTTGCTCCAGGAGCTGGGGGGGGGGCTGGATGAGGGTACAGAGGCGTCCGCGGAGGAGCCCGACTCCACAGCATTACCTCAGGGAAGTCAAAGGTCATGACCCCCCCTCCAGAGCAGAGGGAGAGGGGGTGAGGGATTATACTGTTTTTGCTGCAGCCAGCCCGTGGCCTCCCCCGTTTGAGTTAAACATCTCCCACCCTGAAGAACCACTGATTTGAGGAAAAAAATTAACCCATTTTTTTTCTGAACATAGAGCAATACATAGATACCTCATCTCACTTCCGCTGTGCCCTCAGTCAGCTTGTTTTATTTATTTGTTTGGCTTTCTTCCTTCATGCTGTTCTGGCCTGACTAATCTCACGCGCTGAAATTTCATGGAGGCAGAGAGGAAATTTCTGTAGCGAAAGTGCCATTTTACTTTTAATTGCTTTTGAAGGTGGTTTTGAAAAGTATTCAGAGAAAAGGCTCACAGAGGCTCGAAGGAATCTACTGATGCTTTTGAAACAAAGGGCCCAATCTTTCTGCTGCCTCTGAGACTGTTTACAGTGTGTGTGTGTCTGTCTGTGTGTGAGTGAGAGAGAGAGAAACGCGATGAAAAGGGATCATGCCTTTATGCACAAGCCCACAGAACCACTAGGGAACTCTGACCCACGGAAATGGAACAAACCGCAGATCGCAGCTCTGACACGTCAGCCAGTGGGACAGCGTCTGTGACGAGGCGTCATGGTGACAGAGCCCAGGAGGGGGGTGAGGTTATGGGAGAACGCGTGATGGGGCCCCCACCAGCTGAAAACGGACGTTTCTCAGGGACGTTTGCTTGTGGATGTGACCTTTGACCTGGGCTGCTTTTTGAGCCGGTGACCGAAGGCGTCAGAAGCTCACCACGAATGTGTGAGGTGACACGGCCCGCGACGACACAGCATGACCGCCCTAACTATGCACAAAGCTAAGTGACCAAACTAGCACCCAACTTCACGACGTGCATCTTGACTCTTAACCGTCTGCTCGCGAGCCTTCGTTGTGGAGCAGCAAACATTCCACATGGCCATCCGGTACCGTTGGTTCTGTACAGTAACGTGGGTTATCTGGTTCTCCACTTGGTCTTTCACATAACTGGTGCTTTATTTCATTTCAGCTAATTTGTATTTTTTTTTTTTCCCTCTTAAGTGCTGTAAGACTGTTTTGATGAAACTGTTTACAATTTGTTGTTACAGCCATTCGGGGGGGGGGGGGACTTCAGCATCAAGCCGTTTTGAAAAACTTTACTGTATTGACATTTTGATACATGCCTGTTGCAGTTCCATTTTGATTAATAAAACAAATTAAACTAATCCCATAGTTAATGTGGTATAAACTCCTGCTCCGGGGGGGTATCATTATAAAATCTCACGCATGCATGAAGCTTTTGCCAGTATCTCTGTATCACTTTGTATGACTCCAGCACCATGTGTCTGTAGCAGGAGAAATCACTTTTTATACAGTAATTCTGAAGTTAAATACTTAAATAAAAAAAAAAAGACATAACCGTAATATAGAACTTTACTAAACACGATGTGCACGATCCAGTTTTCTTCCATTACATTTGAATCAGTGTCCCCTCAGACTGGGCCACCGTGTGACTTGTGATATCTGTACCAGTAATGAAGGACCAGTTCAAATGAACCTTAAACTAATCCCTGGAAAATTACTAAAGACAAATAAAAGCAATTCAAGGAAAAGTTTCAAACTTACAAAAAAAAACAAAACAAATAGGTTCTTTAGGATTCAAATGAAGTTTGGACTTCATGCCACCTAAAGATAGCAGCTCAAAGTACTGGATGAAATGCAGGAAGGTCCTGTGTGACCAGGCCAGTGTGCGTTCCCTGTCACTAAACATGGCACCTTCTCATACAGATGACGCGCACGACACTGCGTCCCACTCACCAATATGATCAGTTATTCGTGTTCAATCAATAGAAGCAGACATTCAGATTCCATCAGGCTAAAAACTACAATCAAAATGGCACATAAAATGTATCCGTGAGCAGCTAATAATAAATAGTCAAGTATGATAACTATTCAAACAATATTTTGCATATATATCCCACTGTCCTATCGTAACAGATGACACTCCCCAGCCTTTCCTCTAAGCGCCACTAGAGGGGGCTTTACAGAAAATGGTCACAAACCATTCAGCTGAGCGTTTAGGTAAGACTGTTCTTTGGTGTGAGCTTATTGGCTGTTACAGAAGGAGCAGGAGGGATTAAAGGGGTGCAATTCAATGGAAACGGGAAGGGAGGCCTTAAAATGACAGCAAACTAGCGAATGGTCAATGTTGCGGAGGCTCCTCGGTTTGGCAGGGCACACGTTCACCCCGGGACCTCGTGACGACCGGAGGCGCTGCCCCGCTTCATCTGGCCTATAGGAGATTCCTCTGGGGAGTCGACTTGAGCATGTGCTGTCCGAACTGGAGAACAAGCGAAACCCAATGTGAGCGATACGAAGAGGCAGTGGATGCGGACTGGCGGGTCCCAGGCAGGGCCTCGGTGCTTACCAAGGGGGTCTCACCACGGTCAGCTTTAGTGTTGTGGCCCACAGGCTGGCTGTCCCCCTCGGCCCGGCTCTCGTTCCCATAGCGATATGCAAATTTGCGTCTGAGGGCATCCGCAATGAGAGCAGCGGGATCGGTGGGGTCACTGGGCTTGGTGTCGCCCCCCTCTGGACGCCTAGAGCACAGCAGGCAGCAGGTCAGCGCGACACTGAGACTGCTGACCGCCCGAGCCTGCAAGAGGGCTCGGGGTGAGCTGTTCTTCCGGAAGGGTCTGACGGTGCCCAAACAGAGGACCCTGGGTGCGCTTCCTACCTCACTGCACGCAGCTTCACCTTCCCCATGTCCTTCAGTACTTCCAGCATGCTGGGCATCTCTGGAGGGCCCCCGGGCTCCGGTTGGGGCCCCGCAGCCGCCGCCTTACCACGGCGCTCTCTGATGAGGTCGATGGCTGAAGAGTTTGGCTGCAGGCTGGGCAGAGGTGGTGGTGGTGGAGGGGGAGGGACAGGGACAGGTCCAGGTCCAGTGGGTGTTGGTACTAAAGTGAGGAGGGTGGGGGTACAGACATGTGAGTGACACCTCAGAGCACTTCAGTCCCAGACAAATACTTCAGGTGATGAGATTTGCGGAGTATGGATTACGGACAAGTATGGATCCATTACCCAGCAGAACCAGCTCTGGATGTCCCCAGCATCATCACAAATTAGGCTTTTGGGTTCAACACTGCCATACGCTAGTGCACCCCGCTAATCACTACGGACAGGTAGCCAGCTGCCCCTCTGGGTAGCGCGCCGGAACCAGTGTGGTTCTCCCCAGACATTTGTGAGCATGTGACCTACCAGCCTGGGCAGTCTGCTCCTGGGCCAGGACGATCTGAGCGATCTGTTCCCTGAGTTTGGCCAGCTCATTCTCCAGGGCGCTGATCTTCTGGATGGTCTCCCTGCTGCCAGGCGACGGCTCCCTGCGGTCCGTCTCCTCCACATGCAGCGACCTCCGCTTCCTGGAGGACCTCCTTCGGGGCTGCCGCTGGTGGGAGCAAACTATGAATCCCGGACGAGATCCGGGCCTGCAGAGAAGAGCCATGAAGACCAGTGAAGACCGCTAGTGACACGCAGGTAACAGGGGAAGGAGCGGGGGGAACAGCGCCTACCTGAGGCCTGTCGAGGCATCGTCCTCTCCGTCTATCCAGGCAACGTCGGCCAGAGAAGCGATGAGCTCACTGCGCCGACGTGAGCTGCCCAGCGCCCGGGCACCTTCGATGAAAGGTTGCAGCTGGGAGGTGGAGGCAGAGGCGTAAACAGACAGCCTCAGAGGTAGCTATGGGTGCAGGCCATTACCCAGCAAATGACAAATCCTGAAAAAGCAGCCCTGTGACATTAAGGTCAGAACTATTTAGTGTCCCATTCCATTACTGACATTTATGGGGGGCTCGGAACGTGGCCTCTGGAGACTGGCATGCCAGAGTCGCGTCTGGGGTCAGTGTCGCACCCGCCAGCTGGCTGCTCTGAATCCAGCGGTTTCACTAGAGGGGGTCAGCTGGCTGCCTGGCTTCTGACACTAGCTGCCCTGAAACTGCTGCCCCGACGGGTTTAACGCTGTCACGTTCCGCAGACACACTGAGCCACGACATCTGGTCACGGGAGGAATCGAGAACCACGCAAGCACAGTACAGAAATGGAAAAGGCTGATAAGCTCCTGTACAACCGGCAGTACAACAAATAATGCTGCTTTAAAACCGCAGGAAGGAAATCAGAATGAACAGCAAGCAAGAAAAACAGTCAAATCCAAACTTCGTGGAACCGCAACTGAGCACCAGGTTTCGCTCTGACTGGCTGCGAGTTCTGGCTCTTTTCTTTCCCAAAAAACTTGCCATTTTTAATCACATCCCTAATAAATGCTACATTAAACAAAGGCATTTTTTTGGAATTAGTAAATTAGGAGCAATTAAGTTAAACTAAAGTTCTAAACCATTTAACTAAGTTAATAAAGTTTCTCTATAAATTAGTGTTCACACGTCAGGAGTGAGACGAATACACTCAATGAACATTTATCAGCATTTATCAGTATTAAAATGAACCAAGTGTCTTACACACAAAACGGGGTTAGTGGAAGGTGAGGGGGAGGGGGGGTCAGTCCTACGTCAACACGCAGCCACATCCATGACACATCAAGGTGGGGACTGACCTAGAGCGGCCAAACGTGGGTCCCGGTAAAGGATGGCGGGAAGGCAAAGGGGTGGAGGCAGAGAGACGGGCACCGTAGGCTCTCGAGGTGAGAGAGAGACGTTAAAGGGAGCACATTTTGAAGAGAGCACGCCGGTCACCTGCCAGCATGTCACCCGAGCAGCTACACAGCAAACACAGTACCACCGTGTCACTTCATATGACACGCTACACGGCATGCTGGCAGACAGAGCTTCCGCATTTAAAATGGGCGTGACACAGAAATCTTTCCTTACAGTCGTTATAACAGGGCCAGTGGCCAGAGGTTCGCAGGGGTAAAGCTGATGGACACACTCTTATAATCACAGCAGCCACCAGGAAGACGGCAGGAGGAGCTACAGGCCAAAGGCCCGGCCCAGGAATGCCTCATGGATCAGTCCTGCGAAAATCACACACAGTGCTTACGGGGAACCCCTCAACAGTGTGTCCTACCTGAAATCGGACTCGGGGGCACGGGGCCAGAGGAAGGCGTGTTCCGATTCTTCTCACGATGCTCCGAGCGGACCCGTACGGCCTCACTGACCCAAAGACCTCAAAGACATCAAATAAGACTCCAGATCTCACCAAGGTATACTCAGGTTTACACCCTTACACAAGATTAGGGTCTGAGACAGATTCTCAGGGACAGCATAACCGCTAAGGATCCAAACATTCATCCATCTTCTATCCACTTATCCTGGTGAGGGTAGAAGGCCAGCCTGGAATCTATCCCAGGCAGCCCAGGGCACAAGGATGGGGTACACCCTGTATGGGATGGGATCTGAACTCAAGAGTGTAAAGGATGCCAGCTTGACTGCACAGCAAGGCACTAATTTAGGGGAGGTACTGGTCAGGGGAGAGCTACAGGCCTGGGAGAAAATAACAAACCTTTATGTTAGTCTGTGCTACAATGTGCTGAATGGCTTTGGGGAGTTATACAGTACCACTCAGTTCATGCACTTATTAAAATGACCATTCTTTACATTTATTTATCTATCAGATGCTTTTATCCAAAGCGACATAGATTTGAGAAGTCTTGAGCAATTGGTGCTCAGGGGCCCAATGATGAAATCACTCTGCTAACCATAGGATTTGAACCAATGCCCTTCTGATCACAAGCACAGCTTCCTTACCTACTGAGCCACACACATCTCTCATACCAATACTAGTTTAAATAAAAATCTGTTCTATAACCAGTAATGTGCATCAGTTAATGATCTAACTGGGGCTTTACATTGATTAGCGGTGCATAATTACTTACTAGGTCCATCTCTACTGCTGTTCCGATGCTGATCACTCTAGCAATGCCTGCGAGTTGGACGGCTCCATGGAGACCCACCCAGACACATGGTCAACCTCCAGCAGCCCGGCTCCGAAGTGCCGGCGCAGGCCTTGCTGCCCTCACTACCTGCGGGGTCAGGAAAAAGAGCCGAAAGGACAATCTGAGTCAACCTGCAGACTGCAGAATCTACTGGCTCATCGGTAGGGTCCCGGAATCAGCATCCATCGGAATCGAGGAAGGGAACATGGGCTGCACAGCCTGCCAGAATATCTCCCACAAATAGGGTCCATTTAGGGATCGGCAGTCAGCTTTGGAGCAGGCACCTTTTTAATAACAGGGGAGCAGTGTTGGGCAGAATACAATGCCCTAGAATAAAATCAGGCGCGGTCCTAAGTCCGAAGCCTCGGACTCCTTCAAAAATCGGCCCCATTCTATAATGGCGGGAACAGCCACTCGTTTCCGGTTAAAGTCAGACGGCTTGGTGACTCGGACACTTTATTTGTGTCAACTGACAACAAACGAGATAAACACCGGGTGCCATATTTAATTAGCTTTAATTAAAAAGTCATCACTTTTTCGTTGGTCACCACGGACTAGCAGCACGAAGACATACTGTAGTGAAGGCGGTCACCGCGGAATTGTGTAAAACTGCCAAATAGTGTATTATACGCGTATAAACCGTGTAAAATAGTCGATTGCCTAACCGGCTGACGTTTCTTAATTAACTATTCTGAAAACGATTTACGGTACACTAAAAGTAACCACTAGCGACGAGCTGCGTAAGTATGGGTGTAAAGCTCTGATTTAAATATATATCTTCCTAGCGACATAGAATAGTTTCGTGTAACTTTAGGCAACTTACAGGACTCAATTGTTGGCGAAGTAAATCCCGAGTTCGCAGAGTAAAGCGCATTCGGCGACGGTACAAGGCGTATTGATTGACATTGTCATTGACCAATGGCAATTTGCCTGGTAAAATTGTAAACCAATCACCACTGAGACATCGGCCGACGGTGTATTGTACGACACCGCTATCATCCAATAGAGTTCAAGAGTCACAGCACGTATCGACTCTTGTCGGGCACCCTGCTGTCTGTGACCCGTGGGAGTCTCAAGAGCAAGATGACAATAAGAAGTCGCCAGGTGGCGTGTTGGATGGCAAAGCCATTTACTGATGTTTGTCTCCAGAGTAGACTCACGAACCAATCGACGAATAGCTAGCATATACGCCCCTAAATGAAGTTTAGTTTCAATCCGGTTTCAGTCCAGCTCAGGAACAGGAAAGGGTGATGTAATGCAGGTTGTGTTGTCAGTTGTTGTTCAAATGAAAGATTAACGTTAATTTGCAGATACCAATATGACTACAAGATTTACACCTCACTGAAATGACCCTGACGTAGAGATTTGATCTCCAATACACCAACGAAATACTTTAATCTTTTAATTAGTGCCGTTTTCGCTGAAAACACTATATAAAGGCTCCATAGTATACTTTAAATTCATAGTTACATAATTAAATGGTATCCCTAGAAGCAATACTAGCTGTTAATTGATTCTGTTAGGTACCTAGCACGGCGTGTATGCAGCAAGAAACTTCAAAACTTGTCATATTACACTCCGGCATATAAACAGGTATTACTTGTACCATTCTGGGTTTATTCAATTACACACGTTAGCAAATGAGTTTTACTTTGCAATGCACACAAGCAAAAATCGACATTACTTAAATTACCCACAAAAAGCAAAACCAGCGTGCTGCAATGTTTGTTTGAGAACGCTCGGGTGCGCTAAAGGTCATTACGTCATTGCTCGTGCTCGTCAATAAAACCCCGCCTGAATGGCTGTTTAACAATGCGGTGTCCTGGCATATCAGCCAATCAGCGACGTCGGTCAAAAGATACGCGGCCGTCATGGGGACGGGGGACAGTTAGCTGGATAGCCACATAGCCAAATTGTGACAGTCGTAGTCCTGCCAGTTAAATTACGTAGGGGTGGTCTCGTCAGTGTGGCGGACTGCTCCACACCCACAGCCCCTTGGACGTGAGCCGACCAGGTCGCTGTGTGCAGAGCTCGTCGGAAGAGCGAAGTGTGGCGTGAGGTAGGTCGCAGTCCTGGGTCTTAGCAGAGGTTATGAGGCCAGCGGCGCAGGGCGGTCAGCAGGCCCTGTTTCACCGGCCGGTTTGCCCGCTAGTCATCTATCAAAACTGGTCGGAGTTGCTGTCACTTTGGTAGGAGCTGTCGTTTTTCAAGGACGGTGTTGACAGGTAAAAAGTGAGAAGCCGAGGACGGAAAGCGTTTATTGTGATCAGTTTCGGTCCGAGTCCATATGTTTTGGTTCCTCACTGTACGACTGTGTGTGTGGGGGTCGGTCATTTACAAAGTGTCCGAGTATGTGGTTCAACACACCACATGGTGGAACAGAGTGCGCCTGACGGTCCACGTCTTGGTCTGCTGCAGAGACAGTGGGACAGGCAGCTGACAGGTACCTGACGTCTGACGCCGGACCCCCCCACTCATGCCTCCATGCTGTAAATTACCCCCAAAAGTCATCCAGTTTGTTGGCTGAAAGCTAACTGGTGGCCATCTTTGGGTGCAGAAGTGTCAGTCTGGTGATCATACTACCCTCAGCTACTATGTTTTATGGGGCATTAGGATCGATATGTTATTTATTTATTTTACCAAACCTGAGTATCAGTATCTGCAGCATGGGGATGGGGCCTGTAAATGCTGAAGCTGAAGGCTTGGTGTGTGAAACCGCAGCTTCAGTACAGAAACTGAAGTCTTTGCTTCGGTGAGGCGGAATAGACATATACCATCACTGCAGGGTAGAAATATTGGCAATTAACAGGATGTTGGTGGCCCCTGCACTCAGCCTATGTGCCATGCCTACAGCCCGGGGCGTGGGTGTCCGTGGCGCACCATGAGCGGGGAGCCGGATGCCCTGGCCGTGGTTAACCAGCTGCGGGACCTCGCCGCTGACCCCCTTAACAGGAGGGCCATCGTCCAGGATCAGGGCTGCCTGCCGGGTCTCATTCTCTTCCTGGACCATCCCAACCCGCAGGTCGTCTACTCTGCCCTGCTGGTGAGTCCCTGTGTCAGGCGGCTCTTCTGTTCCCTCGATTTCCTTCTGCTGTACCCTCCATATGAATGGCTGTGCTCCAAGCCGGTGTATGATTGTATTGTGCTGCTTACCTCACTTGTATGTCACTTTGGACAACAACATCTGCTAAATATGTATAAATGGAAATTTATGTTGTGATGTGTGGCTCAGGAAGTTAAGATGGTGTGTCAGTGATTGGAAGGTCGCCGGTTCAAGTCCCAGGGTTGGCAGAGTGTCACCGCTGGGTCCTTGGGCAAGGCCCTTAACTACAGCTTCTCCAGGGACCAGCGGACCCTGCTTCCTCAATTGTACATTGATTTTTATGAAAGCATATATAAAAATAAATAAATCTAAAATATAAACATAGTGTTTTTGGCAGTATCGATATCAGGGGTTTAAATAATGACTGTGCTGTTGCAAAGCTTTTACAGATGGTTGGATCTGTATACTGTGACTGATTGAGACAATTGCACTTAATTATTGTGTGAATTATCGCTTGCACTTCCTTTGCTCTCTGCTAAAAGTGACATGGCCAAGTTTTTAGTGAGGATTGAAGTTTTTGTACAAGATGCGGTCACTCTGCCTTGAAGATACCTCACGGGAATCTTGTGTTCATTTTTATGTAACTCCAAAAAAACAATATGTTTCAAAGACGGATAGTTTGTAAGTTTGGCGTTCCCTTGTAAAGCAGCTCACCCGTTTGGAACAGTTTTTCTTTCTGTGCACCGTGCCGGCTAGACGCAGTTCACTGTGTTTACTTCCCAAGGAGTTGCCCCTGTTTCCAGCAGAAGTTTAATGCTGCGTCAGCAGGGGGTTGCCTGACATCCGCAGAGCCGGACTCGAGTCCCTGCGTGTGCAGTAGGCTGTGCGTGTTGCATGTCTGTGTGTTTAAGACCACGTGATTTACACGCCCCAGGCGGGTGGCATCTAACCCCGCCTCGGTGCCTCTGACAGGCTGTGATTGGAAAATGAATTTTTAATGGGTGGACTGTTTTAAACGTAATGTGTTTGTGCGTGTGTCTCTCTCGCTCTCTTTCTCTGTCTCGTGTGCACAGCACGCGCACATAGATCACTGGGATGCTCCTTGTCCCGCAGTCTGATGGTTTTGTTACTGGGGGCGGGGTCAGATCAGATGCAGCAGTATGGGCGGAGCCTGTGTGACCATGTGACCACTGCCCTTCGCAGGCGGTGCGCTACCTGGCAGAATGCCGAGCCAACAGGGAGAAAATGAAGGGCGAGCTGGGAATGATGCTGAGCCTACAAAACGTCATGCAGACGTGAGTAAGGGCTGACCCTGCCTGCGCAGGCTGCGCATGTGTGTCTGACAGCAAAGGTAAACGGGGGCCGAGATTATTCAGCGTTTTTCTTTATTTGCTCCTTTATTTTTTCTTGTAACGAACGCTGAGTTTGTTTTTCATTGGAATTTGAGTCCGCAGTCTCTCAGCTTTGAGTTACATGGTCGTTATGCATTACTATGGTATGAATACTGCCTGACTGAAGGAATGGGGCTTTCCCCAGCTGATCATACCCCTCACAGAGGGAGGGGCCAGACTCCGGTCCTCGGGAACCCACAGTTGGTCCACATCTTTGCTCCCTTCCAGCTCCCTGCCAGACGGTCTTCCGGTAGAACTGGGTGGGAGCAAAAACGTGAACTGTCTGTGGGTCCGGACTGGCAAACACTGACCCAGAGCATGTCATACATGAGGTGTGCACCCTTCCTTAGCACGATCCTCATAGGCAGCATGGGGGTGAGTTTCCTTCTCTTTGGGTTTGGACATGGTTCAGCACATGGTTTTGTTATGACGCAGTCCTCCATTCTCCCACACCCCCCCCATAATGGTGTATGGCTCAGTGGGTTAGGACAGTGTACCTATGATCAGAAGGTCCCGGGTTCAAATGCCAGGGTTGGAAGAGTAATGTAATCACTGGACCCTTGAGCAAGACCCTTAACCCCAGTAAATGTGATGTCAGTGCTCTGAGGCTCGTGATGGATGAGCATCCACGCTGTGTCCCTCACGCTCCCTCGGTGAATAATGCTGGTGGCCTCCTCTTCCTCAGGACCACCACGCCCGGCGAGACCAAGCTGCTGGCCTCTGAGATCTACGAGATCCTGCAGGCGTACGGCGACGCTGAGGCCGAGCGGGCCGAGAGCGGAGCCTCCTGTCGCCGAAAGGCCCACTTCTTCCTGGGTACCAACAACAAGCGTGCCAAGACCGTGGTCCTGCAGATCGACGGCCTGGACGACTCCGTAGGTGGCTGCCGTTCTCCACGTGGCGTTCAGACCCCTAGCTACATCTATTTAATTACTTTTTTTCAAAATAAATGTAATTAAATGACTGTGCTTGCGATGCAAGCGACCCTAAGCATCCGCCGATGGAATCCCTCACGTGTGTTGTGGCCTCCATCTTGACTGACTGCCATCTTGCACAGAACCGGAGGAGCATGTGTGAGGAAGCCCTGCTGAAGATCCGCGGCGTCATCAGCTTCACCTTCCAGATGGCCGTCAAGCGATGCGTGGTCAGGATACGCTCCGACCTGAAGGCCGAGGTGAGTCCGGGGGGGGGCGGGGCCAGGGTCTGCGGAGGGAGGCGGAGACTCATTCGGGTGCGTCTGGCATCTGCAGGCGCTGGGCGTGGCCATCGCATCCACGAAGGTGATGAAAGCCAAGCAGGTGGTGAAAGACGACGGCGGCGATGAGGTGAGTGTGGTCGCTGCAGATTTACAGACCCACACCTGAAACGCCAAAAAAAACGTCTGAGAAAAATGGCTGAACCTCAGCAGCTGTCCTGAGCTACGACCTCTCGTGGTGTTTAGGTGATGGTCCCCTTCCATGAGGACACCCTGGAGGAGGAGGAGGTGGAGGAGAATACGGACCTCCCCGAGTACCTCCCCGAGGAGGAGAGCCCCTCCAAAGGGCTGGACAAGGCGGTGTCCCGCGTGGGCTCCCTGCAGGATGGTGTGGGTTGGCTCAGCACCGCTGCTAACTTCCTGTCACGGTCCTTTTACTGGTGACCGGCGCCGGGGCAGCCCAGGTGCCAGGCGGCCTCGGCGACGAGGGAGCGTGACCACGGCCCAGAAAGAGCTGAACGAGCACAAGCCCCGTACCGCACGCCTGCACCCTGCCCGCACGCACGCGCTCACACTTATCCTCATGTGCCGCAGCCAATGAAAGACTCCGGACTGCACTCGGACACGCCCTCTTAGGGGCGGGGCTGCAGAAGGGTCCATTTTCACGGCTGGTGTTCGAGCTCTGACTCCTCCCAAGTGTTTGCACTGCCGTCATCACAGGTGGTGAGCAGGAGCTGTGCTTTTTTTTTTGTCACCGCTGTTCGGTGACGCCCGGCTCGCTGGGGGGGGCGTCGCTTTACCCGCTATGCAGTGCGCTTTGACCGTCGCTCGGCGCCGCCTCCGAGTCTCCGCCGTTCCCATAACCGCACACACCCCTCTGTGTCAGCCGACCCCAGCCGTGCCTCTCTCTCCGGGTGTCCGTCTGCTACGCCGCCCCCTGTGCCAGCCAGCAGGTGGCTCACCGGTTAACGCTCTAGACTAAAAGGTAGGAACATGCAGCTGTAGAGAAGAGTCTCACACGCCCTGTCTCCCCGCTGGTGTAGCTCGGATGATCTCAGTAACACCTTGTCCTGTTTAAAGTTGTGTCTGAATAACATTGGCAGGATAGCATTGAGCCCCCCGCCGCTGTCTGTCTGCTGCTACCTGCTCCGCCCTCCCCACCTGGCTTCCCTCACACAATGTGAGAAGCAGCATTTTTGGGTCCCAGACACCTAACTCCCATTACCTTACCTTTTATTTATCCCTCCCACGCCAAACCGATATCCAGATGTATTATTGTAAAAACAGTTATTGTAACATAATGTAAAAAATAAAAATGTAAATTGGGCATCATTACAGCATCGAATGATAAACGATGCCCTCAGCTCTGTATCCATGATGACCCAGCCAGTGATATTAATGATTAGCCCATTACAGACTGACACGTCAAAGGTGCCGCCTCTGGGAATGTCGCGCCGAAGTGGGGACAGAAGAGGGCATCACCTGGGATCACCTGACCCCTCCACAGCCTTTTGCTAGGCTTACTAGGGTAACCCAAAAGTGTGTAAGATGCACGCTGATGTGTGTGAGGGCCCCCTTGTGGTGGAACAGGGTTGCAGCGTGGGTTTATTTTTTGGGAGTTTGTGCCATGACTGTCTCCAATCTGTCTATCTGTCTTCCAAGCGTTTATCACAGACAGGCAGCGTAGGGTACCCAAGTATAAATATCATCATTTATTTGTGTTTTTTTAGGAACGAGATGCCATTTTCTTTTCTGTTACTCTTTTATTGGTGCTCAGTTTATATTGGAGGTGGTTTGTTTGGTTCTGTAATTACTGTAAAAAGCCTCAGTAATGTGTGTGCTATTAGGACACTAAACCATGCATAAACCTCTAAGTATTCGGAACACTCAGTATGGCAGGAAACCCTTAACTAACCGTCAGCACCACGCTCACCTGTTTTATCGACATTTTTATGCAGTTGGGTTACTTACGAATCTGAGACGGTGTAAAGTGATGGCACCCCATAAATAAAGGTTGAAATCGGAGCTGTGCGCTTCATGTGCTTCTGGTCCACTGTCCGTGGAGAGCGCGAGTCTGCTTCGGAAAGGTCTCCAGCCAGTAACCGCTGCTTCTAATTTGTCACTTTTGTTGGTGTGCGTTTTAGCATCCTGCTTCAATAATCGGCAAAGAAGCGTCGATTCCGGCTCATGTCGGAGGCCGCGGGGTGAGGAACGTCATGACGCTGTGCGCGCCTCCTGTGGCCTCGCAGCGTTGGGGGCCTGGCGAGCAGCCTGCAGACGCCGCCTGCCTTTTTACGAGAGTGCTGTGCCGTGACACAAACGCGAAGCGCTTTGCTTTCCTGACGCTCAGCCAGCTGGAGGGGGCTCCTTTCTGGCAGAGACCCTCCTATTGTTCTGTACCTGCTCTGGATCACTGGAGAGAACTAATGTGACGGTTTTCTCTAGTGGGGGCTGTCTGTGCAGAGGTGTCACCCAAGCTGCAGGTGCAGTCAGGCCTGGGGGGCTGGGTTCACACAAAGGGGGGGGGAGGGGTCCCGCTTCCTGTCTTTCCAGACTCCCGCTGTGCCAGATGTGAGGAACGGACATGCCCTCATTAATGAGAGCATTAGCTGACGCCCGAGGGGTGGGTCTTGGGCTGCAACCATCCCACCTCATCACTTCAGGTCCAGAGCGACCACCGTCCCCCAGACCTGTGTTACCATGGAGATGAGACTGCAGTGGCAGAAAGCAAGGCATTGACTGGGCCCTCTGTCTCTCAGTGAGGCTCTGGTCCTGGTGAATGTCTCAGCGGTCCAGTGGATCTGAGTTATGGAGTTGCTGCTTCATGATTAAAATGGAAATTCATGATCATTTTGACCATTATATAAATATATTTGGAGGTTAGACAACCTTAACTGGATACATATAGTGATGCTTTTAATTGGTCCTGGATCTTGTTTCCTAATTAATGTAGTTCTGTTTTTAACAGCAGAGGAGGGTCACCTAACCTAGTCTTTGCATCTTCAGTTTAACATGAAATTTAATAACATGTCTTGCATCTCTCGGTCAATGGGTGGCGCTGTTCCATTGAGACAGTATTGCAAAGCCATCATTTTCAGTTTTCCCCGGTAGTTAGTTTAATAATTTCTGATTCTGATTGGCCAGAGGCTTCACACCTGGCTCACAGGTGAAGGAAGGCTGGAAATTCAACAGGGTTCAGACCTTGAAGACCGCGATTTGAATAGCTCTGACCTAGTGGGTGAATTATTTTGCTGAGTTCTCAGACCGAGATCTTAACAGGGTTAACAGGTTGAGTTATTATTGTCATTTAATCTGACATCCATCGTAATCTGTAGAAATCCATAGCTCAGTCCCCCCGAATTTAGCTTAACATGAGTTATTATGCAGTGATATAATTAGGTCAAGTTGCGCCAGTCAGTTTATATGAAGCATCTGTGAACCAATCAGACGCCACAGTGGGAATCTCTTCGGTAAATAGGTCAGTGTAAACAGCATCCTGAGAGTCAGCGTCTCATGGAAAAAGTGCCAAGCCAGCTGTTTGTTATTTAAGACGCGCATAAACTGCTCTGTTACCCTAATTTTGGCATGAGCACTGTCAGTGCGACCTGTGTGCGCGTTTATACCGCCGCGTTTGCGGCGGAGCTGCCTTGCGTGGCTTTGCGGGCCTATTAGCAAGCGACACGCTAGCCGGTTTCTGATGCACCGGCGTCTGTATCGCATTAGGATGACGATAATGAAATGTCACCCCCGCGGATGTGACACTGCAGCACAGACCTACAGTGAGTTCCATCCGGCATCGATCATGGGATTCGTGTCCAACTCCGGTAAATAAAGGCACGGAGGTCACCTCCGTACGATCGGCAGCGTCTCGCCTCGTCGGGCCGCGTGTTTGTCACCGTAAAGCAGGGCTTTCAGACGTGCCCGTACCGGGGGCTTGGAAGCCCAACCTTCCCTCTCACGGGCTTGTGCACTACGGACGCCATTGGTCAGGTAAGTGGGTCAGCGCCGCCGGCGAAGGGCCAGGCCTGGAAGAGCTGACGGCGGGAGGAGCTCCAGCAGGCGTGCGGGACGGGGCGTCCGGGACCAGCCCGGGCACCGGGAGCTCTTGACAACGGCTGCGCCGAGGCATTGTGCCCTGCTCATCCGCATCGGACGCGGCTAAGGAGTCGTTTAAGAACATCCAAAGTACTTCTTTTCCACGCCTGGGGGGCAGGCGCCCCCCTGCCGCCATGACCACCTGCTTCTGATGCATGTCCCCGTATTGGAAAATGGCGGCATCACTGTGCACGTGGCACGTGGGGAGTCGAGACGATGCCGAATAGCATAAATTCGGCAACAAAAGCCTAATCGGCCGTCCGGGATGCTGTCTTCGGCTGAAGGCTGCTGCAGGTCCGCACCTGGGAGCGGCGTCCACGCACAAAGAAAAACTGTTTTTTTTTTTAATGATGCCCCTGAAGAAATGGATGAAGATAAACTGGGTGAGAAACGCAGCGAAAGCAGCAGCGCCGCCTTTAATCGCTGGCACGCTGATGACGCGCCTGTGTAACCCCTTCCAAACGATCCCCTTCAGCAGCAGCTTAGCACATTCATCCCAAAGCCGGTACATGAGGATCTCTAAGACGCTCCGCTGGCTCGTGGCCCCCGCGGTGCTTCTTAAACAAATAACGGCTGCTTCACCGGGTAAAGACACGCCGCGGCGCGCTGCACGCCCACCAGGTGGCGCCAGCGAGCTTTGAAACGCTCTCCGCCTTCCGCGCTGTGTGGGGTCGCTCGTATCCGGGACCAGTTTCCAAACGATCCCTTGATGTAATATTCCTGTGGTCACTTTCTGATCTATCGCTTGTAAATAAACAAAATGGCACTCATGTAGTTAATGTTTAAACAATTGCATAAAGCTGAAATATATCAGAGTAGAGCTCTTGGTCTTCCCGGGGGGACTCCCTGAAGTGATCTGTATTTATATTGTATAGCGTATGTAATGCATCCATATTCTGTATATGATCGGTTTCGGTTATTTTTCTGTTTGTCTTGTGTGAGTTTTGATGCTGATTTGTTTGAGGTGCAGCCCGATGCCTTTTTGAGAGCTGACCTCGAAAGCCTATAAACAAACGCATACAGAAACACAGATAAAAGCAGAAATGCACAAAAATGCATACATATACACTGATAAGCTGCAGTACACACAAATACAGCTGGATGCCTGGACAAAAGCAGGAACATAACGTACATAGCTATACAAATTTCAAAAGCAGCACCACACATAAATATACTGATACACGGATAAAAAGGCAGCAGCATTCACATAGATACACATAAATAAACACTGATATACAAAGAAAGGATATGGATAAATTGCATACAGTTTCTATGTGAATAGTGAAGGGATGCACATAAATTCACATAGATATACAAATACAAGAAGCGATACAGGTAAAATTCACATAGATATACAAATTCAAGAAGGGATACACATAAATATTCACAGTAATACATATAAAAGGGTGCGCATCCAGGGCAGCGTGTTAGTAACGCGGGTGACGCGCTTCAGCTCCCCCTCGGCTGCTGATGGTCTGCTTTGACATCCGCGTTATGGACGTTTGTCACCGTTAACGTGACACGATTTAATTATCTCCCAACGTGATCTTTAACCATTATTAACTTGTCCCGTTCCAAAGAAGGGGGTTGGAGGGAATAACGAAGCTGTTAGTTTTCCGTAGTTACGTACGCAGAGACGCTATGCAGTCGGGTGACAGTGAAGGGAAAGCGGCGGATCGCAGCCGCGCAGGGAGACGCAGGAGGGCCCGGGTTTTAGAGGCTAAATCCCCTCCTAACCGCGGAGCCGCCTGCTCGTTTGCGTCGCAGATCCGGAAAGGTAGCCCTCCGGGACGTGACAGTCTGACTGTTTTATTGGAGGTTCAGCTCGCAGTCAATGGGATCAGCGGTAAATTACATTGCCCGGGCAGGAAAATGATATGACACCTGTAATTTATGTCAAACGACTTCCCAGGGCGGGGGTGCGCAGACGGCAGTTCTCTGGACGCCAAGCCTCTCCGGGGGGGGGGGGGGGGCTGGCGTCAAGATTTAATTTGACCATCCTTCCCCTTAAATACTGAGGGAGGGCGAGAGGGGTCCCCAGTGGTAACAGCCTGGGCCGCGCCGCAGGTGAGGGGGTCAGCGCCCAGATGATGTATAAAGACACGCACTAGGTTTGGAGTGTGCGTCCTCTAAAAACCGCAAACTATACGGAAATCCCAAAGCCGGCCATGAGGTGACTGCCTTCACGCATGGTCATTGCAGCGGCAGCATTAACGCCGAGCGTCCTTCAGCAATGGCCCGAGACTGATCTAAAGATGCTGACTGGTTCTTATGGTTATGTTACTCACGTCCGTGTCTGAGTTCATCTTCATTCACAAGGTGATGCTGGTTGTGCCACATTTAGGGATGTCAAGAAGATACGGACCTTTCATTAAGTGTGAGATTTTCCTCTCTGGAATGCCAGTCTTGGACAACTGGGACTGGACCTGCCTCTGGGCGTCTTGAGACTTCTGTTACACCTATCCCGAGCACCTCCCAGCACCAGCACGAGACCGGGTCGCGACTCACTGGAAAATGAGGTGCTGCCAGTTCTGATGTTAGGTGCACCAAACCACTGAGCGATGTCATCTATCTGCCTTGTGGGGGCGCTGTGTGGCTCAGTGCGTTAGGATGTTGTGTCTGTGGTCGGTAGGTTGTTGGTTCAAATCTCAGAGTGCCAAGACTGATGTCACCACTGGGCCTCTGAGCAAGGCCCTTAACCTTAACCCCCAATTGCTCCAGGGTCTGTCTGACCCTGTATCTCAAAAATGTGCATGATAAATGTAAGACATTTTGGCTCACTGACGAGACCTTCACTCTAGGAGCATTGAAATGAAACGGTGTCATGCTGGCTGGAGCATTCTTGCAGTCCCGGGAGGACCTGAGGGAAAGCAGCATCTCATATGCCCGTGATCGCAGTTGCATAGCATGTTCTGTGGCGCCTGTAATGTACAGTGATCACAAACGGAACCTCTGTTGGACCGGTATTTATATGTATAGGGTTCTGCCTGGGTTAGGCGTGTCCGCTGTGTAGAGTACACATTTGCACACAAGATGTCTCCTCTCCTACCATGGTATGTGCATGTATGACTGTGTGTGTTCAGGGGGGCAGCTAGAAATTCTGGGCCCCCTGATGAAATGTCGTCTTGGGCCTCCCTGATTATACAATTTTATAATTTTGCATATACTAGGGTTCTGTAAGGTGCTGCCCCCCTGAATCTTCCAGGGTATCTATGCCCTTACTGTACCCTTGGAAGTATGAGACTGTGTGTGTATTACAGTGTGTCTGTATTGCAGTATGTGTCACAGTGTGTGTGTGTGTGTGTGTATGACAGTGTGCATGTGACAGGGTGTATTGCAGTCTGTGTGACAGTGTCTGTGTGTGACAGTGTGTATTGCAGTGTTTGACAGTGACAGTGCATATTGCAGTGTGTGTGACAGTGTCTGTGTGTGACAGTGTGTACTGCAGTGTGTGTGACAGTGTCTGTGTGTGACAGTGTGTATTGCAGTGTTTGACAGTGACAGTGTGTATTGCAGTCTGTGTGACAGTGTCTGTGTGTGACAGTGTGTATTGCAGTGTGCAGTGTGTGTGACAGTGTGTATTGCAGTGTTTGACAGTGACAGTGTGTATTGTAGTCTGTGTGACAGTGTCTGTGTGTGACAGTGTGTATTGCAGTGTGCAGTGTGTGTGACAGTGTCTGTGTGTGACAGTGTGTATTGCAGTGTTTGACAGTGACAGTGTGTATTGCAGTCTG
>JAODLC010000036.1:19466277-19478773 GCA_026781145.1 Hippopotamyrus pictus | reverse complement strand
GGGGGGGGAGGGGCCCTCTCCTTTTGTTAGGCTGTGCTCGGAGACGCCGTTGTACGCCTGCTTTGCATGCATGGCTGGCTGTTCCCTCGTAGTTTTTTTATTTTCTTTGTGTAATCAGTGTGTCAGGGACATTAGCTCGCGTTATCCCCCTCCTCCATAGCCGTGGTCGTTTTCTGCTGTCGCTGCCGTCCATGTAAAACATCCAGCGAAGGTGCACTGCGATTAAACTGGATCAGGTGACGGCGTGATGTCAGTGATGGGACAAGCTAAGGCATAAATACATGTGGACGGTGGCGGGGGCTCGGGACGGGCCTGCGGGCTGGCCCCTCGTCCTCTCGCCGGGTTTGCACACGCCCTCCCGGTCTGCTGCTGGCGGAAGGTTCTGGGCTCTGTGCAGCCTTTAATCACCCGAGGCCATTTATGCCGTCATTCGCGTTCATGGCTTTCTCCGAGCGGTCCCTGGCTCTGGGTTCGAGTTGCCCGTCCTGTCATTCAGGGTTTGACAGCCGGCGCCAGGCGGGTGGGGGGGGCGGGGGGTGGACCGGCGCTTACGGATCGGCGCGCTCCGTGCCGGCTGTCTGCTCTCATCGCCTGCCTCTCTGGACTGGGCCGTGGAGTGGGAAGTATCAACGGACTGGCTGGTCTACTGCGGCAGGCAGATTATCCGGCGCGTGTCCTAATCCCACAGCCGGCTGTGCTGCATGCCATCCTAAGCTGGCGGGGGCGGGGATGTCTCTGTCTTTCTCAGTATATGCCTGTTTGTGTGCGCATATACCATATACCCCCCCCCAGGCTGGTAACAGAGGGGTTAAGTCCCCCCCCCCAGGCTGGTAACAAAGGGGTTAAGTCCCCCCCCCCCCCCACTGTGGCTCTCTGTCCTCATCAATCCACGCTAACGGGGAAAGAGAAAGGCGTGATGGCTACTGATTGCCTCGTTAGGGCCGAGTGAGGCTGCGTCGTATCCCACGCCCCGTCGGGCCACTGTGCTTCCCCTGCACATCTGTGCCCCAGCTGCTGTCGCTTCAGCTGCATCCATCCATCCACCCATCCATCCATCCACCCATCCATCCATCCATCCAGTACAGGGCTACTATCACATGCATAATATAAACCATCCCATTAACATGGGCAGGCAACTACTATTGAACGATATCGACCGATCAGGATTCTTAAAGGCCACTGGACGCTCCCATCTATTTCACAATATCAAATAAATAAAATGCGCTTTTTTGAAGTCCTTGTGTTAAACTCTAGTTTGACCACCGCGGGGCGACACTCTCCCTGTTAGCCTTCACGCCAAAGCGGATAGCCGAGAGAGACCAGATTTGTCGGCTCTGGAAACACCGCTTAGGAAACGGAGGGAGAACTTTCCCCGCAGCTGTCAGGCAGATGAGAAGGCAGCCGCTCGGGGTCCCTGGAGACAGCGGTGTGTTTACGGTGCGAGTCACCTGTCAGCGCCGCGCAGAAATGAGATCCCGCCGCCTATTGTCCCAATCAGCGCCTTCTATCGCCCTAAATGGTCTCCGGGGGGCGTTGTTATTACACGACACGGGCAGATAAGTGGCGCTTGGTGTGGCGGAGGGGGCATGGATCGGGAAAGCCAAAATGAAAAGGGCACTGAGCATCGGAGGTCCCCCACACATACACAGCGCCCCCTATCGCCTCAATCCCGCATCACACCCTTCACTCTGCATGTGCATCATCAGTTGGAATCAGCCCCCCCTCCTCCCCATGCAGTCGCGTGTCACAGATTAATATAGAGGGCAGTGGGGGTGGGACAGAGTCACTTGTGAGGGACAGTCACATGATCACCGGGATAGACCCCACTGGTCGACACCCATGCTATATAATGCATGAAATTATGTATACATGATATCCGGCCTCAACCCCATGCCCCCCCCCTGCATTTTACATTCAGAACTCAAACGATTGCTACATGTCAGGCCAAAGACTCAATTTATTTATTCTCTTCTTGTTGAATTTCTCTTCAAGCCTCCCCTGTCTCAAAGTGTTATATCAAAGCGGAAGCACAGCCTTGGATTTACATAAATCACTCCGTCCTGACTAAATGGGGCGACTTGTCTTCCAGACAACCACATATTCAGGGAAAAAAACTTCTATCGCTATTATTGGCAGGGGGAAATGCTGAAAGAATAATGCAGGGAAGGGCGCTGTTCATACTGCAGCCTGAAAGAAAAGCTCTGTATGTCAACTTTGCTCTCAGCTGCTGAGGAAGCATCTTAAGCTGAGAATAAAACAGACCAGAAATGAAGCCGTCCAGTTCAATCATTCGTCTTCTTCATAAAAGTAAAATATAAAGAAAAAATGCAACCAAACAGTTCCATTTCCCTCCGAGGTGACTGATAGCTTAATACTCCACCGCATTTTAAGAATGTTGTCACAGGCCTCTGATTAAACGCTGATGTGACGTTCCGAAGATTTCATGGTCTTCGCTTTTTACATCTCCCCCTTAATGACATTCTCAAAAAAGCATTAAAACTCATCATAAATCGCACAATAATAACGGTGGGAAAAAAAAACCGGCAAAGCTTAACTGATGGCAAATTGATCCATTCGGTGACGCCAGGTTGCATGGCTGCTTAATTTACTGCCGTCATCTCACTGACTTTGCGGCGTATAAATCTCATTGGCAGTCACTGGAATTAAAAAAATGTTTTGTAAGTTACAGAAAATAAAGCTTTTATAAAGGGTAACACTTTACATTATGTGCCCCTTCATAATGCATTCATAATGCATTCATAAAACATTCATAAGCAGCATGCAAGCACACCTTAGCATACTAGCATCCCTTAACAGCTTTAATATACATTAATAACAAATCATTACATGATTGTGCAATTATAATGTTTGTTATTATTATATAATGTATGTTATTAATGTATATTACAGCTGTTAAGGGATGTTAGGATGTTAAAGTATATATACATGATGTCTATGAATGTTTTATGAATACTTAATGAATACATTATGAAGGTGCACTGAACGTTTTATGAATGCAATATAAAAGCATTATGAAGGTGCAATTAATGTAAAGCGTTACCAAATAAAGCTGTAAAAGTTGTGGTCACTGGGCTGGAAGAAAGCCTACATCCCCTAACCAATGAGGTGAGGAACCTCTTACCATTTACCCAGCATGCTCTTCAGTGGAGGTCCTGAAGGCAGCCTAAATACTCCTTTCTCCCCTCACCATTTAGGACTGATTTCGGTGTGACGCTCAGTAGATTAAGAACTGATTTTGGTGTGACACTCAATGCATTATGGACTGATTTCGGTGTGACACTCAATGCATTAAGGACTGGTTTCAATGCAACACTCAGTGCATTAAGGACTAATTCAGGTGTGACACTCAATGTGTTAAAGACTGATCCTTGTGTGACATTCAGTGCATTAAGGACCGATTCTGGTGTGACACTCAGGGCAATAAGGACTGTTTCTGGTGTGACACTCAGCATACTAAAGACTGATTCTGTTGTGACACTCAGCAGATTAAGGACTGATTCCTGTGTGACCCACAGCGCATCAAGGACTGATTCCATTGTGACACTCAATGCATTATGGACTGATTCCGGTGTGACACCCAGTGCATTAAGGACTGATTCTGGTGTGACAATCAGTGCATTAGGGACTGATTCCATTGTGACACTTGGAGGATTATGGACTGATTCCTGTGTGACACACAGTGCATTAAGGACCGATTCTGGTGTGACACTCAGGGCAATAAGGACTAATTCTGGTGTGACACTCAGTGCATTATGGACTGATTCTGGTGTGACACTCCTTTGACTGTCCAATAGCAAAGTGAGAAGTGTCCATCTGCCTAGCGATGCATTTCTTAGACGTTAATTCACACCATGATTTTGAAATTTTACTATCAGTATTGGGCACAGCCAAAAGCTTTGTGGAAAAACCTTTCATTGCTATTATGTGTGATACCAAATTAAATTTGAGTGATTGACAGTAACAGATAAGCCTCACCCCCAAAACAAGCCAAACTGCACTATCCTTTAGCTCCGCCTTCTCCAGCTATGGTAAAAAGCTGGTTAACAATGTCATTTCTGTGGTGTTTGTTCTGGCTATCTCATCCAATATTTTATTGCTCCAGACTAAATAATTAAGCAGGAAAGAGTCATTTGGATGGAGAGCACGTTTCCATTCTACTGAGGACTCCTCCGACGTGCCATTAGCTGGAACAAGGTCAGTGTGTCCCCCAGCCAAATGTGTAGGTGCCGGTCAGTATCATCGGGCGCGGGGGTGGCCCAGGGTGACAGCCTGTAAGCAGTGAGCTGCCGTTGAACAAAGCAGAAGACAGTCTTTATTGATGATGAAGCTGTGAAGGCGACAGTCCCGGTATTCCCACATGCCTGTTCATGGTGAAGCAGGATCACCGCATGCATGTCTCACTGGCGAAGTGGCACCACTGCATGCCCATCCCTGGTGAAGCGGCATTGCAGTGCACGTGTCTCTGGTAAAGTATCATTGCAGCACGTCCATCCCAAATGAAGCGGTGTCCCTGCAGGCCTATCCCTGGTGAAGTATCACCATCACACACCCATCCCTGGTGAAGCAACACCTCTGCAAACCTGTCCGTGGTGAAATAGTATCCCTGCACACGCCCGTCCCTGGTGAAGCAGCACCTCTGCAAACCTGTCCGTGTGAAATAGTATCCCTGCACACGCCCGTCCCTGGTGAAGCAGCACCTCTGCAAACCTATCCGTGGTGAAATGGTATCCCTGCACACGCCCGTCCCTGGTGAAGCAGCACCTCTGCAAACCTGTCCGTGGTGAAATAGTATCCCTGCACACACCCGTCCCTGGTGAAGCAGCACCTCTGCACACCTGTCCTTGGTGAAATAGTATCCCTGCACACGCCCATCCCTGGTGGAGCAGCACCTCTGCAAACCTGTCCGTGGTGAAATAGTATCCCTGCGCACGCCCATCCCTGATGAAGTAGCACCTCTGCACACCTGTCCTTGGTGAAATGGTATCCCTGCACACTCATGTCTGGTGAAGCAACATTAGCAGACGCCGGTCCCTGGCGGAGAGGCTCCGCATGGCGGACAGCGCCGCGCCGCTTGGCTCCTGCTGCGTGTCACATCCGGGCCCCACTGAGATTGACTCCAGCCAACGCGAAGCCCATCAACATTAGCGCCCATCTGCCGTAGATGCCATTCGCTGGCCTCTGAAAGGTTACTCATTTAAATGCAGCAGCTGATAATTGTTCTCCTTCAATCGATTGGAGGGCGAGAGAGCATCTCCTAAAAGCCCCACGGTGACGTGAGTCCGGCAGCCAGCTTGCGGTGGGCTGCAGAACGGGCTCCCGTGGCAAATGGCAGCGCTGCCCCTTTTTTTATATATGGCCAAACTTGACTGATTTATGTAATTGTTGACCATATGGCCTGAGCCGTTAGTCTCAATCACAGTCAAAGGAGAGTCGAATCAAGGGCAAGGGTCAGCTCCACCTAGAACTACAACTCTGCCTTTCTGAGAGGGACATTTGTGACAAGATTATCTTTACTTTTATAATACATTTTTAGGAGAAGACGTTAATAATCAGAAATACGAAATGTCAGGTCTATGCCTTCTGGCTGTAGGGTTTGAGTTGGCTCGGAGATGTACCCAGCCCCCCCCCTTCCATGGTAGAGTCTGTACTCAGGGTCTCTGGCTCCCAATAAGCTGTCAGCTCTGAAGCTCCTCGAGTTGCCTGGGGAAGTCAATTCCCACCCGCACACCTAGTTTTAATCATGTTAAAACTAAACACGACGAGTGGTGGCACGCCTTATAATTATTGACATCATCCCAGATATCCTCACACTGCTACCTGTGTCTGTAATAATTGCATGGGTGCAGGTAGCTTGGGGGCGTCTTATGTTAAACTGTGCTGCTCGGTGGCTTGATGTGTCAGAATTCTTATGGGCGGGGGGCACGACGGAGCCGGATTTCAGGATTTTTGCCAGGTTGGGGCTCTGCTGCTGGGACGTGGCTCTTTTGAGGCACTCAGCTGTCATCTGTGGTGAAGGCATCACCATAGTGAAGACCAGAGGTACTGGACCGGAGGTAACTGCACATCTACGCACAGCTATGGAAAGACGACCAGATACCGTTTCAACCTTTCCCTCGAGTATCACAAACACATGTGGGTAACTAATTCTAAATAATAAAAAATGTGTTTTATTCAGTATACCACTTAGACGGGCATTCTCAAGCGCAGAGGAGTGGAAAACCAGGAACGAGAACTAGAAAATGGGGCTGAAAAACTCGAATAAGAACAAGAAACCTAAGTCAAGATGCCGACTGCCTAGCATGCCATCAACCGAACTCTAATCAAAATGAAAAACAGGGAAAAAAGGATCCATGGAACCACAGCCATGAAAATCGAGACAAGACACCAGTTAATCCAGAACCGCGGACCTAGAAACATGGCTCAAGATAATCAGAACCTTAATATTCGAGACAAGATACCAGTTACCCAAACCTCAAAATCAGGAACAAGGCTCTGGCTAACTAGAACCAAGAGACTCCAGACAAGACACCTGCCAACCCAGACACGGAAATCCAGAAACAAAGCTCAGGCTAATCAGAACCATGAGACTCCAGAGCAGATACTGTCTGACAAGATGCCGGATAAACCACAAACCTGAAAACAAGACAGCAGCATATATAGAACCACAAAGCCCATGATAAGCCACAACGCAACCAGCTATTTCCAGTCCAAAAGGTTATACCGGCCATTTTTGACCTGCAGCTTATTCAACTCCACGCAAGTCCGAGGGTAAATCCCAGAGACGACAGCAAGCAAACTCCTGGGCTGATCTTCACCCTCAGCCCTCTTTGTACCGTTTCTCCTGTGTTAGGAAGCAATGTGCCAGTCAAAGCCAGCTCTGTGTTGGCCAGTCACAGCGTTCATAAGGTGCGACTTCACAATCCGATGGACCAGGTGAGGTGAGATGCAAGTGGTGCTGGCAGGGTCCGTCCCCCAGGCTCGAGGGCAAAAAGACACCCAAAGAGCCCAACTGCAGCCAGAACAGCAACATCCACAGCACATAATACCCTTTGGAACTATGCTTGAGAGACACTGCAGCCTCCACATGTAGGCCAGGGGTCAGAGGTTGGACCGTGTGCAGTCTGTGATGCTGCTTCAGAAGGGGATGTATATATGGATTGGTGAAGTGGTATGAATAGATTAATGGATTTGAATAAAACAATAATATAAGCAATTTCCGTGGCATTTATATGCATAAGAAAGGGGCACATCTGTAGTTTCATGTTTCATTATAATGTTGAATACATGCAAGGAGAATGGACAAAGGCTAAGTGGTCAGTAACTGTGTTACTGTGCACAATGATTGCATGGTCGGTATGTGTCAGTCGGTTCTGTCTGCTCACTCAGACCTGCTGCCGCCACAGGACTTTGGGTCCAGGCGCTGGTTGTCTGGTTTCCTTGCCAACCTCCATCAGCACTCCTCGCCAGCGGGCCCGAGCTTCGCGGGAGGCAGACGTGGGCTGTGGGCCGCAAGGGGAAGCCAGGCCGGCGCCAAGGTGCGGCAGTGCCGGGGGGGCCGGGCCGCAGAAGCCCACCTGATGGTGCGTCGGCCCTCCCGGGCCACATGCCCAGGAGGATCCATGGGCTGGACTGGCCCCAGGTCAGTTCAAATGCTGTGTGGTTTGGCTGGAGGCCTGCATGTGCTGATCCAAGGCCATTTCCAACACATCACATCGACCAAAAGGAAGAGGGGTTTGGTATGGGGGGGGGGGGCAGAAAAAAACTGGTAGAGACAGACACACAGACTAAAGGCTCTGACATTTCCCTGTGAAAGTTCTGGAAAACTGCACACTGGCAAACAGTGTAAAACAGAAAGACAGGAAGCACTGATGGAGCGATATACAGATCTGCAGGATAAAGGCTCTGCTATTTCCCTGTGGAAGTGTTAGTGTAAAACAATGAGATATTAAAATAAAAAACTGAGAATCTCAAGGTGACCAAATAGCCACTGTATATCTGCATATACTGTACATACACACACCGAAACGCGGATTTGCCTAATGCAGTGCATTCATATAACGTTCGAAGAACATAACAAGCCGGCTTGCTTGTGTCTGTCTGTTTTGTTTATTATTCTAGTGTTTACACAATTGTGGATGCAACACAAAAGTCAAGCTTATAATGGAATTGTCATGCAGAAAACGATATCCTTTACTGACATTGCACAGCTACACACAGTTTCAATTGCTCTCCATAACTTTTATAATGGAAATGATTTGCTTAGAAAAAAGGCCAAAGATTAATGGAGTGAATATCTCTTTAAATGAATTTATTATGAATTAACATAATCAGTAGAACTTCAAACATGTGTGATGTTCAATAATTGATGCATGACTTATGAGTAACTTTCATATGTAAGGGTTGGGTGGAAATCATTTCCGTCCATGTCCTGGTTGTTTGTATGCAAACTGCTTAATATTTATGCATCTGTCGTCCCATTTGAAGTAGGTTTTTGCTGGCTGTCCTGGATGGCCACCTAATTACATTAACTAGAAAAAAACGAATAAAAATAGCTTTGTTCTTCACACGTTTTACATTTCAAATCAAATCTTGTGAATATTTTACAGTTACACCCAAACACTATGACAAAATGATATTAATACATTTTTCTGTGGAGAGGGTAAAAATATTGTCATAGTTACAGGACAGAACTAAAGAAAATAATAAATTGAAAGTATATCCATATATATCTACACAAATAAAATTTTTAATAATTTTGTATCTACAAAGTTCAACAAAGCACATAGACAGATAGATACTGATTTCTTCTACCTGTTAGCATGACTGGGAAAGTGAGGACCAACTCTGGGAATGATATCCAGTGCTTAACGGAACACTGAGTTGACTTGCACTGTATGTGGACTTGCATAGATGAGTGAGGGTTTGTTTGTGCCAGTGCATGCCAGCACCGGTTATATGTGCTTTGGGCACTTGGAGGAGACATCTGACCCAAAGGCTGGGCACATACCGGGTACTGCAGGGTCCATACCGGGTACTGTAGGGTCCATACCGGGTACTGCAGGGTCCATACCGGGTACTGTAGGGTCCATACCGGGTACTGCAGGGTCCAAACCGAGTACTGCAGGGTCCATACCGGGTACTGCAGGGTCCATACCGAGTACTGCAGGGTGCCATACCGGGTACTGCAGGGTCCATACCGAGTACTGCAGGGTCCATACCAGTTACTGCAGGGTCCATACCGGGTACTGCAGGGTCCATACCGAGTACTGCAGGGTCCATAGCGGTTACTGCAGGGTCCATACCGGGTACTGCAGGGTCCATACTGGGGTTGCTACTCTCTGCTTTTTGGTCCATGTATGAATTTCTCAGGAGTCACATCCACATACTTGGCCCAACACTGAAGTGGTTTAGAGTGAATGACATCATCCTCCGCAAGATCACATTGTGGTTTTGTTCTCACTTGACCAGGACTTCCAGCACATGCTTGAGCAGTTAATGCTGAGTATGAAGTGGCAGGGATGAGAATCAGCACCTCCTAATCTGAGAACCTCCTAATCTGAGGCCATGGTGCTCTCTGAAGAAAAAAATTAATTACTTCTTTCAGGTTGGGGGGCAGATCTGAGTCTGCCCTTAGTGATGGAGATTAAATACCTTGGGATCCAGTTCATGAGCGATGGTATGAAATAGCTTGGGATGGACTGATGGTTTGGTTCCATAGCTTCCATGGAGGTTAAATGGGAGCTGAGTGATCAGACAAAACTTTGGCTTTACTGGTCAATCTATGCTCCAGCCCTCACCTACGGTCACCTGCAAGATTAGGTTGTGAGAATGAGTGGTAAAAATAAGGCATCTTTGCAGGGTTTCAGGGCTTGCAGTCTGCGGCAGGATGTTCAGCAATCATGAGGGACCTCGAAATAGAGCTACTGGTATTTTGGATTGAAATGAGCCAGCTGAGGTGAGTCACACATCTTGTGAGTATGCCAGGGAACATATCTGGACATGCTGGATGGACCGTTTCTCCCATTTATCTTCGGAACATCTGGGGATCCTCCAGAACGAGTCCAAGTTCTCGGTGAAGCAGGTCTAGGTAGACCTGCCTGATGCGCTTCTACTAGGACACTTACCAGGAAAAGTGAGAAAAGATGAACATTCATTTCCAAAAGCCAATCATCTCCCATGCTGATCCCGCTTACCGTCAGCTCTACCTGACATCTCACAACAGAAATCAGTTATACTGATACTGAATGTTATTGCTCATAATTATCTCGCCTTGCTATCACACGTACATTAAGGAACACGGCCTGTTTGTCTGCGAGTCAGAAGAACAGTTGGAAAAGTTGTGACTCAGAAGTAGCCCCACGGAGATATTATCACGTCAGATGTTGCTTCACCACCCGTCCTCTCATCCTGCTCTGATAGGAACACAACCATTCCTGAAATGGCTTTACAAGTACAGCTTCTCTGAACCATTGTTCTGCAGGAAGGTCTTTTGTAATTCTATTCAGTAGAGTTCTTCGTTAAGTGTATGTGTCTCTGCTTGATCTTAAAGCCAGCAGTGTGACATATGACATTACTGTGATTAAGCTGAAGGAATTGTCGGTCAAGAAAAATAAAGACTGAAGTTGCTCAGATAACCAATGGGTGTTTTGGAAGTCATTGAGTAACTAGAAATTAAGTAACTAGAAATGAAACTAGAAAGCATTTTAAGTACTGCTGCGTTTATGTGTTTTAGATTAGTGAACAGATGCATTTATAAATTAGATGCTAACACATGGTTAGCACCTCAATCAGGTGACATGCAGAGTTCGTGTTTCTTATTTCGATGTAAAGCTATTCGTGGTATGAGACAATTCCAAAGAGCATAACAGTTTTTGTACATTGTTTAAGCTGAATAATTACAGAATATTTTATTGTATTTTGAAATAAAATGAAATCAAATGTTCAGGTTTGAGGAGGGGCAGGTGAGCATAATAAAAGTGACAGGAAGTACTCAGCCTGTTCTCCTCACCCTTAGCAGCAAAGCCATTAAGGTTGAGCAGTGTGTGGGGGTCTCTGCATGGCACCGGATCCAGAAGCATGTTTGGACTCTTGTTTGCACAGGCTTTGTGGCTGTTGACCTGCGGGGCGCTGGTAGATAAATCTCCAGTGGAGAGGACTAGGGTTGATTATGGGGGTCGGGGTTTTGCCATGGGAGGTGAGGGCTCATTTTGGGAAGTGTGGGAGTTCTTTCTGGAAGATCGGAGGTTCAATTCCCCAGCTGCGGTACTCTCCAGGGTCCTCTACAGACATGCACGCAGGATCCCAAGCATGACTTAAGAACAGCTAATATTATTCTGTGAACTCGACGTGAGCTCTAATTCAGGCAAATTACCATGGAAACTGACGGGGCCACTTCCTGGCTGTAAGGCCGATGACAATGTTCGGAGTGAGGGGAAAAAAAGAAAAGCAGGACAGCACTAAGAGCAGACGATACATTCCGGAATCCAAAAGGGCCAAATAAACATTTGGATCCAAAATGCGACATGCAGAAGAAATGCACCTTAAGCTGCAGCCTGGTGGACACATCTGCTGCGTGAGAGCCGCGGTGTTGTCACAGTGGACTGGGCGCGCTCCTGGCATCCCCATCAAACATCCACATGCTGTTTATTTGTTTCTTTTTGGCAGGGCGGTGGAGTTACCTTTGGGAAATCACGCTGAGTCTCATCCCTTCCTTCTTCTGTTTGCACGGCATTGGTATACAGCAGGACAAAAGAACAGTTTTCACCACGGTGCTTAACGAGGCGTCTGTCACCATAGAGCCTGTGCATCTCCGACAGGCAGCCAGTTTTCCAGAAAAGCCACAAGCCGTTACCTAAAAAGAGAGAAAGGCGAACAAACTTGAAGCGTGCTCCTGTTTGGCAGGAACCTGCGGAGAAGCCGCTGCCCTGCATTTGGGTCACCTGCTGTCGCCAGCTGTTTGTGAGTCAGTTGCGTCTCCAGCTGTGCTCTTCAGCATCTGCTCTGCAAAAGCAACATCCAGCTTTACAAACTGAAATGGGGGCTAATGTCCATGCCAGAATGTCACTGCCTTTGGCTTTGGGAACCAAAATTCATACCAGCTGAAGTAACAAAGAAGGATGAAGAGGAGACAGACAGGACCTGGGAAATGGTTAGGTAGTCTGGTAAAGATGAGCCAGGAGGAGTTTATCAGTCAGACAGGTAAAGATGAGCCAGGAGGAGCCGATCAGTCAGACTGGCAAAGATGAGCCAAGAGGAGCAGATCAGTCAGACTGGTAAAGATGAGCCAAGAGGAGCCGATCAGTCAGACTGGTAAAGATGAGCCAGGAGGAGCCGATCAGTCAGACTGGCAAAGATGAGCCAAGAGGAGCAGATCAGTCAGACTGGTAAAGATGAGCCAAGAGGAGCCGATCAGTCAGACTGGTAAAGATGAGCCAGGAGGAGCCGATCAGTCAGACTGGCAAAGATGAGCCAGGAG
>JAODLC010000036.1:19438723-19450194 GCA_026781145.1 Hippopotamyrus pictus | reverse complement strand
CCCTGCGATGGGCTGGCCCCCCGTCCAGGGTTGTTTCCTGCCTCGTGCCCGTTGCTTCCGGGATAGGCTCCGGACCCAGTAAGGATAAAGCGGGTTGGGAAATGGATGGATGGATGGATGTACAGCACCAGTGTTTGGTCTTTGTCTTTCATGTACAACACTGGTGTTTGGTCTTTGACTTTGATGTACAGCACCAGTGTTTGGTCTTTGTCTATGATGTACAGCACCGGTGTTTGATCTTTGTCTTTGATGTACTTCAGTGGTGTTTGATCTTTGTCTTTGATGTACAGCACCAGTGTTTGGTCTTTGTCTATGATGTACAGCACCAGTGTTTGGTCTTTGTCTTTGATGTACATCAGTGGTGTTTTGACTTTGTCTTTAATATGCTGCATTGGTTTGGTTTTTCTATTTGATGTACAGGATTGGTGTGGAGTTGCTGTTTAATCCATGTTTTTAATATACCAAGTGAAACTGCAACCTTCATATTACCCAAGTGCTGTTTGTGTTTCATAAATTATCTTTTTTTTTTTTTTTTGTCTTTTTCAAACTTTAGGTGAGAATGAACTGTGAAAATGAACAGTTTTTTTCCCTCTGATGTGACGCTGACAGAAGTCACTTTGATACACTTTGGGTTTTTTTAATATGTCTTTTTTTTCCCGAGGCTTCATTTTTGCAGACATTGTGAGCTGTCATTTTGCTACTTTCCCTGATTCTCTTGATACATAATGTTTTTGACAAGTGCTGGACATCAGCTGAAATACAGAGTAGGCTGTTAATATTTTGTTAGGCACATTGCCAAAATGTGTAAACAAGTGCAAAATGAATACATACCTTTTACATACCTTTTAATGAGTGCAAGGGGACACACAAATTTTAGCTATACATGGGAAAAATTGATGGGAAACAAATAAAACATTGGGGACAGAAAGTTGTACTACAGTAAAATCCCGTTATAGTGGATTCAATTATAACGGAATATCGTCTATAACGGACGTGGTCCGCTGGTCCCGGCCATGCGCCTAAGAACATGCAGAAAAAGCATCGGATATAGCGGACTCGCATATAACGGAAGAATCCAAATTAGAACTGAACTTGTGATTCCGTCTGGCGTGACACAATCGTCCTTTCTTTTGATGTCAAAAATCATGCACCTTTTGTCCGACATTAAGTCATGATTTGTGTGACTTTCGAAAGTAAATTGACTTATGTCATGGGTGGCCAATCATATCCACAAAGAGCCGGTGTGTATGCGGGTTTTCTCTGCAACTCCCTAATTAGATTACTAATTACTGACTGATTGGCTGAGGAGTCCTCACGCCTGGGTTTGAACAGCTGACCTACAGGTTATCCCAAAAACCTGCATGCACACCGGCCCTTTGCGGAAAGGATTGGCTACCACTGACTTATGTTAAGCCGCAGAGTAAAACAGACACTGTCTCTGTCATGTTGACTGGCACTCATCACCAGCCTCACCATCGTGGAATGTTCTAGCAACAGAAAGCCTCGCGGGCTGAAGCACAACCAGACCACATGCTTTGGTATTGCTCAGACTGGAGTCATCTCAAAAAGCGACACTTTCCACGGACCCATTTCTGTGCAACATTCAGAATCTGTTGCATGTTCCTGCCAGGAATGTTCACGGAGATATTTTTATATGTCGAGTCTCCGGTGGGGGCATTTTCACAGCCCCCTTTGGATGAGACACCTACAAACACTGTCTGACGAGAGGTGATCATGTTCCGCCGTTCGCACAATCTGCTTTCCGCAGGTGACCTGTGGGGTACAGGAGTGCCAGGTAATATTTGGCTGCGTGTTCCGTTTGAGGAACGCGTTTTGTTTTACACTACAGAGCCAGAATCTATATTACAACAGTACAAATATTACTTGTAATGTCATATGGATTCTGAGAACTCACCACAGTGACCCAAAACAATCAGCAAGTATATCAAAACATTACAGTTATTATCCTGCATGGGATGGAAGGTGGACTTGGACTCCAAAGATGAGAGCACACGTTTATGCACTTGCCTGTGATGTAACTTCCAACCACAGGTAGTGCTGTCACACTCCCTAGTTTTGGGTCCATCCCATCAGAAATTATAATGGGTAGCAAATCATTCACAGTACTCAGTCTTTCCTCGTCTTTTTGTGACCTCTGAGTGAGTTTCAGATTCTCTGAATATCTCCCTGTGAGTTTTAGTGACTCCCTCTGACTTTCAGTGCCTCTCAGTGAGTTTCAGTGTCTGTCAGTGCCTTGCAGTGACTTTCAGTGCCTCTCAGTGAGTTTCAGTGTCTCTCAATGAGTTTCAGTGTCTCTCAGTGCCTTTCAGTGACTTTCAGTGCCTCTCAATGACTTTCAGAGTCTCACAGTGCTTCTCAGTGACTTTTTCTGTCTGCCAGTGTCTTTCTGTGAGTTTTAGTGCCTCTCAGTTACTCACTGTGACTTTCAGTGTCTCCCAGTGACTTTCAGTGACTCTCAGCCCCTCGCACTGACTTTCAGTCTCCCAGTGCCTTGCAGTGATTTCCAGTGACTCTCAGTGCTTCACAGTGATTTTTCAGTGTCTCCCAGTGCCTCTCGGGGAATTGTAGTGTCTCTCTGTGATTTCCAGTGGTGATTTTCCATAGTGAATTCACCGTCTTCTAGTGCGCCATACTACGACTAAGGAAGCTAAGACAGCTAAGGAACAGTTAGGTATGACACACTGGCCTTTCCCCCCACACCTCTCCATAATGATGAGTAGCTGTTAGGGAGTATTTCACATTTAAAGGTCACTTACTGGCTTTAGCTTCCTGCGTGGCTGATGTGAGTGGACTTGGGGTCCTCAGTGTTCACACCATTAAGCTTAACACTTCCTGGGTGTGATGGGAACTCCATCCTTACTTCCAAGCCAGAGCTGTACGTTGCCATTATTATCATTATTCTGCATCTGCATCCTCTCAAGAAACAGCTGTTGGAGGCTGAGCCCAATGCAGAGCGGCAGGGCCTGCAGTTGTTCTTGTTCGTTCGGCTAAGTCCTCCCTGACGTGATGGCTTCTGGCAGGCTGCTGCGCTGAATTCTTTGTCCCCGACGGCTAACGGCCACGCTGACCGCAGCCTCCAGCTTTTCAGGCTGGAGAGAATGGGGCCTGGGGGACGTTCTCCTCTCTGCACTGGGTGTTACTGGTCTGCAGGGCTTCTGCCAAAACCAATCTACATCACAGCTTCTGTCAGCAGGTCTTGAGGTCCAAAGGTCACCCAAACATCTGGACCCTCAACCTTGTCCTTTAAGGTTCGTGGCTGGGTAGCATCTCTTTATAGCCACTGTCCCAGAACCCATCTGATGACAGCAGAACTAAACCTTAAACCACCTCAGACGTGCTCATAAATACTTCCGTTGTAAACAAGTCCTTTGTGCAAATGGTTTTACATTAAGATGGTCACGCCGAACTGCAGGGGAATGGTTACATGCATGTTTGCTTTCAGAGCCATAACTGGGACTGGAACAATGGGTTTATCCGAAGCGTTTAATGTGTTTAATGGGTTTAATGACTTACAGCTCAAAAGCATTACATCTGAAAAAGCAGGGGTATGGTAACAGCTGTGTTGTTTATTCTTGGGTTTTCATGCCACACCTCCAGGGTTGGGCTAGTTTGAATCTTGCCTCCACTCAGTATCACAAAGGGACCCTAGGTCTCTCCTACCACCCAGAGACATGGAGCTAAGCTAACTGGTGTCTCTAAATAGCCTATACTGGTTATGTGCCTTTTGATGGACTGGCATCCCATTGAGGGTGCACCCCTGCCTTGTGTCCTATCCTTTCACGGACAGGTTCCAGCCTCTCCCCCGGCCCCCAACACATTCTAGCACGAGTGGTTGGAAAATTAATGGTTAGGTGTTATCTATTTATGTACCTTCCGGACCTCTGTGCATTCATGATTCTGTATGCTTGTAGCTTCATGATCACCGAAACACGACTCAGCGTCCGTTGGGATATTATGGGATAGAGGATGCTTCATCAGCGGCATGAAGCCCCAGGGTGAGCTGAGTCGAGGATGGTGGATTCGTGTCACACGACAGGCCAGAGAGTCCAGCCCCAAGCGGGGGTCTCAAAGTACCGGCCCACAAGACGGTTTTATAACAGCCTGCTTTTAATCCATTGTTAGATCTGGTCTGTAGATCGATTCTCCCTTTTCCGCAGAGGAAAAAAAAAAACGTAACGTCACTCAGCTCCGCCAGCACTCCATCCTCCGGCTCGGCTTTCAAGTTTCACCACCCCCCCCCCCCCCATATCATTTTTATTTTCTTTCAGGCAAAAATACAGCTCAAGTGGCCCCCATAAGCTAGGGACATCCTAGCCAGTGTCCCTCCCCACGTGAAACTGGGGCCCCCAAGCTGCTGAGTGATGCATCAGGCGAGACAGAGACGCGGGCCGAGGTCCGTCCTCCCAGAACCGGCGGGCCGTGATAAATAAAGAGGAGCCGTGGATGGATGGATGGACTGCGCTCATGCGCGGCTCCCAGCTCTAGAGATTTACTGATGCCATTGTGTGTGATTGAAGCGCTGATGTTGCTCAGAATGACTGGGAACCATGATGGCTGTATTTGTCTTCTTACCATAAACTTGAAATTTAACACAGAGAATACAGACTTCCCCAGTGTCAAGTATTTATGTTCAGTATCAGTGACGATAAATATCAATTATTTTTGTCAGCTAACATTGTCTTTCTCGGTCTACTTGCTTCAGTATAGTATGAATCACCCATTGATGGATAAACTCTATGCTTCCTGGTATGTCATTACTCTGTCATTACTCTGCTGTTACTATTCTTACTCTTACCAGGAGGACTACATTAGGTATAAATAAAAAAAACAAATCTATACACCCTTATTGAAATTACATTTTGTGATGTAAATCCTCAAGATAAATCATGTCAGACACTTTTTCATCTTTAATGTCACCTTGTAATTAATAAAATAATAATAATAATAATAATAAAAAAACCCTTAGATAATTATTAGGACAAACAACTGAAATTAAAAATACGCATTTTTCAGGGGTACCCAGTCACATTGGAAAGCGTGTCCACATCTGCATTCAATGAAAGTGAGTCTCATTAACACAAAATAAAAAACAGTTTTTCCTGTAGGATTTCCTTAAAGCTTTTTTGCTGGTACCTCACTGTGATTGTGGTCATTACCTGCACATGCCTGGTCTATAGGGGATGGTGGCAAAATGGAAGCCCCTCCCCAAGCTTGTCTGAATTTTGGAAATGCCTTTTGGGGAGTCAAACTATGGCCTTGCTTCTAAGACATACGGCTGGTACAAAGGCTTCTAATCTGAAGAGCAGCATTCCTGCGGTGCAGCCTGCTGCAGGGCGGCATCATGCTTTGCAGCCGCAGATCGCAGAGTCCAGCTGTGTAAAGCTGATCGATTCCAAGTCAGAAAAACTTCATGCAGTAATAGATGGAAGCAGTGCTTCCATAAAGTGTCATTCGGCGGGGGTTGCGTCTACAATCTACAGTTATGCAAGCCTGCAGTGTCAGTGAGGGTGGGCAGACCTTTTACATCCACTGTACTCACCACAACCCTCGGCTCTCCTATCTCTTCTCATGACTTGTGAAGTGGCTTCACACCCCCAGCTCACAGTTTCCTCTTACATCATCAGTTCCTACTTTACTGCTGATATCTGTTCCTGGACGACTGACCATCTGAAACTCAATCTGTTGGAGACTGAGATACTCATCCCTGCCAGTGTCTCACTGCACAAAAAAACCATATAATAGCTGCTAAAACCTCAGTGAGATCCTCGACAACAATCTAAGCCTTCCCAACATATGGTACATCTGATCTGATCCTACAAATTACTGTACTGCAACATCCATAGACTTGGATCTACCTCATCCTGCAGATCTACTGGCTGAAGCTGCAGTCACCTCTCATTTATACTGCAGCATCTTCCCAAAGGCTTGATCGTCTGCCCGTGCCACCGCACCAGCTGCTGTTGTCTTTGACCTCACAGGTCATTCCTACGATCGATCTCTCCTGAACTCCCATACTGGATTCTAGGGCTGCCAAGGAAATTCAGTTCAATTCAGTTTATTTTTATATAGTGCCCTTCACAGCACATTCACCCCAAAGCATTTGACCAGAGTGTGTGGCAATCCATTAGTACATAATTTATACAGTATGGTGTATTAAATGGGAGAAAGGGAGAGAAAGAATGCCAGAAGACAGCAGAGGAGAGTAAGCAACATCTTGCGAGCGGGGAAGAAAAATAAAAAATTCTACTGTCTGCTACCACCCCCCCCCCCACCCCAGACATGCTGCCATTATGTATAACAGGGTAAATGATCCTACATGAATAAAAGCATAAAATGTGGTCCTAGTTAGACTCCATCAGTGAGCCAGTTCTCCAAATACATACAAGGTCTGTGCAAGCTGGCAGATTGTAGGCCACACCTACAATGTCACAGCTCATAAGCCACACCCACGATGTCACAGTTCGTAAGCCACACCCACAATGTCACAGCTCATAAGCCACACCCACGATGTCACAGTTCGTAAGCCACACCCACAATGGCACAGCTCATAAGCCACACCCACGATGTCACAGTTCGTAAGCCACACCCACAATGTCACAGCTCATAAGCCACACCCACGATGTCACAGTTCGTAAGCCACACCCACAATGGCACAGCTCATAAGCCACACACACGATGTCACAGTTCGTAAGCCACACCCACAATGTCATAGCTCATAAGCCACACCCACAATGTCACAGTTTCAAGCCACACCCAGAATGTCACGGTTCATACACCACACCCACAATGTCTCAGTATGTAAGCCATACCCACAATGTCACAATTAGTAAGCCACACCCACGATGTCACAGTTTGTACTACAAGCCTCAAACACAATGTCACAGTTCATAAGCCACACCTATGATGTCACAGACCATAAGCCACACCCACAGTGTCATGCTGCCAATAGGGATCTTATAAATACAACAGCATTACTATGTCTGAAAAGCCTGACCCAAAAAGCCAGACCTCACAGATCCTGTAGAATAACACCAGAGACTCCCTCTGGCTCTGCTTCTGTCCGCATGTACATTTTTGTATATCCTTTGAATGCATTATGTCTGTCTTCAATGGAAGCAGCATTGTACAAATAGTCTATAATGAATATGTGTAAATAAATGTAAATGCATGAGTGGAACAGCATCTTCCATGTTAACGAAATCCTGTGAATGGTATCCAGGCAGAAGCTTGCAGTTTCAATGGCTGGAATAATAAGCACTAAAACCACAATGAACACAATTGTTTTGCCAGCAAAACAAAATGTAAACATTCATCTTTGGTCCCACAAATTTATCCAAAAGGTACAGAGACAGCTGACAGCTAGAACATATTAGAGACCATTTATAAATGTCACTTCTCTGGTTATGATTCTGAAATGTCACTGGAATGGAATGGAAGCCAATCATATTCTGTTTGAATTAGCTTGCATTTTGTACTGTTTTTGCTAATCATTAACAATACTGGTAACACTTTATTTGGATAATCTGCCCACAGAGTATTTGTAGCATTTCAGCAACTTAGCTGAGATTCAACAATTCAGCGGTTTTGCTGCCTGTAGGTGTTTAACAGAACACACGGTATACAGAGTAGATTCAATGACTCACAAACATGCTTACATATTCTTAGAATAGTTTAATTGAATTTGACTACTCACTCAACTAATAAGTTGTTGAAATGTTACAAATTCTCCGCATACCCTCTGTAAACCAAATATTTCTGTATCCAAATAAAGCATTACCTTAATAACAGCTATTTACTGATTTTCCAAAAGGCGTCATCCATTGCAAACTGGGAGCCAAAGTCAGTAGGCATGAGACATGGGGACACCAGCCAGTCACTGGGGACACTCACATACCTCAGAGGTGTGACTTCACCGCTGGGGGAGGGGGGGCACCATAAACAGGAATTCTCCACACAAAGAACCAGGGCAGGAGCTGAGCCCATGACCCTGGTAGCAAGAAACCACGGAACAACCTACTTGCCCACAGAACTCTCCATAGTAACGACAGAACAGATAATTACACATAATAACAATCTTATTAGGCAGCCATCAGAACTTATTCATCTGGAAAAGATTACATCGTTAGCTAAGCAAATGATTTTACACTGATGCATTTTAATAACATGCCCTAAAAAAAATAAAATAAAAAAAAGATATAGTGCGACATTACCGCGTTACATTTACAAAATAGTTATTATATATAACAGTTATTAAATTGTAAATGCTTAAAATTTCGCTGTAAAACGTGGGATCTGGGAGCAGTGGTCACGTGCAGCCCTGCTTGCGAATGTGGCGGTGTTGAACAAAATGTAAATATAAAATGTGATACAAGGACTTGGCTTGGAGATCATGCAGATGGCAGCACGATGGTGAAAAACGCACACAGTAACGTGAATAAGAGAGCAACGCTCCGTGTGGTTCCCCCGCAGTGACGCGACTGCACCAGTACACGTAGAACGTTCCGGAGACTAAAACCAGCACATTCTTTTTCACCGTTAGTTATTTTAGAGGAGGCACATTTCTGGACTTGCCTTTAAAAGCGGCCCATTTCTGTCCCGTAGACAGCTGCTGGCGACATATTGCATATGAATTATTAAAATGAACAGGATTCCTGACATACCCACGTTTCGGCAAAGGTTTTTAAGCAAAAACATCGTTTGTAAAAAAGCACTTGACATTATGTCCTCAGATCATGGTTTGAAGTGAAGTGTTTTCTACATTCTTGGATTAAATGTGGTTTGTTTAATATTTTACACGTCACTTGAAGAGGAAAAAAAATCCACACATTCAGATTTTCTGTTGGAGCGGAGTGTTCAGTAAGAGGCGAGGCAAGTCTCTTCACTCCCTGGCTCAAAGGTTGTTCTTCATCTTAGCCGGTCTACACTTTCCATCACATCTGTTTATAATCATTCGCGTCTGTACCTGATATAGGAGCATTGTTACAAAGTGCTTTACAGATTTCCTCAGGTGACGGTCCCTCAGTGTCGTGTCACACCATCAGCACATCAATACAGTTTTCCACTATCAACAAAAGTAGGAATGATGGCAGCTTGGATTCACTTGTTTCCCTTACAGTTCAGAATGCAGACCAAGCATTGACAGATAAATGTTGCAGGGCTCACTTACGTGTCAAAATGTGGCGCTGTACAGGTGGTCAGAGCTGGCTCTGTTTTTTGATGGAGGCTGGGTCTTTTGATGAGTGTAACAAACTTCTGAGGAAGTTCTAATAGCCCATAATGGCCAGTGTACTCTTCTACGCTGTGACTGGCTGGGGAAGGAGTGTCAATTCAGGAAAAGATACACATGCTAAGTCAAACTCACCACGAAGGCCAGCTCCGTCACAGGACTGACCCTGAACAAACTCACCAAGAAGGCCAGCTCCGTCACAGGACTGACCCTGAACAAACTCACCACGAAGGCCAGCTCCGTCACAGGACTGACCCTGAACAAACTCACCACGAAGGCCAGCTCCGTCACAGGACTGACCCTGAACAAACTCACCACGAAGGCCAGCTCCGTCACAGCCCCATGCCAAGAAACAGTCCATCTTTCATACTGTAAAAGTGCAGTACTATCTGTTTTGTACTCTGAGAATCACCTCTTGGGTGATCTTGGGGCTTCTAAAAGATATATGTCTCCATGTTGTTCCCTGCTTTGCAGGGTTTTATTTGATTTATGATTTATTACAATGCTCTGAGACTGTTATGCACATAAATAAAATAGCAGGTATTACCTGAGAAAAGGGCACTTCTGTGGTTTATTTCTGGCTTACAGGCCCATGGAGGCGTCACATGGCTGATCAGGTGACGCAGGGGAATGTGATGCGGAGCGGAGGCTAAATGTGTTTCCTAGGAGATGTATGGTTACAATGACCAGCTCTTTGACCGTATTCCGATGCCTCTTATCCTATTTATGTAGTTCCGCCTCAGGAGCAGAGTGTCGAGCATATGGCAGAGTCCCTGCTGGAGATTTAGAAGTTTTGCTTTGTCTCGGACGACGAACTGTACGTCTTCTGCAGTGTCAGAACTTGCCTCATCGACAAGCATGTTGCAATACCTTCACCAAAAAAAAGACATTTCTGTATTTGTTTTAGGAATTAAATTGTATAAATTAAAAAGTATAAAAAATACATGCTCATACTATTTTGCCATTGGGATATCAAAATTAACACAATTAAGCAGTCAAAAAAATATATTCAAAGCACCACTTATTTACGATATATTTTGTAATTTTTAAAAAATGTATTAATCATTTAGTAATGCTACTTATTTATTATGGAATGGGGGGGCAGTGGTGAAGCCCACCTTTGGAGCCCATGTGCTTTGCTAAGCCCCCGCTGCTGTCTCTCTGATCCCCAGTGCTGCTCCTTTCCTGGTCGTATTCATATGTTGCTTTATCGTCCCGTTAAACCTTCGTCGTACTGCTGCATTTACAACGATTGGCCTCTTGCCAAAACACGGCACTGTCTCCACGCGAGCGAGACGGAGGTGGGAGTCCGTCGACAGTAAGTGTTGACGTAGCCCTGGAACGCACATCTGCTTCGCCGGGACGAAACCTCAGGAATTGCAGTGGGTCATGTTGTGAATTCCTGGAAATGGCTGTAGGATGCCGTTAACTAGGCGGCAGTAATTACATTTTTGTGAGACCGCGGGAATGTCAGCGAGCACCACTCAGCTGGGGATTAGGGGCCTTTTTGCTCCTGATGTGATTCGTTACAATCAGCAGAAGCGTCGAAGATGGAGAAACAGGCGCATTTCACATCGACGGCGTGTTTTTAACAAAACATTCACGGGAAAAATCAAATAACTAAGTGTCATTGCACCATTTTTTTAGAATTCAATTAAATTGTCACAATTAACAAATGCAACATTTACGCAGTAATTGACAGCAACAGAAGCTTGTCTGTACCAGACAATATCGTGATAATGATCATAGGTGGGGGCAGCGCTGAGGGATTCCTAGCGTGTCCAGGATTTGAAGGCGATAAATGGCTTCTCTGCGGACTGCACAGTGCCGCTGATGCGCAAGTGACCTCTCACATTCCCTTGCGCCTGACAAATGCTGAAGCGTCCTTCTTAAAGAGCAGCCATTTGGATTCCAGAAGAGGAATACGATTGGTATAGAAACAATACTCCTGTGAAAGTTAGAAAATACTTCAGAATTGGCACTAGTATAACAGGCAGGGCGTGTGGCTCTTAATTATTATTACAACAATAACAGTAATAATAAAATGAGCCTCACTGAGGAGTGACGTTCCTTCCCAAGCTAACTGCACCAGAAACTCTCCCGTGGTCAGTTGACTCTCTCCCCTTTGTCGCAGGATCACCTTATCAGCTTGATTACGGGATCACCTTATCGGCTTGATTACGGGATCACCTTATCGGCTTGATTACGGGATCACCTAATCGGC
>JAODLC010000036.1:19406473-19429353 GCA_026781145.1 Hippopotamyrus pictus | reverse complement strand
CTAACGCGGCGCTCGGGGTGACCCAGGACCCTGCTGGCGGGAAGCTAACGCTAACGCGGCGCTCGGGGTGACCCAGGACCCTGCTGGCGGGAAGCTAACGCTAACGCGGCGCTCGGGGTGACCCAGGGCCCTGCAGACGGGAAGCTAACGCTAACGCGGCGCTCGGGGTGACCCAGGGCCCTGCTGGCTGCACACTAACACTGTGTTAGCCGAAAGCTCTCAGTTCCCAGTCTGCTGCTAAGTGATATTCTGCTTTAGGAGGAGAAAGAGGAGGAAATAACCAGCAAGCGCATCACCCAAAAGAACACAGATTTCAAAGGCAGTACAGAAATAAAGGATGTTTCTTCTGTTATGTGTCTGACTAAAAAAAAAAAAAAACATTTTGCATTGCTGGTTCCTTGAGCTGAACAGTGAAAATAAAAGCTTAACTAGAGGCAGTGTGTCAGCAACACTGCTGCACAGAGGTGAGGAGCACACCCACACCTACAGGGGGCGCCCTGGAGACGCTCCCACTTGGGCTTCAGCCCCCCATTCCCAAACCTGTCTCCAACATGGTTGTTAATCATGGCCCTCATATTCTGCTGAACCTCCAAATCTGAATTGTAGAAACAACAAATGCGGAGTTGCTGTTAATGACTGCATTGTGCGATGGGAATTGTAATCCCCAGACAAAAACCTCAACTGATTATCTCACAAAAATGGCATCACTAAAGAAGAGGGATTACCAGTTAAAACACTGTTAAATCTGATTAATCTGTCAAAGATGGACAGACTTTAGATAATGTTTACATAACGTTACACTAGGTCCACAGAATTGAAATATACTGAACAGATATTGGACCACTTGTAAAACATTGTCCCAAACACATTTTATTCTGATAAAAATGGCTCTCTATAGCAATCATAAACTGGCTAGATTATCACAAATGTAATTAATAGTGTAATTAATTAAAATATTTGAGATAGTTTCCAGAGTATTTACATGTTGTAAACTGAATGCTATAAGTGTTAGACATCACTGACCAAACCTAAGACAATGAAACACAAATAATTCTATGTAAGATGAGAATTAGGGCCATGCCGATTCCCAGTAAGATTAAATCTTCTTCAAAATGCACCCCCGTCACCCACGACGAGACGTCGCTAATCCCTTACTGTTGTTTTACACTTACATAGTGACCTCACACTCACCGCCTCCTGGATGTGGTCCTTGTGTGCTCAACTCCTACTGAGGGGTAAACAAGAGGTCTTTTACCCCCAGACAAAAATGTACTGTGTTGATTCTGATGACGATAATGAAGCTCGGCTGTACATTTACTGTACTCAGAGTAACTAGCAGACAGTCACATGGTCTGCTGCTGTTATGATCACCTGTTTCGGGATATCTGTCCACGGGTTTGAAATTAAATACATTATTATTATTATTATTATTATTATTATTATTATTATTATTATTATTATTATTATTATTATTATTATTATTATTATCATCTATGGAGAGTGTGATACATTTTAGCTTAAAAGCACAAGTACAGGAAAAACCTACAGATACAGCCAAGGGAATTAACAGCTTCCATAGTATGTAGCTTAATTTTTTTTTTTTTATTTTGAGTCCTGCTCCTGCTTTGGAGTGTGAAGTAATCGGGGTACGCTGAGATCCTCACACGGTCCAAAGACACGCAGTCAGCCTAAGCTGCTAAGCACAGGAACAAAGCTGGGTCCGTGCAGGAAGAACAAATGCATTATACTGAACTAGTTGGTTGAAGTAAATTCTTGGTCCTGATTTTTCTTTCTGAACCTGAAATGTCCACCTCTCTTTTCCTCACCCTGAGAGCCGGTGACTTTAATAAACATGGGCCCTTACAGGTAAGATGGAAACCTCCTTAAATGACTGCAAAGCTACCAGCTTCCCCTTGACTGGAGGATATACAGCTTCTTTAGGAGGAGGAGAGAAACACAGGGAATAATTCAGTGGTGTTACTCTGTGGCACGCTAGCGTAATGGAGAGGGCAGACCATGCACTACTGCTGCACACGTCCAAGGCTCCACTGCTTATCACTGGTCATTCATCACATCCATCTTTTAATAGGAGTTCTGCTAAGTCTTGATATCATAAATGGGCTATTTTATGGCTTATGAAAAAGCTTTTTTATCTTTTTTTTTTATTCATGCGTGGTTTCGCTGCCTATTAATGTCTTAAATGCAGGTTAGTTTTGCGAAGAGCAATGCTTGTGCGCTTGATTACGGCTTCAGATGCAGAGTCTGATTCAGTGGCTGCCCACAGGTTTCTCCGCAGGCGTCGCTGCACCGTATGCAGGCGCACGCTCATGTGTGCGCACGTGCACGTGAGAGCGCAAACGTTCGTTCATGGGGACTTCCCGTCGATTTGGTTAGGCCAAATGTGATAAGGCAAATAGCACACACTGCCGCATCGTAAACCCAATGGTGACAAAAACTGCACCATGGATGTGAAACAAAAGAAAACATCCAAAACGTGAAAACTCATACAGAAGCCAAGTTCCGCTCATTACTACAATCACCTAGAGATCCCTAATCACAGTGCCTGGGATAAGTAAATCCATGCACCTGTTGATTTCTGTCTTGATTCTTGTACTTAGTTTGCTATCTATTCTGCCCCTGAGAGTTTTTGTATATTTACCCAAGCGCAAAGCAGTTTAGTGTAAGTGTCATTCATCACTTTATGTCCTCTGGCTCCGTGCTGCTATGGAGGGACCGTTTCACCCAGACATGGTGTAAGGAAAGGGGAGCCGCTTGCTGCCCTCACAAGACAAACATCATGGGAGCGACCTCTTGCCCCCGGTTTACACAGCAAAGCAGCTCTGTTAGTAACGGACAGTTTAAGTAGGAGCTTAATAGGCTGGATTATGCACTGATACACGTCCAATGCAGAATGACTCCCAGTGAAGCACCTAAAACAAGTCCAGCAAAAAACATCTAAATTACAAATACACAATTATCTACTGTGAGGTGTACTAAGTGCAAATACATCATTTGGAATGATGCAACATTGTAGCAGGCACGTAGTACAATATATGCTATAAATAAAACCGGCGTACCCTGTATATACTTTGCGTATTTACCTATAAATACAATGTAGGCTGTTCATTGCAGTAACAGGAAATTAAGGCAAACTTTAACAGATCTTAACCTGCCGTAACAAAACACATGTATTACTCATATAAATTGCATGATGTAGTTTTTATTAGTCTGTTTATGCTGCATGCTATGAATTGGATGCCATTTGTGTTCAACCCCTCCTGTTCTGCAAAGTGCACTGCCGTGATTTACCCCGTACGCGTCCTGCGGATATAAAACTGAAAGCAGTTGCAATGGGGAAATGTATTCCTCTGAATCACATCTTACTACTGGGGGTCTTCAGACATTAATTGCTGGCAATATTTACATACTAATATCATTCTGAGGAAATTATTGTTTTTCCTCTTTGCACCATGATTCATCCGTAGTGATTTAAATAGTTTATGTGCCTTGGATTAGAGGGGACAGGGTAATATCGCTGTGGTCTCTGTGGGTAAATCACACTGTCAATGGCTACATGACAGCACTTTAAAAGGTTCGTGCAACGGAGATGTCAACAATGCCAAGGCTATCAGGACCATTTCTCTTCAAGGATGCAATATTTACCATTTGCACTCAGCCTAAGCAAGTTTCAACTGAGGAATTTTAAAATATTTTTCTTACATCTACTTAGATTGTAAAAAATGTCCCACCGTCCGGATGTCCAATATCCAAACATAAAATGTCCAAAAATGTCCAGCACAGGAATCCGCTTTAGTGATAATGCCATGCCCACCTGTCTATTTTTCCCACTGTGTACAGGTGCAAATCAAAGTCATGGTTTCAAGCGATTTCATTCTGAAAATCTGGAAATGTACAAAGAAACCCATACTCGATCACATTTAGTAGTTATTCTACAGAGATTTGATGAGTCCAAAAAAAACCTAGATATTACAAAAGAACGGCCAAAAAACCTACGTTACATAAACGGCACAGATCGCTGTCACTTAGTTTGACATACTCCCACTGACCATCTGAGGACTCGAGGCTGCGTGCCCGTGTGATCCTCATTGAGAAAGCGCCGCTGTTGCGCCGTGCTAGCTTAGCGGCACGCTCATTGTTGCGATGCCAGCCGCCAGCCTTTCTTTCCTTCACCTTCTTTCATCTGTTTCACCATATACTGGCTCACTGAACTGGAGTCTGTCTTATCAGTCTAAACAAGCTCTTCAAATCCATCTGGTCCTAAGTTTTCATCCCCAAAAGGTCATCTTAGTTTCACCGTTCTCTCTCATTCAACATCCGGCAAAGTCTTTCTGGGAAATTAGGGTTAGCCAGTTCCTGGAATGCTTCAGTGGAAGAACAGTGGAATCACGCTGCTGACCATGGGATTTGAACTAGCAACCTTCCGACCAGAAACACAGCATCCCGACCCACTGACCCACGCACCACCCCAAAAGGCCGGGAAAATGCGGGTATTAGCTCTACCATTTGAGCTAATTCCTCATTGCAGTTTTCCACATACTGCTAAGGATAAGCCTTAGCATGTGATGAGCATGGGCCTCGCTGCCCTGACAGCATATAAAATGCAGAGATCATGCTCTGACTCAGAGGTACGCTTGGGCTTCGCAGCAGAAGCATGATGCCCCTCAGTGGAGAGCACTCTTGGTTTTGTTTAGCACTGTGTATGGGGGCATTAACATCATAAGGGAACAGTGTCCGCACCGTAAGATATACCAACTCTGGAAAAAATGGCCTCACATTTCTGGGTTGTTATATAACAATGCAGAGAGATCGTGGGAGCTGTGGAATGCCTGCCGATGGCAGCAGACATTATAAAGGATTCCTTTGGCTTTTTCCAAGCATGAAAGCACCTTGATGTGGAAAAAAACACTAAATGCCTCGTCAGGTCCATGTTACTGTCTGTTGTTCAGGGTCCAGTTTTTGTTCATTGTACAGCCGACCGAGGATGTGAAAGCTTTCTGAACCACAGCCCTGCTATAAAAACCAGCTCTCTGAAGCTCACGGCATACAGTCTTGTTGAGACTGGATCATGGTGGTACCGATTCAGTTCCGTGGTCGTTCTTGAGGTCATACTTTGATGGTGTTTGGCGACCGTCCAGTTAAGCGTCCATCTCTCCCTGTCGGTGAGTTCCTCATCGCAGTCGTGGTTCCTCATCACTCAGCTCTGTTCGTATTTAGCGTGTGCTGTCATGGAATTTGAGGTCCTTCCTCAGGAGATGCAGAACAACGTTACAGTGTCAGTGACCCACACGCCCGCGGTTCCGCTGCTGACTATGTGACCTCACCAGAACCCCGCGAGTCGCCTCGCGCTGCTTTGAAAACATATCGAAGTGCTGATTGTCGGACCTCTTCTATATCACACACACACACACAAGCACACACACATTTGTACTTATATCTTTATGGGGACCACCCATTCATTTCTATGGGTAAAACCCTAATCCCAACTATGACAACCATACCCGCTACCCAGCCCTAACCATAACCACAATTTACCAAACAAAATACAAGACTTTTGGCATTTAAAAAAAAAAAAAAAAATTTAACTCCTCTAACAGACTTTTATTTAAAAAGGGGGGTGTCCACTTTGCGGGGACTGAAAAGGTGGCCCATTCAGTGTCAAAATAACAAGTCTTTATCACATTGTGCGGACTTTTAGCGATATATACATTAATCTCTCATACACACTGCAATTAAGCCTTATTTAACTCACATTTGTAGCTGAATTTGTGATCCTTTAAAAAAAATATCGATCTATATTTGCAAATATATAATGTGTCTATTTTAATAAGTAAAGAATGACTAGAAAATGCAGTCATTTTACATTTAAAAATATCTATTATTTATTGCAGAGAAACTTTTTAATGAACACTACAGGTGCTAACAGCAGAAAGCTATTGTCCTTTCTCTGCTGTCTGAAACCTCATAACGAGATAATCATTTCGCCATGTCCTCCTACCAAAACACAAAGCGTAGTCCGCGCTTCTAACAAAGGGTTATTCGCATAAATAAACAATTACTACGCTTGGAAAAATATCACTTTGTTACCCTGATTGTGCACACATTGCATATGTTCGCATGGCAGGTTATGAACAGCATTTAGCCAGATTAACTTTTACTTAAATTCTGTATTGGAAGAACACTTTAAAATAAGCGAGTTTTGTAGGGAATAAAGCATAATTAAAGATATTATTCATTTGCAATTACTGGCTCGAATCTAGGCGAAAATCGAAAATCTGGACTTGACAATTTAATAGTCGCCAAAAAGACCTTTATTATTTAGGAATTGCTAATCGTTGAGAATAATTCGTACGGTCCAAAGGCTCAGAAAAGAATGAAAATGCAAAATGATAGTCTGGTGCCTCATGCTTTGACTTACAGTCGCTTTCTAGTTTTCAGATTCATTCCCAGATGGCCTGTATCCCCTTTGTATATCATTTATAAAATCATGCAATAAAAGTCATAATTTAAAAAAATGTTTTCTTCCAAACGCGGCATTCGCAGATTCGGGGACTGATCCTGAACTCCAGTGAGCATCGGCATTTTCAGCTTTGCTCATAGTACTTAACGCTTTGCGTCTGCTTTCAAGGGAAGACGCAAATACCGTGATATGTGTTTTTCAACTTCGAAGTACAGGAAACTCAGATTTGGAGGTAACTTTCACTAACCGAAATTTACTGGTTAGTGTGTTGTAAACTTTGCGGAATGCGTATAACACGGAAATTCCTTTTAAAAACGTGAAATGCAGCGATCAACGTTAAATATACCCGGCAGTATGTATATAAATAACGACAATCCATTGAATAAATTCATTTCGCATTTTGTGCAATAGTATTTTTATAGTTTAAAGAACTTTGGGCTGAATGTTAATTACATAGCCTAATAAATGACGTTCGAAGTCATAGTAGCCTATGGCAAACTTAATCAATGAAAAAATGTATTTAAATTAATTATTTTGGAAGATTTGATAGAAGTATGAGCATTTTAAAAAGGTCCAGTGTCTCTGAAAGAAAACAAACAAACAAACAAATAAACAAGCAAATAAATAAACAATTAGAAACCCTTTGTAGTATTTGAAATTAAGAGTATATTGTTAGATCATTTTGGGGTCGTTTGAATAACTTTTTGTTTCTGTCTCTGAACAATTAAACTCAGCGAGGAATATACAGATCATGATTAAATATGTTACAATAAGCCCGAATCAAGTGCAGTCATAGTCCGCTAAATAATTATACAATTACACGATAATTATGCATGGCCAAATTACTGTATGAAATGCAATTTAAATTTCTTCAATGTTTTTTTTTTATATTTAAAAGCTGATTTTAATTTTTTTTAATATTTTTAATCTTAGTAGCATGGTGTTAATATATAGGCCTAGGCCTAGATATATTCCCAATGATGTATTTATGAAACTTTTGCTAGTTGGAATCAATAAATCATTAAAACGTGCCGATCTCTCTGGCTACGTCAAGAAAACACATACAGAATACGCACATTGCATTAGGCCTATATTGTGCCAATTATACTTTGACTTACAAATAAATACTCGAAAATAGAAGGTTTCGTTAATTTACAATTTCTGTAATGGCACTGACAGGGGAAAAGCGATATTATTCTACTTGAATCATCTTTTATATTCTAGTGGAGAATGATACCCAAATTCAGACACTTTGGTTGCTAAAAAGGTTAAGAATAATATAGTCTTCTATGCTCCCCACCCCCCCCCCCCCCCCCCCCAAAAAAAAAAAAAAAAAAGATATCTGAACAGGGTAACGTAGTTAGGCCATACTGATAAATGTAGCCTGGGTATTTGTATAAATGTTTTGCAGCCTGGATTAGTAATATCACGGGTGTGCGGTTCCATGTTAATAGTTATTCCCGTCAATTAGTAATTCACCATTGTGCCTGAGCCGTATTACTGTTTACACTTGTTTTAGCCAAGTATAAGACAGTGACCCCACGGTATATAGTGCCCCCCCCTTTTTTAAAACCCCCCCCCCCCCCCGGTTCATTTCTAATCATCTTGATGGACAGCAGAGACAGAACAAAACAAACTAATGTCAGCGTTGCTGATCACCGTGCCCGGTGATTAAAGACACCCAATTATACCAATGAACAGTGTCGTAATTATGTTCCTTAATCATATCCAGGAGGTTTAATTGCCTTAATGATGTGTTTCATTAAACGAATGTAGGTATTATAGTCGACAGTTTTCATACACAGTTGTTTTCAAATTAACATATTATTAAACACCGTCATGGAAATTGTTTTAATAATCATAATTAGGGGCACGCCAGCTTCGCCATGTAATGCGGGAAGACGTTTTCTCTTAGCCCTGGGCTCTGGAGAAACACGCCGGGCGTCGCTTCCCAAGGCCGTTAGGTTGTGTGAAAAGTTACAGCTCCCGATGGAGCAGAAAACGACCATCTCATTATTCTTTTCATTTTTGTGTTTATCATGAACCATGACACACGGTGAAGCCCTGAGATCAACAAGCGCTCAGGATGGTAATACCGAAAAAACAACCAGACACTGTCACAGACGCGAGCCCTCAACGTTTACATGGAGAAGAGGAGAAGTTTGAGTCACTTTCCATATAAAACACTATCCACTATCTGCTCTTAAACTACAACCAGCTCGGAAGCTAAAATCAAATAAATCATTGAAATAAATCCGTTTGAACCGTTTCTAAACAAATCTGAATCAGGCCTGTAGCCTAGTATTTAACATTAACCATCTCCCACAGCTGAGCGAGTGAGCAACAGACGAACACACGAAAGTATGTTTTGTTCAAAATATTTTAATAAAGCTTTTCAACATATCAACACATACACAAGGCCCTCAGCTGTCATATGTTGACTAATGTATCTACAATACTTCATATCTTGACCTGACAATGAGCTTGATCCATCTAATTCAACTTTCCAGTCATACTGTACGGGTAAGCATCGTATTTTATACAGCGACTGCGTCGATGCAGAAAGATTCAAATGTACCATGCAGTCAAAATAATTGGCTTATACAACACCGAATTCATAGATGGAAAATAACTATCAAAAGTGAATAAAAAGCACGCCTTTGAATTGCTGTGGAATGAAAATTATTTCAGTTTTTCACCGTGGAAACTATGCAGTTTTTGAGTTATTAAGCACGCTTGTTAGCCGGCAAAACCTTCAAACAAACGATTTCTTCACAAGCGGATGCACGCGACCACATTTAAATCCATCTTCACCTCCAGACAGGCTAGCCTGCGATGGTACAGGTTTCATAAATCAGTACCGCTGAGAAAACGTTATATTCATTTTCAAATGAGAACAAATGCAATCAAACAACGGGTTCGCAATCCTGTATAACATCAGCAAATATTCAAGTGGATTAAAGGTAAAGAACTGCATGTTGTCAGGTAAAAAATATTAGGATCCGCATCACCCATATAATACAAGATTTAGACCTTTAACTCTTTCACCAAAGCGTAGACTTCTGTTTAGTTTTTACTCTCGTTCTCATCAGCACTTAAATTATGTTTTATATACAGAATCAATAATATTCGAACCAAATGTATTTTAAGCGAATGGATTTTGTAAATGATACAAAAGTTTACTCATTTTCGGCACGTGTTCCCCATTTAAGTCATTTAAAGTTCTTTATGTTGCAACGGCGGCTTCAGTCTATTTTGAATCTTCATTCATATAAAGAAAGTTTTTTTTTCGCATTCTTGTCTAAGCGAGTCTATTTCGGTTGAATTTAAGGCTTATCAGTGCACTGTTTACAGAGGCTGGAGGTAACGTTGTTGAAAAGGGCACATTTGTCGGGACAGGAGGAGGCTGCGACTCCGGCGGGGAAGGGGTACCCGGTGGGCTGCTCGTAAGTCCCCAAGCCCGGGGTGAGAGCTGTAGTCGCCGGCAGAGAAGCTGCAGAAATTGCCTGGCCTTGGTTGAGGTAAGCAACCAGCCTTCTCATTTCGTCCAGAGCCTGCGCCTGCATCAGGATGTAGTTTTTGGCGAGTAGCAAAGTGGCAATTTTGGAGAGTTTCCGGACGGAGGGGCTGTGGGCATAGGGGATGACGGCCCGGAGCTCGTCCAGCGCGTCGTTCAGGTCGTGCATCCTCCTTCTCTCCCGGGCGTTGATGTTCAGCCGCAGCGTTTTCTGCTCTTTGTTTTTCTTACCTCCGTCAGATTTAGCCCCGGACGCCGCTGTCCTCCCGTCCGCCATAAGCACCATGTCACACCTGCCGTCGCTGTCATCGTCCGGGCTCTGCTCCCCGCCGCTGCTCTCCGCCGCCGAGGTCCGGTTGCCACTTTCTCCGTAATTGACGCACAAAGATCCACTGGGGAGGCCGAGCGCTCCTCCGCGCCCCCCGATGAGACCACCGGGTTGGATCGGGTCCGGTTCATTTTGTTCGAAACAATTAGTCGGCGACTGACGGTCCCGGGAAGGCAAATCGACGCTGGCGCTTGACCTGAAGCTCTCCATCTTTTTGTTAGAGACAGCGCTGAGAGTTTTGTGGAAAATGTCTCCTGCTCCGTTCAGGCTCATCCTCCTGTCCATAGTCCCGGCGAACTGCCTTGCACAGAGCCTCAGTAAGTTTGCTGCTAAGTTGGTTTCGACGCCGCTCTTCTTGTTTAGGGAGGTGTGGCGACGCCGCTTCCTCCGGAGAGCCCAGTTCACCTTGACTAGATCTCAGCAGCGATCTGCAGCAGCATCAGCATGAGCGGCGGCGGACGGGGGAGTCGCCTTACATCATTATCTCAAAGCAGGTTATTATTATGAAGAAGATTCGCCCGGTGGGACGGAGCTCTCCACCCAATCAGGTTAACGTTTTAATTAATAGGATTAATTCGGTAACAAACATCGGAGCATCCCTCCGCCTGGATGCTCCGCGCACTTTGCGCTGATCTCTGCGCACAGCCTTATAAAAGGCGCCCAGGTCTATTATTCGCGCTACCATCTGTATGGACAGCTTAGTCCATATGTCTGCAAGGCGCCGTGCCGTATTAGTAGACTGGCTAGCGACTTTGACCCGACAGACGGGAAGACTGTCACCTTTACTATATCGTGTCCTAAATGTTGACACTTTTAACACCAGTAGCCTCACCTATAATTATTCAATGGGCAACAAAATCAATCTGTTGTGGAACTTTCAAATGTCACTGAACAGACACAGTCTGTGTTAAGTAAAAATACTCAGAGAGAACAGGTTCCTTAATTCAATAGGTTTAATCCTTCCTAATGGCGTATCTTTTGTTGCAATGCTGTCAATAATACAACAGCGCATTGTGTATAGCATAAATAAAGGCGTAAGAACCAGCTATTTACAGTTTTTTTTTTTTTGTAATTACACGTTTACCCGTTCAAAGCGTGACATTTTGAAGTGGGCCCCGTCTTTTGTTGTCCACAAAATTAATTGTCCCTTATACCTCAAGCAAATTTAAATTGTATCACGAAAGTAAAAGGCCTGGCGAATACAGTTATTCCCCCAATTTCATTAAAAACCTTTTAATTGTGCGGCTCAAGGATGGCCCCAGGTGTCGAATTCTTTTCATTACATTTTACTCTAATTCTCATTTCACCATACGGTTATTTTCCGCTGATCATTCAGCGGGGGGAGAGACACTCTATTACTTCTCATAATATATTCACAATGAGAGCTGCTGCCGAGACAGTTTTAAAGATACTATCGCAACAATTTGCTACGCTTTCCTTACAAAGAGGCGGAATTCAAAAACTAACAAAGTGAATTACCAATGAAATAAAAGCCTTTTTGGATGTTTTTTTATCGTGTGTGCACTATACTGAAATATACGTTGTCAGAATATACCGCGGCACCAAAAACAAGCAAGCGCGTGAAATGAAATGTCATATTAAAGTTCTTGTCATTTGGCCTTTTTCTTCAAACTGTATTTAAAATATGTAAATTAATATGCAGAGACGTATCATTTGGCGTAGCCAGCTGAACATGTTACAGTCTGATTGGTCGTATATAATAAAGTTTTTTTATGTCTTTAGAATTCAGATAATTGAAGGATATATCTCAGGACAATGGGCGGAAAAAAGGCGCTCGCTCATGTATAAGGTCATAAGATAAAGGTTGTGTTGCCAGTTTGAAATAACCAAAATGAATACGATTAAAACGGAAATAAGGTCAAATGAATATACCGACATGCTTGCATTATTATATTCAAATATTTTCATACAATGCAGACTATTATAGATACAAGCTTATATATTACTAAACACAAACTTAGACTTACGAAACGTATGGAAATAGTAGATATAATGATAGCATTATTTTATCGTTTATTACACAACAAAAGGCAGAGCGAGTTTTCTTTTGTTTGTCCAATTTCATTCACCTGCTTGCAATCGTTTTTGTGCAATCTTTCATTTTCTTGCTAGAGGGACGCCCAGCCGACATAAGATTTTTAAATTATTATTCATTTTATCAGCGTTTCCCTTTATTACTATGGAAATACAGTCACCAATACATCTTAAAAAAAAAGGTAAACACTGAATCGCTAACTTTAACCCCAAAATGTTAGACGGAAAGAAAGCGTTGTTGAAATGCTGATTTTATTTAGGCGAACATTGCCATCTACTGGCCAAGTGGTGTCCATACAGACAAAAGTCATACCATATACTCGCACTATACGCTCACATACACGCTTTCCTGCAAAAACTAAATAATAATAATAATAATAATAATATAAATTTTCCTTTTCCTCCAAAATATCTCATTTTGGATTAGTGGGTGAAGTTTAACACCATCTTCTGGTGAAAACGTGAAAAGAAACAGTTACCGTGAAAAGTACGGCTTAATCTCTCAGTAAAGAAAATGTTTCGCCGCCACGTGCTTTTGTGAGCTTACGCATTACTACAGAAGAGGCTCGGATTCATTTACTGCGCCATCTGCTGACACAGGAAGAGAACTACAACTACAACCCACACAGAAGCCAAGGCAGGGAGTAACTGTTTAGATCTTTCAAGATGAAGTTTGGACTTACAGTGGACGAAGCACAGCAGCAGAGATGCAGCTCAGTCAGTGAGGTTATAGTCCACAGTGGCCTATCTGTCAAAATATTGTGACGATTTTGCGTGTGAGTTGGATTTTCCGACTTGTCAAACTGTGCCACAAAGACAAAGAATATGAGTTGTACATATCCCGGCCATTTACTCACTCGAGTTACTATAAGATTAAACGGCATGAGAAAACACAAAGTGTAATTTGGGAATGCTTTGAGAAATTTTTAATTTGCTTTCTGGGAAAAGTTAACCAGACAATTAAACAGAATCTGCATCCAATCGAAGAAGGGCTGGAAGGCAGGGAACACTTGCCCCCCCCCCAGGAGCGGAGCTGAGCTGAGCTGAGCTGCAAAGCCTGGCAGGTGGGATTCTCCAGCTGTCGGCACTCTGCAGAACATGCTGCTGAACACGTGACCTGCGGATTCCACGTGTGATGCTGGGGCAGGAAGCTGTCACTACACATGCTTCTCTCCTTGCTGACTTCCACGTCAGGGTGTGAGGTGGTCCCTCATGCTTGCCTCTACAAAACCCCCCAGAGATGCCCTAACGAATGAGCTGTCCATACTCCGATGCAGTGCGTCGTGTCGTACGGAATATCCCGGGTTACGCGTAACAGATCGCATCGTTGGGCTGAGGCTCCGTCTATAGCGAAAGCACTCGGCTCGCACAGATGACGGGATAAAGAGCATTAGGAACAGATGACTGCCAAAGGCAGCTCCTTCATCAGCAGACAGCGGCAGAGCACCTTCATGCCCAATCACTCCCTGCTAATGAGACACGATGGGCGAGAAACAGCAGCACAGAACGTCCCTGCTCCTCCCGCCCGTTATTGGCGCCATGCCGTGTTCAGTGCTTACAGGCTGCCCGCTGCACGCTTAATCTGTCACGTCCCATTCAGCACCGACGCGTGTAAAAGCCCCTAGCTGAAAAGACACAGACCGCAAGTGGAGATTCTCTGTGTTGTCTCTATTTCCTGCATAAGTTTAGAAAACTTACTTGTGAATATCCAGGTTCTTTTTGCATTGACTGTGTTTAAATGGCAGGGCTAGCTCTACCGTTTCAGGGGCCCTGTGCAAAACTTTACTTGCCCTCCCCCAGGAAGACAGCCTGTGATCATTTTACTTCCTCCGCAGTGTAGGTAATTGGTGCACCCTGGGTAGCTGCCTATTGTGCCTGTAGCCAGAACCGGCCCTGTTCAGCGGTTTCCATTCCCACCCCTTTGTGTGTACATGTGTGTGCATTTTGCATGTTCTTCCTGTGTTTTTCTGGGTTTCTTCCGCGAGTTTAAAAACACGGTCGTGTGTGTGATGGTATTCCCTGTCTCAGACCACCCCGCCGTCCAGGGTCACCCTCCGCTGTGTCAGCAGTCATGGGGTGTTCAGGTAATTCTGTTGAAGACAAATTTTCCACTGACAGCCTTTAAAAATTGGAAACGTCTCCCTGTTATACTGCAGATGAAGTCGCTTGCTGGCCCACTGTAAGCAGCAGCTATGCTGTATGCTGTCCTCCTGCTAGCTCTGCCTTTGATTAAGTGCTGGATGATATTACACTGTGTCATCATCTCACTTTTCAATGTCTCAAATGAAGATGGATCACTCCATGGGGCCCTGGCTTCATTTCAACGTTGCAGTTAACCCTGCAAGCTCTGTCCCCCAAGCCCCCCCAGCCCTCCCAGCCCTCCCAGCCCTATCTGTTCTAATCTGGTTCTGGGTCATTGAAGCCTTCATTGGACTGGGTTCTTGGAGGACATGAGTATGAACGTTTTGCTGAACTTGCCTACCTCAGTAACTTGCCTTGCTGCATTATTTTGAGTATTTGATACTTCATTGTTTTAACATGCAGTCAGATTAGAGTTTGCATAGTATTTAGCAGACTCCTTAACCCAGAGTAATGTACAAACAGTCCCTGAAGCAATTGGGGGTTAAGGGCTATGCTCAGGGGCCTAGCTGTGAAATCACTGTCGTCACCCAGGGATTTGAACTGGCAACCTTCTGATCCCATGCACAGTATCCTAAACCACTGAGCCACACACCACCCCATAATATCCTTTAAGTCATAATTAGTTGATTAAGATCCACCTGTATGTCATCATAGTGATACAGCCAAGAGCGGCTGTGCTCGTGTACAGTGGTATGACGTTTCCCAGCACCATGGTGCAACTTAGAGCCCCCGTCTGGCCCAACCTTTCGTGTCCCCTCCCCGTTTGGCCAGCAGGTGTCGCTGGCCATCCCGTTCTCCCTGTGCCCAAGTCCATTATGTGTTTCCCCAGCTCCCTGGATTGCTGCACCGTGCTTTGGGTTGAGTATGTGGCTACCAACGCTTTAGCTGTGTCTTCGTTTTGTGTCTGTTTTTATATTTATTAGGTATTGTTCCCCAGTGTTTCTTTTGTATTAGTTTTCTTGTCCTAGGTTTTCTCTGCTTGTGTTCTGTTTTGTTCTTTTCTGGTTCTGTTTAATTATCCTTGTTTTCTGTTCCTAGTGTTTTATTCTCAGTTAATTTTTTTTTTTGTTTTTGGTATTTATAAAGCTCAATAATTTCTGTGTTTATTATTAGTTTCACCTGTTGCCCGTTTTCTTGTGCCAGTGCTTGCTGGTTGTTATCACATGTCCTGTGTTTCCTTGTTAGCCTTGTGTATTTAAGTACCTGATCCTGGGTGCGTTTCCCAAACAACGACGGAAGTTAGCATTAACGACGCCTCGTACTATGGTAGTTCAAACTAACCAACATCCAAAGTACGACTATTTCCCAAAACCATCGTATCACAGTAGTTTGAACCACATTAGTTCGAACTACACAACTTAATGACAGTGTTTGCTAATGTTTGTTCGAACTACGGTTTTGGGAAAAACCAGCGTCGTTTAACGATGCATTGTACTACATAAGTTCGCAGCATTGTTACCTCCGTAGTTCAAACTATGGTTTCAGGAAACACCTGCGTCGTACTCACATAGTTCGTACCACACAAGTTGCTAACGTAGGTAGTTTTTGATGATTCTGTGATGTTGGTTATTCTGTTTTACTATGTGTGCTTCCCTGCCTGTTCTCCATATTACCAGTTCCCTCTTGTAGGTCATTTTGGTTCTGTGAGTTTACTTTGTACCCCTGTATAGTTTTGACCCATCGTGGCCCTTTTGTTTGTAGTATTCCCAGTGTTTTCTGTATCTGTAATTAAACCAAATTAATGAGACTTGCGAACTTGAGATAGCAGCATAAAAAATTGCAAGCATGTCCATTCGCGGCTTCCCTGTATGATACAAGAATATCTCATATTTTATAAAACATAAAAAAGTGGATGAATTCAGTTCCTGTGCTAAGACATGAAAAGCAAACTCCTTATGAATCTTGGGAATTTGAGGCATCCATTGTGATCTATCTCTTAATCTCTTGATTTTCTAGACTGCTATCAGATCAGACTCTAGTATATTATTGCCTTTTGTACATATTTCAGCTCCAGGATATTTTAAGGAAACATGATGGTCTTAGTTTGAGGAAGTTTTACAACGCTCTAAAAATGATGAAAGGGCACCACAACCTAAGAAACTAACCCAACACAGCGGGTGAGGGTATCAGAGTCTGATCAACTGACCCAACACAGAGATGTGAGGGCAGCACAGCCTAATCAACTGGCCCAACACAGAGATGTGAGGGCACCACGGCCTAATCAACTGGCCCAGCACAGAGGTGTGAGATAATGACACTTAATTGATCCCTGTGGGGAAATTCTCCTCTCACCCACCCCTTCTTGCTCTCCAAGACACACAGATACATATACAGTGTCTTGGGAAGCTTGTTTAATTCTGTAAAACTGCTACAAATGAATCAGTATTAGTATGTATTAGAACTGGTTTTATTACAAAAGTCTATTGATAAGCATTGTTTAACATATCTGTACTTGTCTCCCACACAGACATTTTCTTTTTATTTGTGTCATATTTTTTTTGACTGACTCATTCAGTTCTATTCTTGCCATTTTGATATTAATTGCAATTGCAGTCATTGGCTCCCAAAGGGATACTCAAGACAAAAGTCTGGTGTTTAATGTTATTGCAAAGGTGCTGCTAATTATTCACACAGACTGCTTGTTAATGAACTCAGAATGGCTCTTTCAGAATGATATTTTGCATTTAAATGTATTACTTTTTTTTTATAAATTTATTGCATTTAAATTTATTATATTTTACTTAAAAGTAATGATTGTTTCTAATGTGACATATTTTTCGTAAAACAAATAAAATAAAGTAATGAGTTTTGTTATAAGACTAATAAATTTGCTATATTTTTACTGAATTATGCAAGCGTGACAAAATCTTCTGTGACCATTATATATCCATTTATGGTGGATATCACTTGCATATGTAAATTGCACAGTTATTAATAGCCTTGTGAGCCGAGACCTTTAATTGTTCAGCATTTTCAAAATCAGACACAACAGAGTACTGATGACTGTGATGTGGCTCACAGGAGACTGGCCAATGAGATTGCTTGTCAATGGTTTTGGTTTCAAATCATTTCAAACTGTCCCCCCCCACGCTAAATCGTACTGTATGTGGCTCACTGGGCTAAACCTTGGTGTCTGTGTTCTGAGAGTCGCTGGTTTGAATCTTGCCTTGGCATGCCTGCAGCAAGGTCCTGCCCCCTCAACTCCTGTGAGTGGCTGCCCTTTGTGGCCAGCTTGCCCTTGTCTATGGAGAGCAGGTATAAAGAGAATTTCCCCTTGGAGACAAATAAAAAATGATCTAAAATAGAATGTTTTACTTAAAGTTGCTAGTTGTTTCTAATGTGACATTTTTTTGTAAACAAATTAATAAAGTAATGAGTTTTGTAATAAGACCAATAAACCCAACACAGAGATGTCAGAGCATCACAGCGTAACTAACTGACCCAAAACAGAAATAGAATTCCCTGCACATTTAACACAATCAGACTTTCCCTTTAGCGTATATCTGCTGGGTTAGCTGGGCACCAGGGAGGTGAATCCCTGGGCATCTTATGAAATGGGAAAATGCTGGCCCGTCACAGGACACACACACATACGCACACAGGACACTTTCATACACACAGCACACATACAGTACAGACACACTCACACACACACACACACACACAAACTCACAGGTTTGTAGTTATATCTTTGTGGGGAATCCCAACACGACGACCTTAACTCCCACCCAGCCCTAACCTTATTCAATAGTAACCAAACTAAACATGAGACTTTTGGCATTTTCAGTTTTTTGATTGCACTCAGAAATCTTCGTGGGCACCTGAAAAATGGTCAAAATGAGAGGTTTTTATCATAATTTGGGGGATATTTGGTTCCCACAATGTAATATAAACATAATCCAGTCTGACACACACACGCACACACACACACACACACACATTAGTATTTCTATTCATTTTTACAGGAAATACGCTAATCCAAATAATGTCAGCCTTATCCCCTACCAAACCCCAACCTTATCCATAAGAAACCAAACAAAACACAAGACATTTGGCATATTTAGTCTTTTGATTGCCGTTGCAAAACTGAGTTTGCCCTTGTGGGAAGAAATGTACTCACAAACTCAAAATAACAGGATTTTATGTGGGCATTTGGTCCCCACAATGTAACATACGCACTCCTTGGCCACTCTCTTAGGTACACCTTGCTGGTACCAAGTTGGACCCCATTTTTCCTTGCCTTAATTCTTCAACGCATAGATTCAACAAGATTCTTGAAACATTCCTCACAGACTTTGGTCCTTGTTAACATGCAGATTTTTCTGCTACACCTTCATTATGCAAATCTTCCATTTCATTACATCACATCCCTTAAGTGCTCTATTGGATTTAGATCTGGTGACTGTGGAGGCCATTTGAATACAGTGAACTCATTGTCATGTTCAAGAATCCAGTCTGAGATGATATGAGCTTTGCGATATGGCATGTTATCCTGCTGGAAGTAGTCATTAGAACCTGGGTACACTGTGGACATAAAAGGATGGATATGGTCAGCAAAAATACTTAGGTAGGCTGTGGCATTTAAACGATGCTCAATTCATACTAAGGGGCTTAGAATGTGCAAAGAAAATATCCCCACACAATTACACCAGCAGCAGCAGCAGCTTGAATCTTTGATAAGAGAACAATACAGTAGTGATAGGCAAATGAAGCTTCATGAATCATTTTCTGTATTTTCTGACCCCACTAGTTGGCACTCTTTGACCCCACTCTCTGTTTATAAGAGGGCTCAAGGTATGCCCCAAAACAAACCAAGAGCACCATCTAGTGGAGTAAAAAAAACAGCAAATGGTTCATGAAGCTTCATTTGCCCATCAAATCAAATTCTGTCCCTACTATCTTATTGTCACAATAGAAATCGAGACTCATTTGACCAAGCAACATTTTCCAATCTGCCATTGTCCATTTTTGGTGAGCCTATGCCCACTGTAGCCTCAGTTTCCTATTTTTAGCTAACAGGAGTGGCACCCAGTGTGGTCTTCTGCTGCTGTAGGCAATCTGCTTAAGGTTCAACATGTTGTGCATCCAAAGATGCTCATCTGCATACCTTAGTCATAACAAGTGGTTATTTGAGTTACTCTTGCCTTTCTATTGGCTTGAATCAGTCTGGTCATTCTTCTCTGACCTCTGACGTTAACAAGGCATTTTCGCCCTGAGAACCACTGCTCAATGGACATTTTATTCATTTTCAGCCCATTCTGTGTAAATCCTAGGGATGGTTGTGTGTGAAAATCCCAGTAGATCAGCAGTTTGTGAAATACTCATACTAGCCCGTGTGGCACCAGTAATTTTGCCTCATTCAATGTTACTTAAATTACCTTTCTTCCCCATTCTGGTGTTTATTGTGATTAACTGAAGTTCCTGGCCTGTATCGGCATGATTTTATATATTGTGCTGCTGAGATATGATTGGCTGTGACCCTGGAAATGTGAGCCAACTGCCATATGACCCCAGCTAGAAATTTCTTTATAACTCAGTTCAGTGCTTTACTTTCCAAATAAGGAAGGCCAACATGGTCTTAGATCTGTAGAAAGAAAAGGAACATCTAGGAAAATTTTAATGTTTGTTTTACTCAGGAAATAAGGTTGGATTTGATGATAGATAGATAGATAGATAGATAGATAGATAGATAGATAGATAGATAGATAGATAGATAGATAGATAGATAGATAGATGTGTCTGGCTCAGAAGCGCATGTAGAAATGTGGTCTCGTTATCTTGTAATACTGCACTCTTGCCAGAAGATGGCAGGCTTTACCTATTAAACTAGCAGCCTTGTAACCGAGCGCTCTGATTCATATACTTTTCAGCAAAAGTCGTTATAAAGAATGCAGAACGGCAGAAAACAGTGAAATAAGAAGTACGGCTAAAGCTGTCAAGTCGGAGTAAGATTTCGTCAGGCCTTCAGAGCAGTTACATTCTTGAGATCCCTTGCACCACATTCTCACATCACACATTGTTGCTCATTTCATGTGGCGGTGGCGGTTTGCTAAGTTAGCGCCCCCTCAGAAGATGGCGCTCTATAGGATGGACCCGCCCTGCTCAGCGTTCATTCCCACCATTAGCCCCCTCCCCCAGCCAAACATGAGACGCCCCCTGGGGGTTGACTCCGGTCAGTGTCATGCTGTCAGGATCACATCATTCCAAGGGGATACTGTCTAGAATGTGTTCATGAGTAATTCATCTCCCAGAAGCGAGTTTCATTCAGACCAATAACTCACCTCCTGGCCAGTTTCCTGTGAGCCACATCAGTCATCAGCACTCTGTTGTGTCTCTGATTTTGAAAATGCTGAACAATTAAAGGTTATTAATAACTGTTAAATTAAAGGTTATAAATAAGAAGGCTATTAATAACTGTGCAATTTGCATATGCAAGTGATATCCACCATAAATGGATATATAATGCTCACAGAAGGTTTTGTCATGTTTGCTTAATTCAGTAAAAATATTCCAAATTTGTTAGTCGTATAACAAAAGTAAAACTCATTACTTTATTTGATATGTTTATGAAAAATATGTCATATTAGAAACAACCAGTAGTTCTAAGTAAAACATTCACTTCAAACAGTAATAAATTGAAACCCAAATTATACTTTTAAAAGAGCCATTCTGAGTTAAAATGTTAATTGACAAGCAGTCTGATTGGGTGCTTTTTAATTAGCAACACCTTTGCAATAACATTAAACACCAGACATTTGTGTTGAGTATCCCTTTGGAAGCCAATGACTGCAATTGCAATTAATAGCAAAATGGCAAGAATAGAACTGAATGAGTCAGTCAAAAAAAATTATGACACTAATAAAAAGAAAATGTCTGTGTGGGAGACATGTACAGATATGTTAAACAATGGACTTTTGTTATTGACTTTTGTTATGAAACCAATAAATTTGCAACATTTTTACAGAATTAAGGAAGCATCCTATGACTTTCAGTGAGCGCTGTTTTAAAGCTTCAAAACTGAAAACCAAATAAGTGCAATTAGTGCTTTAATTATTATGCGAATATATCGAGCATTTTATGGTCAGATTCAGAGAGCTGTGCAATGCTGTGCATTAATGAGATGACTTTTATGTTTTGTACCCAAAACCACAACTTTCAATACTTTTAGAAATCAGTTGCTCCAACAAGGAGGGAAATAGATATTCTGATCATCCATTCAGGGTCTCACTGAGGTGTGATGTCAGCTTTTCATTGTGCTCTTTTGCTGCTTCTAAAGTATAATTTCAGTGTTGACTTCACCTCTGTATTAGACAGCAGCATCCATTTCATTGTGAAAGACTTTGATTGCGAAGGTCTTTCTGCAAGCAGCATATTATTTGTGTACTTTATACAAAGTCACTGTTACCTACCACATAATTTGTGGTGCCTGATGATGTCAGCAGTGCCTCAATTTAGGGAGAGCATCCATTCCTGCATTCTACCAGGATATATAATGTCCTGCTCTGTTGATAGACGGCGTCCTGTTGTATGTTCCAGATTAAACGTATTTCAGTCCATTTGTCATAATGCAGGACAAATAATTTTCTGAATTGGTTTAAAATCGGACACAGCATTTTACTTCTCGATAAGGGATGATCCAGTAAAATATGGGGTGGTTGGAAAGTCTAAGTTTAAAACTGTACTAAATAACAGTTGTGGCCCCTTTTCACCAGAGGCCCCTGGGCTTCAGCGTGGGTAAGCCTGTACATTAAAGTGCCTCATCATATCACCTTTCGTCAGAAACTCCGGCTTCGTCAAAGCATCGCTCCAAACACAAAATCACATGTGGCAGTCAATGGTGCAGTGATCTGCCTGCCATAGGTTCACTGTTCCATGTGGTTGACTTCCAGCACTGTATTTATAGCAGCTAAACAGCTGGTAGCATTTGTTTTTAAGGTTATGAATATGAGACATGCATCAGTGGCCTGACTGTTAAATAATAACAAAAAACATTTACTGTAAATAGTCTTCATCCAGTCATTTCAGACCACTTTAGTGATGATAATTTAAAAATACTGCTATTTGCTTTTGACAAAGGGTACTGAGTATAAAATTTATCCAAGTAATTTGTATCTTTAAACTATAAAATTTATTTTTGGTGGAATATAAAACTCAGAAAATAATATGAATTCTGTTTTAACAAATTAAAGGATTGAAAATTCTGCTTTCTACAGGTAAAATCCACCATAATATTCATGTATTTTCCAGTTTTCCCCCTTGGGGATAAATAAAGTATGTATGTATGTATGTATGTATGTATGTATGTATGTATGTATGTATGTATGTATGTATGTATCTATCTATCTATCTATCTATCTATC
>JAODLC010000036.1:19393335-19406373 GCA_026781145.1 Hippopotamyrus pictus | reverse complement strand
TCTATCTATCTATCTATCTATCTATCTATCTATCTATCTATCTATCTATCTATCTATCTATCTATCTATCTATATCATCTATCTATATCATCTATCATATTATGATTTTTAAGGTTGTATATCTGCTCCAGCTCCAGGCTTATGGGTCTCATTACAGCCACCCTGTTTGTGGGACATCTGTAGGTTCTTCCTGGCTTTTCTTCCAAAGCACCAGTCCAGGTGGATTACATCAGTTGGAGTCTTTTTGCACACTTTATAATGGACTGGCATCCTTATCACACCAACGTTTGAATGGATGGAAGGAAGGATGGATGGTTTTATCAATATTTATATTGCAAAACTTAATGTCTGTATCACCATTTCCTTTATGTGTATCAAAATGCAGTATTTAATTGGTGACTTTCATTACCTAAAGTAACATGCATACCTCAGAAACATTTAAAGTATGATAAAGCGATGAATCTCCTGGGTTTCTCGGGCCCAAAGGCTAAGGATTACAGGTCACTCCATTAGGGTGAGGATGTACCTGTTTGGTAATATGACCAGTTACCTGCCATTTTAGGTTTGTACTTAACACTTTTCTGCATGCATTTTTTCATGTCCTGCATGGCAGTTGTCTGTGTTGATTTTTCTGGGCAATAACATTTTTTCAATATTTATTATTGTTGTTGTTGCTGTATATAAGCCTTTTTATTTGCGTTACTTGTAGCTCCATCGCTACCAGTGGAATCTGATGTCCTCTTTTTAATTTTATCCTTTAATTTACAACAAATTCAATAATAATAAAATTTAAAAACCCATTCAAGGAAATCTAGTGTCATAAAATTATATACTAAGTATCTGCACATTATCATCAAAACAACTGATACAGCCCTCGGACAGGTCGTGAAGGAATTTGGTTAATATAGTGCCTGTTCCGCTGTGAATATACAATTTCTTTCTCGAAATCGTGATTTTATGTATGCTAATTAGGCTATTGGTGGTAATTTCCCGTTGATCAGGTTTTCCATATCGAAAGCATGGGCATCTCGGCCCGCGCAAACCTGAATGGTATAAGTTGGGTAGGTGTAGGCGCAGTTCAGCACCAAGAAGAGCGGACAGCGCTCCATCGCACTCCGGGAGCCCCCGAAACCCAATTCGGTGCGGTACTTTACACATTACAGCAGCAATTCATCACATCACGAACGATATTAACACCCGTGACAGATACAATTCGTTACCAAACACTGCAAATCAAAACCAGTAATAAAACAATATGTAGCTTTATTGAAAAAGAGAATATATTCTTGCACAAGTAGATACAGTAACGCCGCGACTCCTGCGGGACGCAGCCGGAGGCGCGAGGCGCCGCTCTTGGCATTCACCGCGTGCCTTAATTGTATGACATTAAATCAAGGTCCGCTGTGAACACGGAGAGCCGGAGCCGGGGATCAAAGCCGCTTCATGCTGCTTCAAAACAAAATGTCTAAAGCACAGTCCCTCCAGTCCCATGAACTACCTTTCCAAATGTCTGTTTCTACGTTCACATACAATATATTGCATTATATTTATATGTATATGTATGTATGTATGTATGCATATATAAACCCCGTACGAACTTAATAGCTAAAAAGATGCCCTCTACGCACCACCTTGTGTATCTCTGTCATATTTTGTAAAAGGCGAACAGAATTCCTCAGTATATCACCGTTTATTCCGGCGAGTCTCGCTGTGATGGTCTCCCTGGCGATCAACGCATAAAGATACTGGTAGCTTTAGGCGGCCATTACAGTGCGTTAAGGCTGGGCGCACCGGCCACAAAGGGTTAAAGTCGTCAGCAGCGCTGTATTTTTGGAGCTTGATTCAAAGTGATAGCAAAGCCCGAATCCAGTTGGGTCAAAAGGAGCGGTCCATTTCATCTGCTTCAAAGGACCTGCACCGGCAAGGGGATCACTTACGCCCGTATTCCGCTTCAAACACCTACAAAAGAGAAAGCAGGCAATGAGGCTTCGTTAATCGCACATCTCCGGTCATGGTGACCAGTCGATCAGTGTCGGCAGCTGAAAGAGGTATTCCATTTTATGTAACCAGATTTCTTCTATGGATCAAAATTAAAGAAACGTCAGTAGCCTATATGCACCGTCAAATTGTAGAGCTTTTCTGCGCAGTTAGGAGAGCACACGAAAACGTACGTATCGTGTCAGAATGAAGGAGATCTGATAATAGCAACACTGACGCAAAAGAGCGAGTCTGTAACACATAACGGTCCAGATTTAGAGATTTACGAACCCGTCGCATCCCGGTTGCACGCTGCAGACTCCATGCAGTTCAGCGTCAATGATTACTTCCCATGCGGAAACCTATAAGTGGTGCTGATCTCAGTCCGTACAGTCTTCTCCTCCTGCTTGCTGATCCAGAATTTGGGATTAATGGCTCTCGAGCCAAACAAATAAGGCATCTGCCTTCAGCACAAGAGGATTACATGGGGGGCATGACGTCACCGGGCAAACAGATGTTTCCTACCAAAGTCCCCATCATCTCTCCGTGTCCTTGAAACCGAAGCAAATGCATGTAAATCCTAATTTCCTTCTCGTCAGGTTATTATTCACCGCCGGTGTCTTTAGGAGCGCTCGCAAGAAAAAAAGTGTTTATTGCACATAAGTTACATGCCATTGTCATATGCCACTGCGCGGGACCGCTTTGGGATCCTCTTATGCGCGTCTTAATCCATTGTACAGTCAAAAAGTGTACATCAGTATTTTCGCGATTTCCGTATGCGTACATGTATGTATGCGTCGTTCGGTATCTATATTTTATCCCAACCCCCATCCCAAACACCTCGTGCATGCACAAAATCGCCTATTAGAAGGTAGCCGAAATATAGGCTAGTTAAATGGCTAAGAATGCCCTGATTAGAGAGTGTAAATTCGGGTCCAGCTCGAATTATGTTCAAGATATAAGGTCGCAAATGAAATCTTTGAAATTACAATGTAATTGGAGGTATGAATAAAATCACGAATGTAGTGCTGGAATCGCATATTTATAAATAATATTTCGTGTGTATGTGTATCATGACATCTAGTTGAGCCCTAGTAGCTAATCTGGAGATTAATTAATGAGGCTCCTGACTGAATGCATGGGCCAATTAGCATAAAATGCAAGGGAAACACTATCGCTGAAGACTGGTTTAGTTCTTGTCAGTAGTTCTGGAATGCTTTAATATATAAACATTAGCATTAGTAGCATTTAAATGTTGGGCTGACCTTTGTTACGACTAGTATTTTTATTTAAAGTAATTAAGCCAAGCACAGACAATGATAAATTTCTATGGACGCAAAGCATAAGAATAGAAAAACAAAAATATATAATGAATCACAAGGCCATATTTAATATTTATAAAGCACCAGCAAAACGTTAATCTTATCCACATACTACAGCAGTATTGCCGTTATTTTTGACTTTGTTAGATTTCATTGTAAACAATAAGAACAAATTGGGCATGAATAATTACACTATAAACTGCCTGGTAGTTTTTAATACCTTCATTGTTTTTCTGCTTTATAGCGTTACTGGAAACATAAGAAAAGCAAAACGATTTTAACCAACATGAAACAAACGTTTGACCCAACAGGGGGACTTGTGTGTTCGTGTCAGCAGTCAGCAGGTACTTCATAATACTGGATATTTTTAAAATCCTTTATTTAAATTAAGGAAAACAAATAGCAATTTATTGATATTATACTACAACCTTTTACGTCTGTTTGTAGAAACAGTCATATTTAGGGTCCCGCACTTTGTTTTCTAAAACCTCATTGAAAATACGACCCAGTTGACCCAGCATAAACGCATCCATTGTTTGCAAGCGTCAAACGGAGAATGAGACCGACGTTCAAAGCAAAATGATGGCGCCTTGTTTTTATTCTGCCGCAATTTACTGAACTTGCGCATAAAGTGTAAGTGTTTGGACTTTATTTTAGATGCAATGTACACTTCTCAAGAATTAAATTTTATATTTCTTAAAATAAACAGAATTTTAATCACCAGAGACGGGGATTTCTCCTTCAATGGCAATTGAGACAAACTGAACGCTTTTTTACCGCGACTCTCTTCCGACCGAACCAACTATATATATGAATGTTATATTGATCTTTTTTTAAGACAATAAATGTAATGTGAGGTACTTACAATCGTTCCTTCAGTGGTCCGCGCCATATGGTCGATCATCCATAATGGTTTTGTATCCATATACAGCTTCATCTTATTGAATCTCAACGCACGGCTTACAAAATTTGTGGGAAATGGGTTGTACTCGCTGTCCTTTAGGTACACGAATGCGGATTGAGATGAGACCCAGCGCTCATTTGGCTGTGGTGCGGATCTGCGCGTGAGCCCGATGCTGGAGTATCTGCAAGGCACGGGCGTTTTTTTTTTTTCAGAAGAGGGCAGGTCGCTCTATGCATTACAATGACTTAAATCGCCCCTCTCCCCCTCACTCGCTCTCTTCCTAAAACACATAGACGCGCATACACTCACAAAGCACTGTACTGGAGAATCTGTTGTAGCCTACCAGTGAACACACACTGTCTGAATCCGCAATAACTGACTTTTTAAAAATAATCCTTTTGAAAAAGGCCCACTACGAACCTTTAACTGCATCGTATAAAGAATGTCAGGTTTTGCCACAGCATTCATATATCGCACAAAAATAGTCTTGGAATTACTGAGAACTAAAAAGATTATAATAAAATATATATCTTCGCCATCACGTCTAGGAAATGTGTCTTCGTTATATTTTTTAATTGATCCCTTGTTTGCAGGAAGATAAAAGTTATCCTGAAAATATACGGATTAAAACCGTTTCCCCCTCATATAATAAAATATTTTGCTGCTCGACATTTGCTCAGTCCAGATGCATTTATCCAAGGGGGTGTAAATCCAGCACAGGAAGTGATTCAATTATATAAATAGCATAATACTGGGAAATACTAACGGGAATGAATATTTATAATCCAACGATTACTGAGATTTACATTGCAGGTTCTGCCACAAGCTAAATCTGTTGACACGATTCACTAACATCTACTTGGTAACCTATCAATTGTTTTACTCTTTATTCCATGTAATGGACTCGCACTGCAGGGAAAGGACCTTCATTAGGAACTCGCGCCTAACTTTTCTGATTCTGTGCAATTATAGCAATGCTGCAATTGTTCTGTTTATCGCGAATTAAAAATAAGTCAACAGAATCAATGTTCCTGCTTAACGAATTGAAGTCAGTTTAATTATCATGAGAGATGAGTGACCTTATTATTGTCGTCGCCCCCAGTAATATATCCTTTAGTGATCTCGCAACAATGGGAATCACTTTCCAAAAACTCTAACCTCTACCGACGTAGCACAGTGCATTACTGTCCCCTGGTTCTCTTTTGTTGTTTTGCTTTTATTTACGTTGAGCTAGATGATTTTATTGTGATAGTGAACGAAAGGCCACATGACTGAGAAAATACACAGAGACTGCGCAAAATATTGCTAGACCGACACATCCGCTATGCGGTGCGTCATATGTCGCGAATACCCAAAACCTTGCGGTGCGCAGTGAATAATTCATTTAGGTACTGTAAGAGCGTGTCTACTTCGGTTGCTTTTTTTCTACTTCCCGGTACTGACTTTTAAAAGGGTGCAGCTATACTTCTTTATGTATAGTCGCGCCCGTTTCACGGGCTTGATGGACATCTATCTGCAACCCAATGAGGATTTTGAACAATCAGATTAACTGTGTCATTCTTGGGGAACGTATTTTTAACAGTCAATACCAAAAACATATTTCACGCCAGGTACTAAAAGGATCAAAGGAAAATAAATCTCAAAATGTTGCTGTAAGGGTGTCACAGTTAAAATCGATATACCTAAAGCAGGTATCTATAAAGCAGGTGTCTAACAAATACTAGCTTATTGGGTGTGTATACAGGCGTACAATTGTTTAGGCCCAGCCTAGAAAACAGAATACCATTAAATCATCGCGTTAGCAGATGAATTCTTAGAAAATGCCATAACACATTTGTTCTGAATTGTTTTTTTTTTCTAAGAAAACTACTTATCAAAATAATTATTTTTACAAAATAAATCTTGCAGTAATATAATTATATCGAGAACATACTGAGAAAATATTTGCGATAAGCGTATTGGTTAAGAAGCAATGGAAGCCGTTGAACGCTTTCAACGCCTTCCCTGGGAAAATGCCATTGTTGCAGTTAAAACAATGGGAACTGCGGGCGATTCTAGTGGTCCACGGGATGAATGGAGGATCTGCGGGATGTACGCGGGTCAATGCCTGGGGTCCCAGTCCCAAAGCCCCTTTCTCAGCGTGCCACAATACAGCATAAATAAAGGTCGTGGCTTCGCAGGGTCACGGGGCTGCCCCTATTGTCCCGCACTTCAAAACAGATAAACATTTATTAATCAGGAGTTACCAGCGGCCCACTCTCCCAGAGGGTAGCGGTAAAAAGAATAAGGGGAAGAGAAAGAGCGAACAGATCTTCCAGATGCAGGAGCTGCGAGTAGGCCGCAAGGGCAACTTCTGATATTTTGAAATGAAACGGGTTTTATCGGTAATGTACAGTCTGGAGTGGTAGCCATGCCGAGGAAGCCGTGACTTCAAAAATACTACATCAAGTAAGAACTATTAGGGGACTAATAGAGAGACACCGGGAAAAAATGTAGGCTATTTCAATTGCTTGTTGCATGAGGTTGAGAATATTGACAATACAGCGAAATAACCTAGCGAGTTTGCCGTAAGGATGTTGCATAACAATGCTGCTTTGGGCTTAATTTGCATGAAGTTGTGTGTCGAGTTTAATCTGTTACATTATATAATATCTACGTGTACGTGTATTTTTTCCAATTACTTATTGACGACCGCGAATCGCCTTATATAACTAAAAAAAATCATAGACAACGTAATAATGCCAAATTCTGCATCGTTGTTTATATAATGTCCAACTATAGATAACTGAATAAAATTAAATAAAATGAGCGTAATGTTAATTTTCGTGTAGAAAAGGGGGAGAAGTGTCACGTTTTCATACGTCTACAGTCGCTTAAATTAGACTATAACAACATGAAATCTGCATATAGCGTTAAAGGTCCGGTTTACTGCCCCTCAGTTCTGCAGGTATTGGGTATTTCGCCAGGAATAAGAGTTTATTACAATAATAATAATAATTATAATAATAATAATTATTATTATTATCTATCGCATCTAATGCAGTATAGCAATGAGATCTTAACAAATATTATATATTCAAAAAACTCGTCTGAACGAAATGACTAATTATTTTATACATTTTCAATTATTACATAGGCGTCCTGTGCTACTATTAGGGCATGCATCTATATTTTAATGTTTTACCAATAAATGCTAAATAGTTAGGTGGGTCAAGCTTATATGTATTAATTCAATGCTGATTTTTTTAAATATGCATTTTCAGCTCTCTCTTCTGTGGAGTACCTTGAAAAGACACGTTTTAACGAGTTATACGCCTAAAATGTACACGTTTTCAGTATTACAGTGTCACTGTGTCACTGGTGAATAATAAAAAAAAACACACACAACATTGGGACACCGGGAAGTGTTTCATTAAGCGAAAGGAGGAAGTATGTCTTACCATAACAGATACGTACAGTACGCTGTCACTGGGAATTATCTTTCGTTTTATGCACGCATTTTTTCGTTGACTTTAGTATCCGTTTAACTCATTTTATCGCGTCAATAACGAAAACGAGCACCTTGCTTGCATATTCCGCCTTAATGAGGGCATAGACGCTGGCGGTGAGTTCGTCGGTTCAGTTATACGACAATACATGTTTTGTGTCTGCATTATATAGATCAGCGGCACCCGTGAAAACAGCCCAGTCTACTTAACGATATTTTAAGAAGTGGGATATTGTATTGAATTATAGCAATGAAACCCAGGTGTTCGGTTCGACCCCAAGTCTTCACACCAATAAATATTTTATAAATGAATATGTATTATTCCGTCTATGCAATGATTTAATTGCATTTTAAAATACTTTTTACATCATTAAATATGCACTTGTATCAAATTGTATCTAATATAAAAACTGTATAAATATAAAGGTAAACATAATTTATGTTCATATGTTGAACATTTAAGAAATTGCTGAAAGTGACAATAAATAATACTAATTTAATATTGCAATTATTTGAAAATTGACATACATATTTTCCTGTCGACTGCATGCTCTTTTTTCCAGAAACAACACCATTCAATGACAATGCACTTTGCATATTAACATCAACATATTTTATATTCAGTTTCTCTTAATTGCTATTGTCTTATGGAAACCTCTGAAATTACCATATAACAAGTGCAGTGTGGGTACTCACCAGTGATCTCTCTGAGGGACATAAAATACAAACACACAAGTCTGTTGTTGACACTCTTCAGTTTCCTTCATCATAAAGACACTTAGTTACCCCAAAATCACCACACTGTGGAAGAAAGGTGACCTTCTGTGTCTATAAGAATAAGACAAACTCGTGAAGAGATGCGTCAAAATACAATGAGCAATTTCAAGACAGCAGTTCTGCCACCTGTGTGTTTTTGGATTTTGGATGCACACTTCAGTACCCAAAGAAAATTGCAGAAACGTGGCACCCTGTAAATGCTCCACACATAGTGCCGAGGTGTGGGGGTTTACCCTGCCGTCCAGCCTCCGTAAACTCCAAATCCAATCAAGTGACCATCACACTCAATTGTCAATAAAAAGTCTGCTAAGCGAGGGAAGACTGATGAAATGAGCCAGTGAGTTCTCAAGCTTTATTGACTGTGAACAGCATGTTGTGCGGTTGAAGCCTTGACTTTGTGTTGAATTCATTGAATTTCCACATACTGTTATAGACTTAGTCCACCTTGTAATATCTGTGGTCCCCTTGTTCCAAACTCCTTGGCTTCTTTGAGCGTCTTGAATCACGAACTCCATATTTTTCTGATCATCGGCTGTATTCCCATTTTGGCTTCATCACCATGGTGACGTACATGATCGCCATCATCGCCATGGTGACGTACATGATCGCCGTCATCGCCATGGCTTCCTTGTGGAAATTCAGCCCAGTCTGAAACTCCATTCCTTCTTCTGTGTCTGGTATTGTCCTTTGACAGAAAAGGCTGGTAGGTCATTTATTAATACTGTGCGCTGTGCTCTCTAAATTTATTTATCTTGTTCTTCTTGTAATCTTCACTGCCCAGACCCAGAAGAAAAAGGTAGCATGATAAGATGTCTTTTCCCCTTAAGTGGGAATGGTGGGGTGTCATTCATCTTGGGGAGACTGGTTTAATTTGCTGTGGACCTCATTGTTTAGGTGTAAGTGTTTGATTATCTTGTTGGTAATCTTTAAAGGCATCTTCAGAATCACATTTTTTTTTATTCCACAAGGGCTTTGATGGACAGAAGGTCAGTTAGAATGAAATGCAACACACTTCAGAATGACAGACTGTTCATTTGGACATTTGGTTGTGTCAGTCTGACTTGTTTCTGTTCATATTTGACATGTCCATGTTTGTGTATGCATGTGAGTGACTGTAAGAGAGACGGTGTGATTCTGTTTTAGAAGTACTTTTTAAATGATGCCATGTTCATGACGAATCACGTGGGTGTCATTCAGATTATCTAAAGTTATAACATTAACCCAGTAAACCTGCACAGATCCCAGTACAGAAAGGATGTCCAGTGGATGTGTGGGATTGTTTAATATAAAATGATTTAAACTACAATTTAAAGTTACATTTTCAAAATGTTTATCTAAGACATGGGGAATAATTTAGGGTTTAACAGCATTTATTCTATTGCTGTTAGAACTAAAAAAAGAACAAAAATATTTATGAAATGTTACTAAAAAAATACAAAATAATAAAGTATATAGAAAATTATTTGGTGACATAATACTTATAGTCTGTCTGTGGGTCTGCTACTTTTTTTTTTGACAAGTTACTTTTATAAAGTGTAATAATGTAAATAAAGCATCAAAGATAATTTGCTCATGCTGCCCCTTGATTATCATTCTTAATAGCTACCAACTCAAGGAACATGCCATTTCAAAGCAGTCAGAGCTGCTGTGACTGTAAAATGATGTCATTAGTTAGATGCAAGAAACAATCTCTGCATGTTTAAGTGGAAAATGAAAGTGAACAGCTCACGTCCAGGGAAGAGTAACACCCATGTAGTTATCCAGTACAGGGTCACATGACCTGGAGTCTATCCCAGGATGCACAGGGTATGAGTCAAGGGGGGCCTTCACAGGGTGGTCAATATGGGAAATGACCCCCCCTCCCCAAAGCCCCTATAAGCAGCCTGCTGCATTCACGATCTGTTTTATTATGAACGTTATTATGCTGAATTACATAAATAAATGATACACACATGTGTATTTATGATGCATTTACTATGTATGGGTAACATTTGTTTGCTGTGTCTGACCATGGATAGGAGATGGAGGTAGAGGATTACCATGTTTCACAGGCTAGGTGAGGCTTTGCACTCCAGCAGCACCTGGCGACATTATTCAGTCATATTCACGGATGTTTTCCAGCGACTTCATTGTATGTACCTAGCTGGTAACCGGCACGTCTTTGTTGATCAGGAATCGAGGTATTTAAGGTGCTGGTTATGTGTTGTAGGACGTCGAGGTAAATTAATTGTTCAGCCGAAGTCTGTGTGATACGTGAACAAGAGGAACGGCCAGCTGGTCATCAAACCTGCTGCGGTATTATCCGTTACTCCCAAATCCAAAGCCCGCTCCCGCCCGTGCGTGGGGCCAGCTGTCAGCCACTTGATTAATGTCTTTGGCATTTTTTGCATTTAAATGTTCAGCCAAGGAGCCCTTCCTGTGATGGAGCCAAACGCTGCCTCTTCAGTAGCCATTGTTTGGAGGCCTCTTCACATCCACATCCACACACCCATAATAAAAGACTTCCGTTACAATAATGCTGTGTGTCCTGCATAAGGCTTCCCTTTCTGCAGGCTTGGCTGTCTTGTCCGTTCCTTTGTTAAGTGAACCTGAGGAAAGTGTTAAGTAGGGATCATACCCAAGGAAGTTGTTCCAATGTTAAGCTAGCCTAAGAATGTCAGTGTTCTTGTGTGTTAATCCTTTAGTTTCATCATAAAATCATGTCATGAAAACCTGGAACTAATATGGCACTAGTAAACTGTGTTATATAGATCGAGCTGTAACTGACTATCAAGTTAATTACGTGTTGCGAAGCACCTCAATTAAGCCTCAATTAGCTGTAATTAAAAGCGTTAATATGTGTCCAGTTGTCAAGAACAAGCTGAGCAGTGACTGCGCTGATAGCGTTTCAAACCCGGATCCCTTCTCCTGTGAGGCCAGCTTAGCTCACAGGCCTGCTAACGTCCCAGGTCACATGACTGCAACCACAAAGGAATGTGCTAACGTCCCAGGCCACATGACTGCAACCACAAAGGAATGTGCTAACGTCCCAGGCCACATGACTGCAACCACAAAGGAATGTGCTTATTGTGTTTATCGCAAGGACACTGTGATTCTGTGCTTTTAAATTAAACTGTTAAACTATGTTAGTGTAGTGCAAGCTAAAACCCTGACTTCCTTTAAATCACAGCTAGGTAAGTTAAGTTCTCACCGAACGAGCTTGATGGGCCGAATGGCCTTATCTCATTTGTAAATTTCTTATGTTCTTATTGATGCAGGAACCTTTTATTATTCATCCATTTTATCTACTATGCATTTTTATCAAACACATTTCTTAGACATCTTACATGGCATCATATGTACCGAATGATGATCTTCAACTGAAACAAGCCATTTGTTAAGCACCTTCATTACTCAAAACTTAATTGCATCAGTATCTTCGAGACTAAATGAAAATGTATGCATTTGTGTATTCCCTCTAACACACAAATATATATTTTTCTTTCTCTGGCATAAATCCAAAACATAATGTAAAGTTCTGCACGGTGAACGTTATTAGATTTGGAGAGTTTATGTTTGGGCACTTGTTTATGATGTCACACAGGGTTTGACGACCCCATCGATGAATTCGTCAGTCTCAAGTACACATGTGCCCACTGAGGCAATGCTATCTTTGTAATGGAACATTTAATAATGATTCTCTCCTTTATAATAGGTCAGTATCTTTTTCCACCTAAGAGTGGAGGGTGTGATCATATTTCCCTTTTAAACGCAAATCATGCACCATGTAAAAGCGGGTATACGGCAGTCTTTACATGCAGCATGAAAAGCAGGTGAGCGGCAATGACAGCACCATACACACGTCCACGTGTGATTTTATCCACTATTTGTGCAGAAACAGAAAAGGCGGGAATGGAAGACAAAGGGGTAGGCGGTGGGGGTCGGGGCTTCAAGCACTATGGGCGGGAGTCCTGCAGAAGATGTGCTGCTTTAGCTTTCAGGGAGGGGGAAATCTGCCCAGATATTAAGATTAGTGCTTTTATGTACAAGGCCTGTATGGCTGTGAGGATAGTGAGCTTACTTCCAGTCCCACAGTTTAAATGGAAATGCATGAGAACTGAGCATTAATGTGCAATTCCCGGAGTCATAACAGTGAAGCTGGCTGACCTGCTTTTATGATAAATGTACAAGATTCAGGCTGCTAGCAAGATATACAGTGATCACACACATTTAATTCTTAACTAATTCAGCTGGAGTATGTGTTTTTTTTCTGCTGTTGTTGAATGTAAACCTGACCTCCTTGACTTCCTCACATGGTGATTTCAGAAACTGATTTTCAGACACATCGCTGTTAGAAAACTGAAGAACCACTTTAATTAGTGTTATTAGCTCCTGAGCTTAAGACTGTAGCTATGAATATGCACAGCCCCCTCTGCTAGCCGCTGTCTCTTGAGTAGGAAGCCCAGCCCAGCCCCCTCTGCTAGCCACTGTCTCTTGAGTAGGAAGCCCAGCCCAGCCCCCTCTGCTAGCCGCTGCCTCTTGAGTAGGAAGCCCAGCCCAGCCCTGTCTGCTAGCCGCTGTCTCTTGAGTAG
>JAODLC010000036.1:19354431-19370942 GCA_026781145.1 Hippopotamyrus pictus | reverse complement strand
TGTGTGTGTGTGTGTGTGTGTGTGTGTGTGTGTGTGTGTGTGTGTGTGTGTGTGTGTGTGTGTGTGTGTGTGTGCGTCTGTGTCTGTATATGTGTGTGTGTGCGTGTGTGTGAGTGTGTGTGCGAGCGTGTATACCTTACCTTATGTGGACACAAAGTCCCCACAACATGATGAATCCCCATTTTTTTTCCTGACAGGGCTGTGCCTCGACCACATTCACAGACTGTTTCTGGAGCGTCAGAGGCCCAGGACTCTCTCTGAAAGGACAGAAAGGGCCCAGCTTCACACCTCCACAGAGAATTCCAGCTCCTGATGAACCGGATCTTATGTGGCCTGCGGTGGCTGGGATCTAGTCCCACGATCTCGACTCAGACTGCAATGGGCACTAAATTGAGGAGAGGATGGAGAGAGAGCTCAACGATACAGAAATGATGTCACTGACACCACTTCACACCTGCTGCAAAAGACCTTTGCTAATTCATGGTGAATGGCTCCACAATGAGATTCTGCAAACAAAACAAATAAATAGAATAGAATAGAATAGAATAGAATAGAATAGAATAGCTTTATTAAGACATTCTATTTTTTTTTCCTTTATTGCCCACCACCACCCCCCTTCTTCGAAGGACAACTTTATTTTACATTAAATTCAAGAGCAAAGAGAGTGGCCGCCGGTTTAAGACATTCTAAATAAAATGCATATTGATACAGTCAGCTCCGTCTGTAAGATGCATTGGTGTCATTGGTGCAGACTAGAGTACAAGCAGCAACCACACAATCATCACGCTTCATGTTAACACTACAGAGTAATGACCCAAGCTTTTTCTGGTCAGCATACGGGCAGTTTTTGGTGGAGATCTCACTGCAGTGTGAAGTCAGCTGGCTCTGCGAAGTACACGTGCTTCTGCTTCGGGGAGCCACTGCAAGCCCTGGCAGGAATTTCGAGGAAAAAAAAATCAATCGCAAGATGATGATGTCGGCAGCAGAACTGTGGATTGACCAAAGGAAGGCTGGCTTTTTCTGACCCCCCCACCCCCCATTTGATTTTTAATGCCAATGGGATTTTATTTTTCATTATAATGTTTAAATCCAGCCTTTCAAAGCCCATGGCCTGGATAAATGAGATTGGTTCACAAGCTGTAGCAGCACAGCCTTTCAGTGGCGGTTCTGTAACATAAAGACACAAAGCCGGACAGATCCATCATTCCACAAGCTTCACCATCGTTCCCTTAATTCCTGCTGAAGTATCCAGGTCAGACCCTAAAGCTTAGCTGCACAGGTTAGTGCCGTAACGTAGCTCAAAGCCCCATCGAAAGCAACAGCGGAACCCACTTTCTGAAGCTCGGACTGGAGCACGGTTTGTTTAATGTTGACAGAGTCACCTTAAAAGAACTGCTTCTGTGGAGGAAAAAATTAAGGCAATCAGATGTCACCAATATCCATGTTTGTACTATCTACTGCCATCTTTAATTATTTCCCCAAGGATTACAATCACATATTTATAGAAGCTTAATGTACTCTGCATATATTTATGCCTAATTTGGCTGTTACTCTCACGCCTTCATAATCAGACTCCAGAGCTTGACGAGGCTGCCCTCCACAGAAGAGAGGCATTCTGGGAAAGGTGGTGAAGCACAACCAGACAGAGCTGATGAACTGTGTTCTAAACATTTCTACAAGGAGGAATTAATCTGGTGCAAAGAACCTTTTATTTTCATAGAACCAGTGTATCAGCCTCGACTAAAAGCAATTTGTTTTTTTGGGCCATGCTATCTGCCCAAACAGGACTTTGAAAGCAGTGCGCCGTGTGGCTTAAAAAAAATGCTGCCTTAATCAGATTAGCCTTGGCTAAAATCCCAAACTGCGGCTGAAGTGCAGTGCTTGTGGTTTCGAACGGCTTATGCTAAGTCTGCACCATGGAAATAATCTACTTTTAAAACCTCGGAAACAAATCAGCTGTGCTAAGGACACGAGTCGCTGTCATTAGAGAGTGATTAGGATAAACATTTTTATACTCACTGGCAGGTTTGTTCAGTTACTATCTGGGGCAAATGGGAAAATCTGCCATATGGTCATTGCTATAAGATGGACTGGGGGGGGGGGCTGCAAGGATGGTGAAGTAAGTCCACCTGTACACACAGAAAAGAGGCACACACAGATTTACCAAACAGACAGTACGCACTCACAAACAATAATAGCAGACACACACTCAGAAATTGTTTAATTAACCAATGCCTTTATCCAGGGTAAGCCAGGGTAAGTCAGTACCTGTACTGATTGGAGGTTAATGGGTGACATCACACATATAGACACAGACATAGCAGAAAGACAGGAAGAACAAATAGACACGCAAAAATACACTCACAATTGCACACACTCATGTATACACGCATGCATTGCATGTTCACAAATTCATCAAAAATAAGGAAAATACACTGTGGTCTATCATATACACATAATCAGAATGATTAATTCAAAAGGTTGGTTTTTCAAAGTGTTTGGTTCCAGGCTTAATTCTTGGATTTTTGATGAGCAGCAAGGACAGGGTAGTCATGTAAATGTTCTGGCCACAACCACACTGTCATATGACCAAAGGACCACCCAAAGCAGAGACCACACCCACACTGTCATTTGACCAATGGACCACTCTGATCAGAGACCATGCCCACACCCTCATTTGACCAATGGACCACTCTGATCAGAGACCAAGCCCACACTGTCATTGGACCAATGGACCACCCTAAGCAAAGACCACACCCACACTGTCATTTGACCAATGGACCGCTCTGATCAGTGGCCGTGGCCACACAGGAATTCAACCAATGGACCTCTCAGCAAAGGCCACGCCCACATTGGCTTTCCATCTTGTCTAATCAGTTAAAGCAGGAGCAATTAGGTTTTTCCATTTAGCACCATACTCAGTGCTCAGTTTATATATCTGATTGTTTAATTTTTACCACTAAGGTTGCAGATTCTCTGCTCTCTTTTCATTATAACACTGTTCCTCATACCACTCTACTACCTGCAGTAATTTTGCACTATTTAAGCTAGTTTCTTAAAAATTGAATATGACAGTATTGGTGGTATAAGATAAAGATAGAAGGAAACCAGACAAGATGATCTTTCAAAAGAATGAAGTAGTGATCATTACATAATCACGCTGCATGAAGCCAAGACCCCAGTTTTCACTGAAATAATTCAGAACATAGACATAGCGCTCTATTTGCTAGTCTCCTACCAGCGCATTGATCAATTTATTCAAAATAGCAAATGACTTTGTGCCCGCTTTCCAGTCGTAGGAGTTGTGTTTTTCAAACTTGGCTCCACGTACATTGCTGGCACGTCGCTGTTTTAAGGCAGCTCAATGTCATCGCGCTTTTGACCAACAAAAACGATGTCGAAAGTCATTATTAAACAGTATTTTGTAAACGTGCTTGTTCGTGACGCTCGTTATTGACATAGATTCGTGCTTGAACTACACTAGGGTATTTTGTTTTTTTAATTTCATTTATATATGTTTTATTATAGAGTACAACTGGTCCTTTTATGTAATCATACTGTTTAATGAAACACCAAAAGAAAAACAAAAGGAAAAAAAGAAAAACCGTGTGTGTGTGTATGCGTTTGTGCTTTTATTGTATGAAATTACCGCGCATTTTTACCGTTATACCGCGAAAGAAGTACAAATTAATCAAATACAGGTTAACATACATGACATTAGAAACAAAATGGGCCAGATTTTGTTTCATTAAAACTGTTGTCGGTTTTTCGTTTCATCCCAAACAAGATTCTGTTCATGTTTTCTTCACGTTTGTTTTGCTGTCTGAAAGAAAAACAACCCAAAGGCACTGTTTGCTATTGCTCCCCCCTCTAAACACATAAAATTTGTAGCGGACGTTTAGTTTAACACACTTCCCACCTGGGATTTGTTGTGCTTGGCGCCACAGGGGAAGCCTGCCACACACTGAGAATCACTGCATTAAGTGGAGCAGTGCGGCTCCCGTAGCTGACGTGCTGACGGCTTTTCACTTCCGTTTCCTCGGCCGAAAACCGATCTGGCTTGCCAGGCAAACACGCTGTGAATAGTCCCCAGTAGATCATGCGCCACTGACTTTTAAAGTCGAGGTAACGCGCCATTCCGATTAGTTCATTTTATGTTACGCCCAAAACACGCCTCTGAATAACCAAGAAAGTTTGCACAACCTTTTTTCCATCTTGTGCTGGCGCAAAGTCTAGTTTTTCCGGCGTCAATATAGCTAAATGGATTTGGACACGTCCATAACTGTTAGTTCTGCTTTGTACTTTATGCTTTGCGTTAGATCGTCAAAATAGATCCCACAGGCTTCATGTTAAATTGGTCATCAATCCGGACACAGATGGCCGTCATTCAGTGTCCAGACAGCAGCAGGAGTACTGTATACATCTTCCAGTAACCAGAAGGGCGCATGGTCATCTCTGCAGTGGATTTACTGCACCCAATCCAACTGATATTTATTGAATAAAGCAAATGTAATCAATGTAAATGCCAGGAAAAGAACAACCACCACACAATCCCATCTTCTTAATTGTCATGTGTGCTAATTACTGTCAGGTCAGGCCAGGTTGGGGAGCATACACTGCTAATTACTGTGGTCTATCCAAAATCACTACCAGTACCTGCTGTGGTTTCCACAACAGCTCTGATGACTCTACAGCAGTGTTTCCTAATCCAGTCCTCAGGGACCTACAGACAGTCTTGCAAAAATGCTCTAGGGGAAATGTTACTTCTGAGGCTGGAGTTTCACTAGAAATCCTGACGTCCTTATTAGAGGATATTCGGCTGATTTGCTGTCCCGGTATTGTTCTCATATGATGTCATAGCCAAAGGCCCACGTTACATAAACATCAGGTTTACATGCTTAAGTTACATTTATCCACAGCAACTTGCTATTGGATATACGGTTTCCACTGAAGAAATTTAGATCAGGTACGTACTTCACTCAAAGATACACCAGTGGGGCCAGAAACCTTCAGAGTACTACCTTACTGGATGGAGGGAGGTGAAGGCTTCTGAGAAGAGCCCTGCTGACGGGACACAGACAGTTCCGCCTTGTGCGTTCAAAGCCTCTACAGTACCACCTCAGTACTCAGCCCTCTGTTGGATTCAGAATAAGATTCATTTCCAAAGCCTTATTCAATAAATGTGCCAGATGATTTTCTCATTGTAAAGCTCCCATGAATCGTGTTTTACCACTTGAAACCTGAAGGAATAAAGAATCTGTACTCATTCAAGACCATAAGTACCACTTTGGATATTTACAGTAATTGTTATTGCTGTGGTATATGCAGTGAGGATCAATAAAGTCTGTATCTCATTGCTAGGTGTCTGCTGCCTATGTGCTCATAAAGACATTATTGCTGGCTTCTACCCAACCCATAGTAATTCGTACCACATAAAATTTAATTAAAATATTTTAACTTAGTCTATTGTTTCATTGATTTGGCTGACCATATATTGATGGGTAGCTCATTCCACCATCAAGGAGCCACACGGAAGAAACCCGTCGAGTGAGATTTTTCACGCAGAGCAGAGATCTCCAGGTAGCACTGATTTGCTAAGCAAAGAGGAAAAGTTGGGACGTTGGTCTCAGCAAAGTATTCAACGGCGGTAGGTGCTGTTTAAAAAACCAGAGCCAAGGAAGATGAACTTCGTAAGAGCATCTACAGGGAGCCAATAAAGAGAGACAACGAGGCATGTAAAAACAGGAGCATTTGGGCTGAATGAATACCAGACACAGTGCTGCATCTCGAATCATCTGTAGATGATGGGTGTCTGGACAAGCAGAGGAGCTGCACCGTTTTCTAGAAAAGGTCTGGTTATCCTGATGCTACAAAAAGCAAATCGACAAGCAGGGCTGGACTGGGATTAAAAATGGGCCCTAAACCAGGTCGGTAATTATTGTCGGTCACATAGCCATCGGTCCACCGGGAGATTGCTTGGTATGCAGTCCAGCATGTTCTGTGCAAAAACTGTCAAGGAAGGGGTGGTATTGGGGGAAGATGGTGGTAAAACTTGTTGACTGGGGGACCAGAACTGGCAGACCAGATTTTACAAGTTTAGCTGTTTCCACTTTCTCCAGGTGTGATTAGAACATGCAAACACCAGCCCAGTGCACTGTTGGTTGGGAAGCCCTACCCTAGACCCCAAATATCCATTACTCAAGCAGGGTCTCAATCTGCTGCAGCTTGCAGAGCCTGAACAGGCAGACGTCACACACTGCAATTCCCCTGGGGGCCTCTAGGGGGTGAGCTGCCCTTCATTTCAGAGGGTGACACACACCAATAATAACACTTTACTGACGCTACCATTAGTCATGTGATGAGCTAGCAATGCTCGAATAAATCAAACAGGAGCAAATACAGTGTAGCTGAATAGGAGTCGATAAAACTATGCTACCATCACAGTACAGGCAGCTCTCAAGTTAAGTAAACCCACAGGCAGCTCTCAAGTTAAGTAAACTCACCGTCACTCTGGCACTCTGTGCCACCAGGTCACACTCTTACCCTGCAGTATTCAGCAGCTCTTCAGGGTTCCCGCAAAAATTGCGATAAACCAGAATGGCATCAGTCTTTCTTTCCCATAGAGGGGACCCTTGTGTCTTACTGGGGGCCCTGCTTGTATTACTGATCCCCCCTCTTCACTCTCTACATGTGTGAGATGAGCTGTCTGACAGGGCGGGGCAGAGGGACAGAGCGTCTGGCTCCGCCCCCTTATCCCTGCATTGTCTGATCATCCTCTCCCTGTGCTACATTCCCATTTGCATGTAATTAGAACCACCCATAAAGATCTGATGCTGGTAACAGAATGAGGAATTCAGGAGAAGTAATTAACATGAACGTGCATGCTTGGGGCGGGGGCTGGGTGGGGGGAGAGCCGGGGATGGTTAGGGCCTCACTTTCAGCACCATATGGCCACTTCTGCTAATTCCATTTGACCTGTGTTTCCACACAAGCACAGAATTTCCGTGTCTAACTGCATTTGAAGACAATTCTGATATCAGTCCCCTTGCCATGCCATTGTTACATATGACATAAACGTGCCCCCCATGGAGGAAGGGGCTGGGGGATCACCGACAATCATTCCACTGTATATCAATGCTTCTAACAAAGCGCGTCCCGTTCAGATAAATCAGGCCGTTTCGGGGCTCAAATGTACTTCCTTGCAAAAACATTTTATGACAGTTTCTTCAAAAAGCATCTTGTCTCATAGCAGCTGTCTTAAGGAATGTCTTTGCTCATGGGTGTTTTACTTACACAAAAATGTTCTATGGGCAGAAGAAAAAAAAAAACGATTGGCTCAGAGAGACAACCAATCAGATTGTAGAGTGTCCAAACAACTAGAGGAGGTGGAACCAACCAGACGTCTTTGTCCCATCTCCTCTAGTTGTCAGACCCTCAGTTGTTTTCTGTCCTCAGAACATTTTTGTGTAAGTAAAACACCCATAAGCAATTCCTTCACATCTTATTTCTTTGAATTTTTTTATTTTTTTTAAATTTGTCATATTTTTGGTATCGTTCCAAATCATTTTGTGGTACCCAAAATGAAGATGTGCAAATGAAAGGCTTTATTTACACAGACGTGTACAGGATAAATAATTGTCCTGATTTACGTTTTTTGCCGCAGTAAAGGGACAAGCATGTGATCTTCAGTAGCCAATCACTGCATTGAATTGGTACTGGATTGAAGTAGCCAATCAATGCTTTGAACTGGTACCAGCCTGGATGAGTAAATATGTGTTTCCTATGTGTTTTGGGAGAGGGGGTGCGTGGAGTGGGGGGGATCCATCTGGCCATTTTGAGTCATTCTGCTCAGGGTTAAAATGAAAAGTCTTGTCCGCATCACAGAAGGAAGTGTGGGCCTTGATCTCCAACAAACAGTATTCTGATTACTTAATGCAATCAGAGCAGAAATCACTATCTCAATGAAAATTAGCAGCTGAAGGCACATGAGGACTGCAGTCACAGCTCCAAGACATGAGAAGAGGTTCAGACGCTCAGCAGAAGATGGTATCGGGGTCACATCGCTGCCGCTTCGAGATTGAAGATTCTTTACTTGCCTTTTGTGGGTCAGCACCTAGCACCCTGGGGGCTCAGAGGGCTAAGCCTCTGTGCCTGTGATCAGGTGGTTACTGGTTCAAGACCAGCCTCAACACATCTGCAGGTCCTTGAGCAAGGCCCTTAACCTCTGTCTCTATGGGCAATGCAACCGGTGGCTGCCACTCGCAGCCAGCTTACTCTCACCTATGGGGTGGTGGGAGATATAAAGGATAAATATTCCCCCATGGGGATGAATAAGGCATCTATTATCATTATTACTATGTTACTCACACAGTCCAGTCAGTAATATTTAACAGGATTAGACAGCACAAAACAAGACGAAGACACAAAACACCAGATACATAACTAGGAAATGCAGAGGTATTTATGGAATAAATGTAATATTAAAGAAATGGCTGACACAGAGGATATGAGTAGATAAATAATACATATAAAATAAAAAAATTTGCTGAAATAGGAAATATGGCAGAGTGCAACATGTCCATCTGTCCTGTAAAGTGTGCAGTGCATTTGTGAGGTTGCAGTGCCATGGCACCGTCTGAGTTGACGAATTGCAAAAGGGTAGAAATTAGATAAATAAATAATGCTAAGAGATCAGACTGGACTGAAAGGTGCTCAGTGAGCCCTCATGTGGGCGAAGCTGCTTTTAATACACCTTCATAATGAGTCGCAGGCCTAACCTGCAGTGATTAACACAGACATGAGGTTGTTAACACATCCTTTCCCATTTCCCCAGAAGAGTTTCTATTTAATTAGACAGCACACGGTGCATTTTTCTCCTCAGCTGAGTTTGCTAGCGCTTAATAAAAGCAGGTTTCAGTGTTCATTATATTTTGATTCTGAAAATGCTCACACACTTGCTGAAACATTACATTTTACGTGGGATTCTTATAATGCCCTACATGTAGTACTGGAATTAGGGACCTACGTCGAGTTCCTATTAAATATTCAGCAGTCAGGCTTAACGGCTGTTCTGGATTAACGCTGCCTTGTCATGGGTGTGTGCGTGCGTGTGTGGGCACGTGTGACTCTGTGACACTGGGACCGCTTGTCCCCGGGGCAAGATCCTGAGCTACTGCTGAGGAGTTTGTTGATGATCAGACCACGTGGGTCGTACGTAGCATTCCATCGTTAATGCAGCCAGTGAAACAGCGCCGTGATGCTACGATGCTAAAGGCCCCATTCTCCTGCTTTAATACATTCTGAAGCGCTGGACACGGATTCTGAGTGTGACACCCACAAAGGACAGCACTCTCTGCTAATGCACTGCTATTACCAGGCATTCGGCACAGAAAAATACCATGAATATGCTTATTTGCAGTGTTCCTTTATTCTTTCAGTAAATCTTTGAAGTGAAGTTTCCAGAAAACCACCAGAAGGGGTGTATATTCCACTTTTATTACCAAGGTCAGACTTTGATCAGCATACACTATTGATACAAATCCAAGCAGTAACACACTGTAACCAGCTGAATTTCTCGGTGAAACAATACTACACTGCAACAAGTTTAATTTCTCAATGGAACAGCGCTGCAGTGTAAAAATCTGAGGTTCTTTACAGAATATCGCCACACTGCAACAAGCTGAGCTTCTCTATGGAACACTGACACAGAGGATAACAAGCTGTAGGTTCTCTATGGAACACTGACCGATTGATTGAACATTATTTATATATCGCTCTTCAAGACACCCTAAGCACTTTTACCAAAACAAGCCACTTTGACCACCACCACCACCACTCTGTAGCACCCACTGGGATGATGTGATGGCAACCATTCTGTACCAGTACACTCACCACAGCTAAGGCGATGAACAGGCAGGAGAGAATTCATCAGTTAGATATAGGAGATGATTAGGAGGCCAGATTTGATAGGGCCACAGTGGAGAATTTAGTCAGGGCATTGGGGAACCGCCCCTACTCTTACAAAATACAGCCAGGGATCTTTTAAGATCTCATAAAGTCAGGACCTCAGTTTTACATCTCATCCAAAGGACAGCAGTGTCCCCATTACTGCACTGAAATATTAGGACCCACACAGACGACAGGAAATCTAGTTTTCCTAGTTGGTCTCCCATTCAAGCACTTACCTGACTCACACCTGCTTAACTTCAGATAAATTACCCATTCCAAAGTGCAGGTGGTGTGGGTGCTGACACACAGTGACACTCTAAGGTTCTCTGTGGAACAATAACACACTATGTCACAATCTGTTTCCATCAGCCCTTTCATGTTCCCTTTGGTCAGCAAAGGTCTCTGCTGACCATCCCATTTCCTACCCCTCTGGTTCTTGATTACCCCCACCTGTTCCTCGTTTTATGTGATTCCTAGTGTCTAGTTAATTGTTAATGGCCCGCACCTGTTCCTCATTCAGCCCTCATTATCAATGTATGCATGCACCTGCTTTTACCCTATTCCTTTGTCAGTTGTTGTGGAAGTTAATGTTAGTACGTTACATCAGTGATTTTCAAACCAGTCCTCAGGGACCCCCAAACGGTCCACATTTTTGCTCTCTCCAAATTCACTGGGAGTTAAGAGGGAGCAAAAATATGGAGCATTAGGGGGTACACTAGGGAAAGACTGCTCTAAATTAATACCCATTTGTGGGTTTTCTGCTAGTATAACTTGTCATAGTTTTACCCAAGTTTTCCCTTTGCTTACATCAGCCCTTGTTCCCTGCTTCCTATTTTGATGCCTCCCAGTCCTTTGGTTTCCGTTTCTCTTTGTAAGTTCGTTCCCAAAATAAAGACCTCTTTAAAAAGCTGCCCATGTCCCATCGTGACACACTGTAACAATCTAAGGTTCTCCGTGGAACGCTGCGGAGCCAAAGAACCACCCGGCGTGCAGTGCTTGATTTTATCCTCCTAAAAGGAATGACGGCATCTGTGATACGCCACGGCAGGAGGGCGTGTTGAACCACTGAAAGCATAATGAGCCGAAGGGGAGGGGCTTCCATATCATATAATACGTTCGACGATTTACTTGATCGCACATCATCTCCCAGCACTGCAGGATCACCGCAGACAATGTCGTCCAGAAACAGCACATGTGAGGTTAGTCAGCAGAAACAGCTGCCTGCTTCAGTGCTTTATGTAAACATCCATAAGCATGTTTACAGGCAGCAGACATTACACGCGCTCGAAAAAGGCTTGGGATGAAATCAAATCATATCATATCATTTGCCAAATCACTTCAGGCCCCTAGCCAGAAATGAATTTCGAGGGGGGGTCCAGCAGACTTCAAGGGAGGCGCAAACTCGTCATTTTACTACCGGGCTATACACCTGCTCGGGAGCAAAAAAATTTCAGGGGGCGCGGTTCAAGCTTCCAAATTCATTATGTGGCTACATGCCTGCATCAAGTACAGGTGAGTGATAAACTTGTGTGCAAAGTCCCAGAACAGCCGCCACAAAATAATGCAAATTTTTATTTTATTTATTTATTTATTTATCCTTTATTTTTTCCAGGAATGTCCCATTGAGATACATTATCTCTTCTTCCAGGGAGTCCTGGCCAAGGTGGCAGCAATAAGTTACAAATAAACAAATTGTGCAATTAGAAGTATACAAAAATGGTATTTCCAACATTGTGTGCAAATTAGAAACAATAAATACAACGAATGGCCATATGAATGTGGGTATGGATTAGGCATGTTTGGATGCGGCGATTGGGCTCACAGTGGGACCAGAGTTCACCATTCTGACAGCCTGGTGGCAGAAGACGTCCCGGATACAGCTGGTTCTGCACTGCCGTCTGTTGGATTTCTCAGCTGAGTCATCAATGACGGGGGCGACGTGAAGGGCTGAGGATGAGGGAGTGGAGTGCTGACCTCCAGCTGAAGCGAACCGCAGCGTGCCACCGGGAGCCCAAGACGGCCAGGCTCAGCTTTAGCCCCACCGCCGCCGAACCCTGCAGGCCAGGACACACGGCCGATAGCAGTCTGCCCCTCCAGCGGCACTGCAGACTCCATTTGAGGCCTTACGTTGTCAGAAAGGGGATTGTGATCCTGAAAATTCATTTAGCTTATTTGTGCTCTCTGGGTATTAGTATTTATAGCTATTTATATCGCAACGTACAGCAAAGTGAAGCTTGGGGTCAAAGCTAGGCGGGGGGGTAGAGGCCTTACACAAGGGCCCATAGCATATGTCGCTATTCTGTCAAGGGCGAGATTCGAACCTCGACTGAGTGAAACATGTCATGCTTTGGGGTGACTTCCTGGCATTTACCTATGATGGGAAGCAGAATAGAGAGGCTATATGAAGGCTGGCAGAACCTGCTCCTGCTCTGACTGGACCTCCAGAACCCACACTCTCACCTAGCATAATGGAGAGATGGATGCATTTATTAACCTGTGTGAAAAGCCACAGCTGTCACTGGCAAATACAGTCCATTAGCTTAGTGACAAAATGGCATCTTCATACAGAGCCAGGCTGAGCCTTATGGATACCAGGCGAATCGAATCAGAAAAGGTCCTAGAACAGGCTTTGCTAGGGACTGGTGGAGCCATCTGGGGGTTTCTGAGAGATTTCAGAAGCTGAACACCCACACAGGATTGGAAGGAATAGTGCGTATTAGACAGTGCATATTTTAGAGTACATATTAGAAAGTGCATATTTTAGAGTGCGTATTTGACAAGACATATCAAACAGTGTGTATTAAGTAGTGTGAATTCGACTGTGCACATTACACAGTCCAGATTTGACAGTGCATATAAGACAGTGTGTATTTGACAGTGTTCATTAGACAGTGCATATTTGACGGTGCGTATTAGACAGTGCGTATTTGACTGTGCCTATTTGACAATGCGTATTAGACAGTGAATATTTGACAGTGCATATTTGACAGTGCATATTAACTGACATATCTGACAGTGAGTATTTTACTATGCGTATTTGACAGTGCATCTTTGACCGTGAGTATTAGACAATGCATATTAGACATGGGAACTAATGTGTATTTGTCAGTGCGTATTTGACAGGGCATATTAGTGCGTATTAGGTAGTGCGTATTTGAAAGTGCATATTTGACAGTGTGTATTAGACAGTGAGAATTTGACAGTGCGTATTAAACAGTGCCTATTTGACAGTGCGTATTATCTGACATATCTGACAGTGAGTATTTTACTGTGCGTATTTGACAGTGCATCTTTGACAGTGCCTATTTGACAGTGTGTATTAGACACTGAGTATTTGACAGTGCATATTATCTGATATATCAGAGTGAGTATTTTACTGTGCGTATTTGACAATGCATCTTTGACAGCGAGTATTAGACAATGCATATTAGATATGGGAACTATTAGATATGAGAATATTTCATAGAAGGTATCTGACAGTATGTATTTGACAATGAGTATTAAACAGTGCGTTTTAGTGCATATTTGATGGCATATTAGATGGACAAAATGCAATTTTACCACAGGCATTGTAGTCAATAGTTTATTTTTTTCATAGTCAGAACATTTTGCTGTGGACACAGATGAGTCTTGCCAAGGACACATTGGTCCTTGTATGGACAGGTTGGTGATCCCTTTTCTCAATCAGTGATAACAGAATCAAACTCCCCCTGGTGTCAGTTATATTACTCAGGAGATGCAGAATGTGTTTGATCATATAAAAATACTCTGGTGAGATTCTCAATTGCTCTTCCCTTCACTGTACTTTACTCCAGAAAGCACCAGCTGCTGCTTCAGAAATCAGGTATAAACTGGTTTTGACCGGTGCTGTTCATGCCATCACTAATTTCTCATGCTGGTTTTCCCCATTTTTTTGAATGGGATGACAGGAGCCACAGTCAATGTGAAAAAGCCCCGCTGCAACAGTCAGCTCAATAATTCATCCCCTCTGTGTTCAGCAGAGAGACTGTTTATTTAATAATACAGATACAACACAAACCACCATGGCCACACCAGCACTGGGGAAACACCAGCATCCCATCAGGAAACACAGGCTCCCTGATGTCTCTCATTTTACATTTATCAGACTCTTTTATCCAAATCAACATATAGCACCAGACAGACCCTGAACAATTGGAGACTAAGCTGCCAGGCACAATGGTGACATCACTCTGCCAACCCTGGGATTCAAACCAGCAACCATCTGGCAACAAGCACAGTGTCCAGACCCAGTGAGCCACACACCTCCCCACTGCTGACCCATCTGCTGTGGGGTGAGCCATAGTTAAACCTCTGCATTAATAAGCACCAAACCACTCTGATCAGAGAGATTCTGAGGAGCTCATGAGGTTGCAGCAGCCAGCCCTCCATAGCTTCACCAGTGACTCATTTATACAGGACAGCATTTACTCTAGAACTTGGGAACTTGAGAATAAGTGGAGACTCCTTGGCTGACAAGTGCACGGTAGCGCAGAAAAGCAGCTGGAAAGATTTAATTTGCTCAGTAACGGCCCTATTGTCATTAATAATGTTTATAAATATATATTTATATATATTTATATTTGATTTGCCCAAAGAGTTATATATGCAAGTTTGAATTGCTTAGTACTTGCCTGGATATTTCCTGGATACCATCACAAGCAGTCATGTTAGGCGGGCACTGCAGCTAAAGCCTGCCCTATAGCATGCAGCCAAGATGGACACAGCTATTTATCCAACCTGTAGGAAGGAGTAATGTGATGCAAAAGGTTAAAATTGTAAACGAACACGATTTATACTGTATTTATACCACAGATGTTCTTGTTTAAGTGTGGGGAAGTAGAAGCTCCCCTTGGAGCAAAGCAGCCGCAGTTTGACGGAATTTGCAGGGCGGTGCTGCAGTAGCATTTCAGAAGGAGTGCTTTATCCCCCAGCCCACTCTTGCTGCACTAGGTCCCGCACTGGGAGCCTCCCGACCTGCAGAGGGAGCCGTGAGGCCCAGGGCACTGTTGAGGAGGACACACCTCAGCTGAAGCGTTTCTGATTCCTTTTGGCAGGAAAGCACAGGCCCTGGGGCAGAGCAGGTGGAGGCTGAGAGGCACATTAAAAAGGTGAGACTGCAGCAAGGAAAAATATATAAATATATAAGGAGGAACTGATTCTGTTCCCTGGATCTGTCTCAAGTTATATTGCCACATATGTTATGAGGAACACAGTGACAATTCTTATGGTGCAGTTGCAGGGGAAAGGTCAGATGCCTGGGGGGGGTGGGGAGGGGGGGATCAGTAGGACAAACAGCAATGCAATAAGCAATAGTGCAAGACAAAAGACATGTGCATTATAGGAATGAGTGGACAATAAGGAAGCAATAAATTGGTGATGCACTGGGGATTGGGGTCTGCAAATAAAGACAGAGGTAGTGCAGTGACGGTAAAGTGCAGTGAGGGGAATATTAACCTCAGCGTGTGGTACAGTGCAGTGAGGGGACAGGTGCAGGTCACTGGGTATTTAGCGACCTGATGGCTTAGGGACAAAAGCAGGTAGTGTGGGTGCTGATGCAGTGGTAACGCTTTCGAGAAGGCAGGAGTGTGAACAGGGCGTGAGCAGGGTGGCTGGCATCCCTGATGACGGACTCGACCCCCTTCTGACAGTGGGAGAGGTAGATCGATTGGAGATGTGGAAGGTCTGCCGATGATCTTTGAAGCAGTCGGGACAGTGCTTTGCAGTAATCTGATGCCCTGAATGGTTAGCTTTACTAACCACACCGTGATGCATCCAGCTAGGATGTTCTCAATGGTGTACCGTCAAAGTTCATCAGGGTTTTGGTTCCCAACCCAAAGCTCTTTAGCCTCCTCAGATGAATAGCCTCTGCTTGACCTTTTTGAGGATGCAGCAGAGATGTTTATAGACCAAGAGAAGGTGTTGATGATCTGGATCCGGCCCACAAACTGGTATCTGTTATCTAAATCTGAATCTGTCCCAGCTCTCTGCTCCATTATAGCTCCCCCATTTTATTTTGGTATCCTTTCTCATGCTGAAACCCTGGAAGATGGACATTGATTTGTGTATTTGTCTCTACCATGTAGATTAGTAACATGGTCCCCTGGCTCCAGACTAAACTCTTTACTGCTATAAACTGAAGAAGCAAACTCCACTTAATCCCAGTCAATTTGCATTTTCTGCAGCCAGCTGTAAAACCAGCAGCGTTTCCACTTATAAACATATTTACATGTGAATTGTACACATGTAGAAAGCATTAGGATGCCAGGCTACAATTAAACACAGACATGCCTGTGCCCCGTCCGCTGTTTCTTTATCATTTCAGTGCTGTGTATAAATGAGCATAAAACACTGTCCACAATGAGGCCCAAACACTTTATAGTATAGAATAAAACACTGTCCACAATGAGCCCCAAACACTGCATAGTACAGAATAAAACACTGTCTACAATGAGCCCCAAACACTGCATAGTACAGAATAAAACACTGTCCACAATGAGCCCCAAACACTGCATAGTACAGAATAAAACACTGTCCACAATGAG
>JAODLC010000036.1:19319914-19337971 GCA_026781145.1 Hippopotamyrus pictus | reverse complement strand
ATCTCTTCTAGCAGGTACTACTGGCCAGCGTGTGCTGCCTCTATTCCATCTCTTCTAGCAGGTACTACTGGCCAGCGTGTGCTGCCTCTATTCCATCTCTTCTAGCAGGTACTACTGGCCAGCGGTGCTGCCTCTATTGACCTCCTCCAGCAGGAACAGCTGGCCAGCATGTGCTGCCTCTATCCGGTCTCTTTCAGCAAGAACAGCTGGCCAGTGTGCGCTATCGCTGTGTAGTCTCTTTCAAGAGAAGATTGTTCATGGTATCGGGCCTCTTCCGGCAGGAACAGCTGGCCATCAGGTGCTGCCTCTATTGACCTCTTCTGGCAGGAACAGTTGGCCATTGTGTGCTGCCTCAATTGACCTCTTCTGACAGGAACAGTTGGCCATTGTGTGCTGCCTCTATCCAGCCTCTTCTGGCAGGAGCAGTTGGCCATTGTGTGCTGCCTCTAACCAGCCTCTTCCAGCAGGAACAGCAGCTTCTTTCAAGAGGAACAAGTTGCCAGCATGGGCTGCCTCTCTCCCGCCTCTCCCAGTGCCATTTCCTCCTCCCAGCAAAATCATGAGATTCATTTATTTTTTATATAAGCAAAGAAACAGCATGACAAAGACTTCCCTATTGTGAAGAAGTTGCAACAGAAAACTCAGAATCTATGAGCACAAAAGACACTGATATTAAATGCTATTTACATATTCAGTCCTTTTCATTCCACAACCAGCAATTGAGAATGAGCATCATTATAGGTTTTTATAATGTTACCATCTTTGTATGTATCCCCATAAAACCAGTTCATAAAAGCAGAAAGAGAAACTACACACAAGAGAAGGTGTCCAAGAGCCGTTTGATGAGAGCAATTAACACGCAGATGAGGAAAGTCGGGGCCCCAGAGCTGCACTGAGGTAATTACAACTCTTCATACGCAGAGAGATTCCTATTTATGGAAGTGTGCAGGATCTCATTTGGCAAGACCTCATTAATTACGAAATAAAGGTGCAGTTTGTACAACAAACCCACTTCGCTTCTGGATGACGGGTGAAGAGGCTCTTTGACAATGGTGGGGCTTTCAAGAAGGGGCAGCTTCTATGCACAGCAGGGCCTGAAGAAACCCCCCCCCCCCCTTCCTGTCAAAGGCTGCCTAAATGCCATCAAATAGACAACAAGATTAGCCAACATTTCCACTTCATTTTGTACCTTAAGCAGTCCATAATTAAGCCGTCTCAGGACAAAGAACACGGTGACCTATCTTCTGCGATACCTTGGGATCTTGTGTCCACACACAGGCGGTGAAGACGTGAATAGAATACTATGCACACTGCAGTCACACATTCGCCTGACAGGCAGGTTTTTCTGGTACAGAACATTCACCATGAGCATGATGATCAGATACCTACGGTCCAATCAGCTTTAACCAGCAATTAACAATTATTCAAACAGTATTTGTTTATTGCATTTAGTGATACGGTGTGTACTGTATACAGTCGTGTGCCTCTGTCACTAATAAAGGGTATACGTTCTGAGATACGCGTAGTTAAGAGATGTTGTTGTTGTGTCAACATCATAGAGTGTATGTACACAAACCAAAATAGTATAGCTTACTACTCACCTAGGCTAGAAGTAGTAATCTGTTTTTTTATAAGTAGAAATACTACAGTCTAAAATAACATTTCAAAGCATAGTAAATACATAAAGCAGTAACATAGTTGTTTATTATCATCATGAAGTATTATGCATAGTACACAACTGCATGTGCTAATCCTATATGACGGGTTTGTTGACACCAGCATCACCACAAACACGAGTAATGCATTGTGCTATGTCATCACTAGGTGATAACAATTTTTCAGCTCTGTCATAATCTTATGGGTGGTCGCCTCTTGCTGCCATCTTGGTGCATGTCTTAGTCCTAGAAATGGAGTAAGACTGACTTATCCCAGGGTGAAACTCTTGTGCATACAGAAGCGAGCACAGGCAAATGTAGATTTTATGCAAAACAAAGTACACTGCATGTAGTGCAAACTAAACACACAAATTATTGTATTCTGAAAAAGAATATTGGAATATTAAGAAAACAAAATTTTAATAATAATAATAATAATAATAAATTAGCTATGGCATTTCAATTAAAAAGCATTTCGAGTATATTAATCTGCTACCACCTGATACAAACAAACGATATAAAGAGAAAACAGATGTCACTGGTAATGACCCACACACACTGAAAGCAAAATGGTTGTGAGCTGAGCACTCTAGGATAACGTTAATTATCTCATTCTTCAAACGAGGGTAACGCTGAAGCAAATGAAAGCAACTGAAAAAACAGACATAGTCCTAATTTCTTTATTTATGGCTGGGTACAATTCTCGCAGAGGGAAAAGTGTGGATGAAATATTTCTGTGTATTCACGGATACTTAATAACAATAATAATAATAATAATAATTATTATTATTATTATTATTGTCACCATCTTACATGTGTCGTGTAATGGTAAAGTTAAGCGTTGGTCTATACTGTAATCAGTGTTAGGGTGCTGTGTCGGTGGTCGTCATTATGCAGCAAATCTGGTTTGATCGTAGATAAATTAATATGTTTTAAAAGTACATTGAGGATCGATATCTTTTATCCCAGGATGTGTGGATTTCACTTGGCTGAAAGACTGTGTAAATAGTTGTTTCCTTTCGCGTTTCCTCCTAGTGCCTCCGATGCTGACGGACTCCCCATGTTCGCTGTTGGTCGGTCACGTTGCCTGTGTCATACAAAGTACTTTGTTTGCATAACACAAAAGATAAGAATACCCCTTTACGACATGTTTCCACATTGCATTTTTAAAATCAAACAATAGTTTTATACCTCTTTTAAGTTATATGGCCCAAAACGCCGTACGTTTTTTGTATTCACGGTAGGCAACGTCACTCCCCAGAGCCATAAATTTAGGTTAGGCTGTCTGTAATGGCCTGCCTTAGAATTTAAAAAATGAATGTTTCCTTTGGGCCAAAAAGTTTGCCCACCCCAGTTCTCGAAGCTCAAGCTGTAGTAAGATTAATATTAGTTATTATAGAGGGCCTCGGTGGCTCAGTGGGTTGGGACATGGTGTCCGTGACCTATTGGGCCCCTGAGCGACGCCCTAAACCCCCTGTTGCTCCTGGGACCGTGTGACCCTGCTTACTCAGAAAGGTACATCGCTTTACATAAAAGCATGTGCTTAATGGCAGAGATGGGTAGTTCAGGTCCGGAGCGTAGAAATCCAGACCAAGATTTTGTTTCACCCAGCCAGTTAATTGACTCTACTTTATATACAACTGGTTGGTTGAAACAAAATCTTGGCCTGGACTTTGACTCTCTGGACCTGAATTACCCACCTCTGCATTATAAATGATAAAATGTACTTATTACAAAAACTGAACGATGTGCTTAGCACATGCCTACCATGCATGTCGATATTCATCGAATAAGTTCAGTCTCATCCTTGAGAACATTCCACTAAACATAAACCCACCTGCCTGCCAAAAAAGCTCACGTTCGAAATATTTTAAAACATCAAGACAGACACCAGTTATTTTCCTTCTGTAGTAAGATAATAAACAAGATCCGTACTTTGTCATGCGTAAAGGTTTTATTTTTCTAAACGTAAGTAGCACAAACAGAACAATCACTCATATATGGTTTAAACAACAAAGCATGATAGATCTCTATTTATGAGCACTACATATAATTAAATGTGAAACAAATTAAATATATTTCCTCTCTACAAGGAAATGTAGAAATATTGAATACTCACAGAGACCCTGTTGGTGCACGCTCCTTTTGCTGAGATTATGCTGCAGCTCCCCCTGGTGTACAGGCACCAATACTGCAGTTATTCTGTGATTTTCTTTTTTCTGGAGCAGGTGACTGTCCAGCAGGGAACTGTTTAGTGAGCTGCAAGGAGCTTGTAAACAAAACCCGTCAAACTTAAAGGCTCTCTGAAACCCCATTTGTATACTGAGCATCGGTGGATGCTGGTATTTTCTAAAGATGAAGTGTAAGGTCCCCAAGTTTGAAAGATAAGCAGCGAGAACGTGTAAAATGCCCTGGAAAATGTTCTGGCATCCCACTAGACGATTCAGCTCATTCACTGTTTTGCATCTCAGGGAGACGCCACACAGCACACCAAGAGCAAAGCAGAGCACATGGGAAACAGAAAAACAGACTTGATTACTCACCAAACTTAAGAATTTCTACCACACAAATTACATCGTCGCACACTTACACTGAAGCAATCTGGGTGAATGTTTTCTTCCGCATCTACGTTTTTTTTTTTATTCAGCAGGTACATTTATCTGAATAAACATTAACATCCAATACATCCTTGTCCTATTCAGGGCCATGGGGAGTCCAGAGCCTATGGGTACAAGGCAGGGAACAACCCAGAATAGGGCACCAACCCATCACAGGACACACAAGCACACCTATGGGCAATTTGCCAACTGCAATTAGCCTCAGCATGTTCTTGGACTGTGGGAGTAAACCAGAGCACCGAGAGGAAACCCCGCAGGAAAGAACATGCAAACACCACACACATGGAGCTGTGGTGAAGATCTGAACCCTGGTCTCAAAGATGTGAGGCAACAGTGCTAACCACTGCACCACCCACATGTTAACAACCCTTTAGCCTAAATTGCAAACTCTTATATCAGATCACACACAGGGCTTGTGACTCATCTCACACGTGTTCAAAGACTAGAGCAGAGTGAGAGGTCACCAACACCCAGGGCAGTGGGACATCAGCCTGCATTTTGTTTCAGGTCCACCCTGAAACCACATCAGAACATTCAGCGGCATCGTATCAGTGGTCACAGCACGCATTCAGCTCCTGCACAACATGCCAGACGGTGGACCAAGCAGGCCAACCACACTCACGCTAGGACTTTGCACAAAATGACAAGGGATCTCACTCAGCCTCCGCTGCTCTGTCACAATGACCCTTGGGGGAATTTGTAACTCCTGGGATCTACGTGACAGGACGTACCTTGGCATGTGCTGCAGCTTCATTGGTCAGCCACTAGGGGGGGGGGGGGCATCTGAGCTCAGGTGCGACCTTATGAAACTCTGTTGTGAATAAGTGTACAAAGAAAACACAGCTAACCTGTCACTTTATAAATACATCTCCTGGCTGAGGAAGGCTGCTCAGGTAAAAATTAAAATCATCTTACTTCTCTGTTTGGGGGGGGGTCTAACCTCTATGTTTACTTACTGTGAGAATTTACAGTCAAACATTAACCAGAAAAATGTAATCTGTAAGGGAGGGCACTTACTCTCATGCTGAAGATGAAAATTTAGCAAATGCAACTTTATCGATTTGTTTTTAATCAGTAAAGACATAATTATTATCCAAATCAAATTTACTAATGAAAGTTTGCTCTCTCATCCGAGGCGTATTAAGTGCAATTATATTCAGGTAATGTCAGGGTGTTTCGTTGACAGTTATAAATACTGTCCCTTAAGCATCAATCAGTGCGAACAAAAGCAGACAAACTATAGGTTTTGTTCACTAGAGTTCAACATGAGGGTGGCACTGGATCCCATCTGATGTACAGTATATCTTTCCAGAAAAGACATCCCAGAGACAAACCCACACACAGCAGAACCTTAAGATGATTCTCATCGAACTACTGCTACGAATTAGTCAACCACTCAGTCAGCAATTTCAGGGGGCAGTCTCATACCTTCCCAAAAAAATTAGTCTATTTTTTTATTTTGATAAGTTTTAATCACATCAAACTAGAATGAGCATTGCATCAGCATTACATCAATATGCATTGATTTTCAGTAACTTATAAACATGGCCTTATTCATAACCAGGAAAAAAAACAAAAAACAAAACAAGACAGCAGTGGTGCCGCTCATGGTCACACCCACCCTTAAGCTCGTTATGAATCTATGGAGATTTTAGTCGTGGTGCTGTGATTTCAACACTTATCAGCTGCGTGCTTACACATCCCCCTCGTTTGCAGAAACAAAAACCTGCAGGATTTTTTCGAAATGTCTCAAACCAACAATAGATGTCGTCACGGGACTCGGACGTATATTACTTACAGATGCTTTAAAGGCACAGACATTCATGGGACCACATCCAAGCGCGGTGTGTATGGGCTGGCTAAAGTAGGCATGAGCATGTGTGTCGAGTCAGTGACAGTGGAGGAAGCCACCGACATTGGAACAATGAACCCCAGGAGGTGAGCGCCCCCTTGAGGGCACAACATGCTAAACTCTACCAAACATTTTTCCCCCACTCTTAAGACACAATTGTTCATGCATACAGCAGCGGATGGGAAAATGTGTTCAATGCTGAAAGAAAAGGGGGGAAAAACACACACACACACAAGTTAAATGGCACAAAATTAAAAACTCAAAACGTGAGATCGCTAAACAAGTATCATGTTTATTTAGCTAGTGAATCACCTAGAGAAGAAAACTTTCACTTGCATGATACTGATCTGCTTTGGGGAAAGCTCCCACAGCAGGACGCTCTATCGTAAATACGGTTACAGAGGTCTTAAGAAGAAGTCCGTCTTAGGCTGAGGTACGTCACCCTTCATAGTTCAGGACGATTTCGTAACTGTATAGCACTGAACGAATTTCTCCGATTTAGACAAATGCACTTCTTTATAACATTTATTACAGTAAAAACAAATGTGTGCATTTACTGGTGTCACCCACCGGGCTGCAAACTCAGCTTACGGTAACAAAAGAAAAACAAGTGAGCAATCATCCACACCATCACTATACCGCTTGGCTTCCGGCAGAAAGGCTGTGCTGCTTCACATGAATTCTGTTCGAGAATCTGGCAGCTCGATTCAGATTCAAGTAGGAGTTGCTATTAATTTAGGTGTGTGCATATACAGTACACATACACATAAATTAATTTAACTCAAAATGTGGAGGGAAGAGGAAAAAGAAATTTGTGAAACATTAACAACCAACTATACTGGTTAGTCAGTTAAAAAAAAATCCAGAGAAAATTAAGGGTATTGGTAGAAGCTTTTAAAAAGACTGAAAGTGCTTTAAATATAGTTTGTGTACTTTTCACAATATCTGTGAGACAGGAGTATACATGGGCAGATGGACCAAACACCGACGGAGGAGTCCATCGTCACGTTGATTTCCAAGTCATCGCCATCGGCTGAAAACCTCCTCAGAGCTCTTCCTCAAATTTAGGCAATTATTTAAGGGTCTACATAATTAGTGTTGCAGTTCTAGCAGGGACATCTCCACAAGGTCACTATTTGTTTCTGTTCCGCTCCTGTAAAGCAAGAGAAAGAACCATCAGTACAGATCAGTGCAGGTTACCCATAAGCCAATAGGGGATTAGTACTCATACTCATTAATACTCATACTTTAGTAATTGTACTCATACTTGTTACATGTAACGAGTTTACAGCTTGTAGGTACAAATACTGAATCATAATCTGGGCTATTAAAGTGATGCCTATCGTTTTAGTCTTCTACCAATTCAGGCAATCTGTGAGAAGGGCCCATTAAAAGAGCACCGGAATTTTCACACCGCTTCAGAAGAAATAACTGTTACGCTCCTGTGCCTGACTCGGCCGATATCATCTCAGGCTGAATCAGACAGAGGCACCGTGTTCACAGTGAAATGTATTAATTACAGCAAATTGCAGGGGCATTAAGATAAGCGTAGCTCATTATCCCCCAGACTAACAGCGCAATTTTCTTGTCACGTGAAACACGGGAGCTGTTTTGAGGTTCTTCTCGGGTTTCGATGTCACCAGTGAGCCCAGCTTCTGCAGGGGCTTCAGAATCTCGGATCCGAGGAGAAAATGAACACCGTCGCTGTTCTCTGGGGTCGCCCTCCAGGATGAATCAGCATTGACCCTATTCGTCGACATCAGTCTCTTTCATTCTCCTCTTCATTACAGCTAAAGACCCAAAAGACTGGTCTCGGAAACCGCTGCTTTAAAGCGTAATAAAGGACATTCCGAACATTTCATAAAGCAGAAGGTCCTTAAGCTTGGTATGTTTTGTGAAAATGAAAGCACAAGTTCAAAAAACTCACAATCACTACATAGGGTGAGAAGAAGCCTGCAAAGGTACCCAGGAGGAAACCTAAATACTTCACAAACAAGACAATGCACGGACTAATAAAAACAGCACATTTCCCATTTTTAACCGACAGCAACACCTTAATTTTAGCTTCAGTGTCCAGGTTATAGAGTTCATTGTCAATCGCCTTGACCAGATCACTCTTCATTGACAACCTCCGCACCAATACATTACAAGGCTGTAAAGGTTGCTCCTGGAAACAAGAAAAAGGCAAACCATACTCCGCTGCTGAAGTGCAAGCTGTCTAATGAGTAGGCCAGGGCTATTCAACTAGGAAGAAGATCGGCAGCTACAATCAGCACAAACCCTCATTTCTAAAGGTTGTGTCCTTGTGGTTTTACTGGAGTCAACGACATGGATTCCATGCAGTCGTGCTTCCTCCATTCCAACCCTTAGGATGCTGATTGCCTGTATTCCCGCTCATAGCACCATCCCACCCAGACACTCCACAAATGGACCCCGGCTACATTCAAAAATAAGCAACACAGGACGGACACCACCTTCTGCACGAAACCTGCAGGAACCCAAGGAGACGGTGAGTGATTCTCACATCACCAGGCTGCCTAACGCTGACTCAAGGGTGAAGACACAAGTGTTCACTACCCACTCACTGTCAAAGACCAGTGCGGAGAGCCAAGTACATTTTAACACATACATCCTGCACCATGAACCCAGACCTGCTATTAGGTCTGGTAACAAGGGGGTGTCCTGGTAAAACCATCAAGCTGCAGTGAAACTTCCTGGTATCTTAAAATTTACAGTCAGATGCTTACATACAAAGCAACTGGCAACAGAAAGCAAGGTCAATAAAATCCCTGGGGCAACTGGGGCTTAAGGGCCTCGCTCAGGGGTCCGACACTGAAATCACTCTGCCGACTCAGGGATTTGAACCTCTGACCTACCGATCACAGACACAGCATCCCAATCCGCACACGGTTATGCTATGTAAAAATGCCAAAATAAAAAAAGAAGTTTTCTCTGAGATTAATATTTTCTCACTGCGCAGTTATTTCTGGTACTATAAGCACCAAACGCGTTACTGCATCAGTCAGCCTCCCCTAACAGGGGCCCAGATTTCAAGCCGTTTATCCAGTCTGCCGCGTTCCAACACAAATCCAGCATTAGAGATATGGGGGGAATCTGCAGCTCAAAAGACATTATAAGTGACATCTGCGAAAATGAGAGACAGCTGCAAGAAACAGATGGATCCAGCCTGCAAAGCAGACACTTAGCAGATAATTAGAGTGAGTAATTGGTACAATTAATGGAGAGAGAAGGTGACCCAAACAAGGAGGATTCTTCGCAGCCCTGCAGGGCAGCAGTACAGACTCGAGGACAGTAGAGAGCACAGCTGGCTTACAGACATCAGGGGCACCTATTACTTATATAACCAAAACCACAACCCAACAACTCAAGTCATGGTGAAATCTGGGCCAAGTCCCGGACAGCTGCACTGCGATCAGACCTCACAAGACCCCTCAAAGACCACCTGGAGGGTCCTACCCTAACCCTCCAAACACAGACCACTTTCTAGGTTCTTCTGTGCCTCTGAAGCCACCCTACACCAGCACAGAATATGCTGACTATACTGCGCAATACACAGGAACTCTACCTAGAAGGCGTACATTAGACATAGTAACAGAACTGTTTAAGTTCTGATAATGATTGCAAAAACAAAAAATAACTAACTACATGACATAAAAATCATGGTTTGGGGAAGAAAAACAAATTATGCGAGAGTGAAGGTAAATTTCAATACGCGAGTGTAGAGTCATGGCAAAGGGGAACCTTACATCATAGAAGAGAGATAAGAAGTAAAAGCAGCTGATGAACTTCATCACTGGATGCAACCGGCCAACACTGTTGAATTTCAGCTAAAATACCAGAAAAGCCCTTTATCAACGTGCAAATGGGAAAGAAACATCTGGTGCCAAGGAGGAAGAAGATTCTCAGTGCAACAGCAAATGCTAAAACACCGATGAGGGTCCAGTCAGTACGGTGGCGTCTGTAGAGGTGATACGGCTGTGAGGTTCTGAACCAGGATGACATTAATGGAACTCAACCACAACAGAGGCCAAAGTAAGGTCAAACATCTCCACAGCATAGCAAAGGTATCACCAAGAGACAGGCCGACGGGCATAAAAAAACCAAGACATTGGCATCGATCCAATGCGTTGATCTTGGGCTGTACCACCTCGTGATATTTCAGCTTTAGTCAACATTTAGTAGTAGTACTAGAAATGAAGATAGAAATATTAAAATAATGAATATCACCCATTTTCCATAGTGGAGGATCAGAGGTGGAAAGTTCTGGTCCAGAAAGTACAAATCCAGACCAGGATTTTGTTTCAACTAACCAGTTGAGTACTCTGTGAATGTGATTCTTTATACTCAACTGGTTGGTTGAAGCAAAATCCTGGTCTGGATTTGTACTTTATGGCCCGGAACTTTCCACCTCTGCGGAGGATAAGGGATTGCCTCGGTTCATTCAGCACTGAGAACCTGGCTACAGACTCCCAAGGCTGCGCCACTTCGCTGTTGTCTCGCTGCCTGCATTATATGATGTGGTTGCTACACACATTTAGAGGATCTTAAGTAGTAACATCACCGACATCAGTTCCACCACAGATTTGTGGAGCTCGGCAGTCAGCTGGGTATGGTTCCACATCGGCATATCACTAGCGGAGGTATTACCAAGAACAGTTGCCTAAAACAGTTCTTGTAGCTGTCTGCTGTCTCCCTATCGCCTCCTCCCCGCTAGGGCAGGGAGCTGCTTCAACAGCTCCACATGTTCCCACATGGAAGATGCATGGATGGAGAAAACAAAGTGAAAAAGATCCTGACTCACATCAGGGCTGCCATCCAGCTGCAGACCAGAAGCACCCAAATGAGCAGAGCACGGACTCCAGAATCGGGAGAGACGTTTGGCGGGTCTTACCCTACGCATGGCCTCTTCCTCTTCCTGGCGCTTCTCGTAATGTGCAAAGTCATCAAAGATTGAGGTGGTATGCTTGAACGTTGCAATGATTTTAAGCACTTGCTTCGCCTTTTCTAGCGGGACTTCCTGAGTGTCCCTGGAGTTGGTGACAGGTTTGTTGTCATTGTTCTCCAAGCGGATGTGCCGCAGCTGGTTGTTGGGCACGTCCTTGACAAAGACCCACTTCACCTCGAACTTGCCCTTCCACTTGTCCTGAGACCAAACTCCAGCGTATGCGTTGTAATCCACCGGCGACTTCATCTCGGCCACGCCGCAGAAGTGTCCGCTGCCGTTGACGCTGAAGAGCAGGTAGAGCGGCCCCTTGGCACCCAGCGAGCGGTAGGCGGCGTCCAGCCGCTTGTTGCCATGTTCCGTGCTGCACCAGATGGAGTACTTGATGGAACGGTGGATGTCGTCCTCCGAGTAGCTCTTGATGATGAACACGCGACCGTTTTTCAAGCTCCAGTCGAAGTCTTTGGGATTGTAGTTGTTGAGGGCCTTGAGGTTCTCCAGCATGGGGTGGACCTCGGCAGAGGTCGGGGGCACGCTCAGGGGAATGCCCCCTCCAAGACCAAAGCTCTCCGGTCCGCCACCCGGGTTGAAGCTGGCGCCACGGTTACGAGGCGCCACCCAGCGGTTCTGGGGAGGTGCAGGCTGCTGCTGGTGCTGGTGCTGCTGTGGAGGTTGCGGGAGGGTCTGGGGCGGGCCAGGGGGTGCGGGGTGCTGCTGGTGGGGGTGAGGTGGCCCAGGGGGCAGCTGCGGAGGTCCTTGTGTGGAGTGCAGCGGCATCTGTAGGGTCTGGTGCTGGTGCGTGGCCTGCGGGGGCAGCGGGCTGGGCATCAGCGGCTGAGTAGGGGGCAGCAGCGCCTGCTGCACCAGGGTCTGGGGGGGCATCATCTGCTGCGCCAGGGGCGGTTTGGCAACGGGCCCCTTGTCGTCCCAAGTGCCAATGTTCATGTTATGTTTGATGGGGGGCGGGGGGATGGCGGCGCCGACCCCACCCACGTTGGCCTTGGGCTTCAGCTTGGGCTGGGGCTTGGCGGGCTTGCGGGCAATGGCCGCCCACGAGGTGGGCTTGGGAGCCGAGGAGCTGACGGGAGGCACGCTGCTGGCGGCCATGCTGCTCATGCCAGCGGCCCCGCCCAGCGGCGAGCCCACGGTCTTGGTGACGGCGGCCATGTCGGAGCCCAGCTTGAGGCCCGCCATGCCCTGTTCGATGGTGCCCAGGCCCGGCACCTTGCTCAGCTGCGTGTCGCTGCCGAAGCCGGCCTGCCCGTCGGCGATGGCCCGGCCCAGGGAGCTGGGCGCGTAGCCGTAGCTGGAGCTGTAGGCCGAGCTCTGCGTCGACTGTCCCTGGGAGCCGCTCGTGCCCCAGGTGGAGAAGTCCGCGTTGCCGGGGAAGAAGTTGAAGCCGTGCTGGCTGAGGAAGGGGGGCGTGTTGCCCAAGGCCCCCGGCTGGCCGAACACGCCGTCCGGGATGAAGTGGTGCTCGCCATTGCTCATCTGTCCATAGGTGGTCAAGTAGGGCATTGGGGGGTCCCCGGCAGTGGACCAGGCAGCTTCACCCAGGGAGTAGGGGAAGCCGATGGATGGAGCATAATAGCTGGGCATGTAGGGGTCCGACATCGGGGGATAGTTGTTACTCTGTTGGGGGGGGGGGGGGGGGATTGTCAGTTCAGTGTCACTCCTAAACACTACACCCCTACAGCTGGTTGAACCCGATTAGTCATAAACAGCACATCACACCTCAATGGAAGGATGAGCATTAACCCTGGTGTTACAAATTGGGGTAACAAAAGCAAGGAGCACATTAAAACGTCCGGCAGCGCTGCAGCTTCACGGGGCGGTAGGGAAGCCGCCTCATCACGCAATTACCAACTGAGAGGAATGAATGGGGATTCAATCATGCATACAGAAGGGGGGGAAACGTCCCAGTGTTGTGTTAAAAAAACAGATACAATGCAAATGTGAGATGCTCAGGGCGATCGATTCACCTGGTTCGTCTGGCCGCTCAGGTAGGGCTCAAAGTCGTCATCGTTTACAGCGTCTTTCTGATGCATCGAACCGTTCTGAACTAAAACACAAAGAGAAAATTTTATATTTTTAAAAAAATCAATACAAACAGATCAATATAAAATGCATAAGAATCTGAACCACAGAAGCACAAACCAGAGCCTAGATTTTAGATCTTAGAACATTAAGATTGCGATTTAGACTACATAAGTCAGCACAAATTCACCTTTCATGATTCGATACTTATAATGCGATGTACAATACTTGTGAATAAATGCTGCAGATTCTGACTTTAACCAGATATATGATTTTGCTAAGCAAATTGATTTTGATTCATAAATATTCCCATACAAATCACAACAGACGTCTCCAACAGAAGCTGTTGATTTTATCCAGAAAAGATATTAGCAGTTTGCCGACAATTAATGCAATGACAGTTCAGGTGAAACGTCAGGTGTAAATTGAAATGTCTACAGCAAATTCTCCTCAATCTGATTTAGTCACTTGAAGCTGTTCTTTTTCTCCCTATCCAACAAAAGCAACCAAGTATGTGAGCTTCCAAATGCCAGGAATCTTAGCAGAGCATCATGAACACTGCAGAGTATAACTAACACCCCCAGAAACCAAACTGCCCTCAGGACTATTTTCCAAACCAAAAAGGACATAAAACAAGACAAGGTCCCCCACTTTCTGCCGATTACATTCAAACAGGTGTTTGCAATTTTGGCCCAAGTTTCACAAGTCGTTTGTAATTCTCATACAATGATACATAAAGTTCATCTCACCTCTTAGTTGATTTATCATAACCAGGAAAACCTAAGCCATATCAAGATGCATTGCTAATTTGACTTGACCATTACCGCTGACCACTTTAATGTGGTAAAATAAAACTGTATTACTTGCATTATTAAACTAAATTATTCAATTATTCAAGAAGGCCAAAGGAGATACAATGGCTCTCTTCTACCACCTCTCAATTTAAACTCGATAACACTGTTATTTGCACCCTGTTGCAGTTTATCAACAAATGAGCCCAAATGTTGAGTGAAAGTAGCTTTCGCTGCTATTGTGCCCTTCCGTTATAACGATACGCAACCATGTTTACACTGTGCGTAGATACAAATCTTCTCAAATACAGGACCTATAAAACCTGGTAAGATTTCCGCTTCTGGAGCCCACTAAAAAACCGATTCAACACGGTGGGCTGATGGATGACTGCACGTGGGAGAAAAACATAACACCATGCGACAAAAGGCACACCGTTTGATTTAACTTGTCATTTAATGTTATTTAAGTGACAACATTGGCAAAGTGGGCTTAAAGTCTGAGCTGTCAGCCTAACACACAGCCCGGAAGCATTGGGTTCAGAAACGACATACAAAAATGGGCACTCCGGGGGCAGAAAGAGGCGGGCTTCCAAAATGAGCACGATCACATAACTCGGCAGGGACAGGCTTCCAAAACTGAGACAAACATAGAACCTGGCTAGGACAGGCTTCCAAAACGGAAACATACACGGGACTTGAAAGGAACATGCTAAAAAAAACAAAAATAAATACTGGACACAGAAGGCAACTGACAAACTAGTCAGACAGTATCTTACTAAGTATTTAATTAGGGTGACGTTACTCACCTTTATTTCCTTGTCCTTTGGGTCTCTGGCATCCCATAAATGTGAACAGAGAGAAGGGGACGGGGATGAGGGTCAGAGAAAATAGTCAGAGTACATCGTGCTGACAGTCAGAAAGCAGGGCAGTCTGTACACTTCCTCCCCCTGACTCCGGGCCTCCCTTAAGGACACACTCCCTTCACAGACATGGCCCCTCGTACCCAATCCATCCTTCCCACCCAGACGTGTGGCCCTTGGTCCGCCCCCTGAGGAAGCTCTCCCTTCACACGCAAGGCGCCCTCTGCCCACTTCGCCACCTCCGGCTCCGTGCTCCGGGGCCTCCCGCACCTCCATTACAGCGCACGGCCTACCGCACTGCGCCCAGGACGCACAAGAGCCCAGGGGCCGGAGACCGGGCCTGGTCGGCGACGGAGACAGTGCTACCTGGTCTACGGTAGTCGCGGACATCCTCTGGGGAGCGCGGCTGACGGACTGATCACGATGGTCCACGGTCTCTGCTGCTTGCGGCCGCCTGCGGGATCCCTCTGCGTCTCGGTTGCTCGGGCTCTCCTCTCCTGCGCTCCCAGAACCCCGTACGGGCGAGGATTTAAAGCGACAGGCTTGCGGCGTACTACAGATACACGATACGGCGAGGTCGCCTCGTTTTCCTCGGTAGCCCTCGCTGCGCGTAAGCGCCAGTAATGTCTGACTAAAAGAGCCCTGACTCTGCCTAGATCCTACAATGGCGGAACGACTCTGCTCTCACTTCCGGTACGCGGCTCCGTGACCTTCCGCCCGTGACGTCGGTAAACACTCGGCCAATGGGCGACCGTCTTTCACGACGGCGCAGCGAACCACCCGTCGTTCAATTATGAAATGGGACACACTTAATAGATAGATACATACTTAATTCATCCCCGGAGGGAAATTCAGCGACAGCGAATAGAAAGACAAAAAAAAGTCATTAGTACCAGCCCTGCAGCCACCAAATTAACCGGGAATCAACAAAAGTAACGTCAGTACACTTAGATTTGTAATAAAAACCACATAAGATCGCTTTATAACACAGAAGGCAAAATTACTGAAGAACATTTCAATATGTGTATAAAATAATATAAAACAGGACAGAGTATCATTACGTTATATTTCCCTAAAGAGTTAACGTTGATATTTTTAAAAATATTTTTTTTAAACTGAATATATATTTCCGTAATCTATTTAATTCAGAAGTTACATGTTAAATGTTAACTCTAGCTTCACACAGCAAATTCATTCTCCGAAAATATTTCTTTAGACTGAAATACAGGTAGTTATTTTCCTAGGCATATTACACGTTTTGCGTGTTCAGTTAATTATATATTCTAGGCTTGTTTGCTCAGTCTATATAAATGATTCATACGATATAAAATCATATGAGTTGAGTATGTTTTTAATTATGTGCAGATCATCTCAGTATATTAGCTCAGTTATGGCCTGAGTTCCAGGGGCAAACTAAGGGTCAATGTGACCCTGTCAGGTACTACAAATGGAAGGATAGTGTAAGACGTTCTTTTTCCTGTTTTTTTCTCTCCCAGAAAACATTACAAATGCCCAACCTAACCAATTTTACAACCAGGAGATAAAAGACATTTTGAACCAAATATTAAGTTTAAAGCATATGTGGAGCGAAAATGAAAATGTACCTAACCTTCCAGTAAAAATGGGGCATAATAAATCTAATTCAAGTCAGGCAGATGAAAATCCATCCATCCATTTTCCAATCTGCTTGTCCTACTGGGTCACGGGGGGTCTGGAGCCTATCCTGGAAGCTACAGGCACAAGGTGGGGAACAACCCAGGATGGGGGGCCAGCAGGGTACACTGACATACCATTCACACCTATGGGAAATTTTAGTAACCCCAACCCTCAGCATGTCTTTGGACTGTAAGAAGAAACTGGAGTACCTGGATGAAACCCCACGATAACATGGGGAAAACATACAAACTCCACACACGGAACCCAGGTGGAGACTTAAACCCTGGTCGCAGAGGTGTGAGGCAACAGTGCTAACCACTGCACCACCACGCCACCCCTACAGATGAAAATAAACCTGCAAAATAATATGAAGAGATGCTTTTTCATTTTCCATCAAAATATGTTAGATAGTTGCCCGTTCTAATCAAGTCTTGGTACAACCAGGCAAAAGATGTAATCTATCATGCTGCACTCGTGGGATCCAAGCTAACCCTACGTGCTAAGCAGCGCATTGCTTGCATTGACTGACCCTTTATATACAAAAGCACATGAAAAATGCTTAGTTTGTGTGTGTGAACATAAATTCGTTTTTTAAATTGATGTATATTTGTAATGTTACAAGTACTTGTTATAAAACATGTAATTGATAACAGTTATTCAGTTATGGTGTGACTATATCCACAAAGAATATGCTGCGTTATAATAGCCAGCAGAGGGAGACACAATCAAATCCAGTATAAGCCAATTGGAAATTTTGCAACAGAATTTCTCGTAAATAAGTTGAGAGCACAGCAGCCACAGCTAACTATATATCTGGTAAACTGAAATAACGTGAAAACTGTTATGATGAAGTTCACAGTCGGGTATGCTATTTATGATTGGGCCAGCCTAGGGCGTAGGTTGGGTTTCAAGTTTCAACACTGCTAGGGTCCTACAGGGATCAGCCCCGAACCTCCCGTCCCAGTAAACACACCATACCCATATCTACGCCCTTGTGTCCAGTACCGCATATCTGAGGCTGAATTTACGTAGGTGGTGCGTTACATAGCTTTGTTTCACGGGTGTAGAAAAAAACAGAGGAGAATCCGGAAAATCCAGATTTCGTTAAGTAAACATGTTTTTGATGTGACAATTTGTAGGTTGTTACCAGTCCAGTGTGCTGCCTCTCTGCACCCGTCCAGCTGTCAAGTGCAGCGCTCGTTTCGGCTTAATTCGTCAGTCAGGCGCATGTTTGGGGTTTATCAATATACATCACGTGAAGCGGTAAAGCCAACCTATAGGATTTCGGGGCTGCCGAGAACCCTCCAATAGGATGGCGGCGCTTTGGAGTGACGTAATCTATGAATCCGGAAATAGGATTGAGCACCATGAAAATACATAGCTTGGGGCTTCTATTGTTTTTCACCGGCTTTGCATTTTCTGCAGACCCATCCTCACAAGAGAGGAATGACAGTCCGATAGTGGGTATGTTTCAGATTTTATAAGAGCTCCTTATCACGCTAGCAAGCAGCTTCCTCAGGCGAAGTTGTGTCAGTGGTTGTCGTCATGGCCGGTGTTCTGTCGAAATGAGCTACTTTGTCGAATTATCCTACCGTAGTGCTAATCGATAGCCCTAACCCTAACTC
>JAODLC010000036.1:19302805-19317503 GCA_026781145.1 Hippopotamyrus pictus | reverse complement strand
CCCCCCCCCCCCCACCCCCCCCCCCCCCCCCCCTTCCAGTGCCCCTGTCTGAGCTATGCTGCCTGAACTAGCAGTTAATCGAATTTTAATTTCAATTACAGTTTTGGCTTACGTCAGTCAAAACAAAATAATTGCAATAAAACGATTATTGTGCTGCACTGTATTTTGCAGTGATGCTCCTGTTTTTATCTTGTGTTATAAATCCAGCGCTACCCTTTTCCAGTCCCTTCTTATTTGTTTCACAGTTGAATTATATCTAGAGTTCAAGGAAATCCACTGTTAAATAGTCTAGTTCATTTGATGAATATTTCTACAGTCGATGAGTGATCATGTTAAATAGTCATGATTATTGACCAAAATAATCCTTTTTTATGATTTTTTCCATAATTGAACAGCCCTAGCCGGAACACCAAAGTTCCGCATGGCATTAATGGCAAGCTTTGGGGAACTAACCATAGTCCGCTATCCCACCCCCATGGCTGAAAATCATGTCAATATTAAAAATCCCTCACTAGGCCAATGTTGTACATTATATGAGTACATTGAAATAGGATGCATTGTGACTTTTCATATTTGAGGTGTGGAAAAAGTCATCATACTGCAAGAGTCAGCAGTGGACTGGCTGTGTTAGCGATCTTCAGCTATTAAAAATGTCTCCCTTGATGTCTGATGTGCGGGTGCTTCCCCTGCAGCAAAGGATTACCCGATTTACGGGACTCAGTGGCATCCGGAGAAGAACGCCTTCGAGTGGACGAGACCTTACATCCCGCACTCGCCTTCGGCCGTGAAGGCAGCCTTTTTCATGGCTGACTTTTTTGTGAACGAAGGTAAGTTTAATGGAGGAGAGAGAATCGTTCGCAGGTTTACAGTTCAGGTTGCATGCACAGGGAGGATGAAAAAAATGGACTCTAATTTCTCTCTTACCTGTATATTCCACTCAGTTGTACTCTGACATGAATAATTTGTCATTTTCAGCCAGAAAGAACTTTCATCGATTTGCAAATGCCAAAGACGAATCCAAGGCCCTCATCTATAACTACAAACCAGTCTACATGAGTAGGTGGTCTAAAACTTCTGCATTTGAACAGATATATTTTTTTTAATTGGAGGATTGTGCTGAAACTCAGGGAAAGAATAATTCAGGTTTAAAATCCTGGTACCAGTCTATGTTGATATAAAAAAAAATGTGAATGTTATTAAAATACACATTATATTTTCTTTGTCATGCTTTATAGGGGCTTATACACACACTAATTTGTAGCTATTGATCAGCTAATGACTGATCCCTGTGCTTGTTCTTGGTGACATCGTTCCACCTGTGTTTCGAACACTCAGCATTCTGGGCCCAAACCTGGCAAAGCATCACACATCTGCCTGGAAATTTAGGGCACAGTGTTCCTATGTTTGCTTAGAACCCCATTTATTTTGCTCACGATAACAGGTGTGCTGTGTTTTCTGTAATAAATAAATAAAGGTGGCCTGGGCAATTATAAAAGTTTTATTGCACAAGTGGCAGCGCATATAAACGATTTGTTAGTATGTGGTTTGATTGCAAGAGCACTTTAGTTCTTGGCGATGAACTGAAAATTACAGCTTTTTAACTCTGCATGTACGCGATTAATAAAAAAATTTATAAAAATATGTCTGAGTATCCACCTCTGTCCTCATAAAAGCAGTGATCATTTGTGATTCCAGGACCAGGTTAGTCTGTGTCATTGATCTATTTCTCATAAAGTCAGATTCCTCTGCACTTGTTGGTTGGATGGGTTGAAACAGTAACCTATTTTAAACTTGTTGCAGGTGTGGGGATGTGCTTTTTTGAAATCAGGACAGAAAGAATAATGCGCTGTGAGTTAAATTAATGTGGCAGACATGATAAAAACAATCACAGAACATAAAATTCGAAACACTTGTGAGCTGCTCCAATGTACAATTTTATTAATAACTGACAAGAAATCTCCTGTTAGACAAATTTTTACATGGTACAACAACAAAGGAATACGTGTTTGTATGAATGTGATTTTTTTTTTACACAAGGTAAAAATTAAATGTGCAAAAATGTCTAAAGTCCTACAGAAGACAAAACAACAGTGTAAACCAGCCACACGCAACTGGAAATGGTTTATCAAAAAGAAAAGGAAATATTTATTGCGTTTCATATTGGCTTGGCAGTTATAAAGAAGACAGTGGGTGAAGTCATTTGTAGTTTCAAGACTAAAAAACAAAAAGCAGACGTTTGCCAAAAGCCACGCCTGCCTACTGGACTTCCTGCAAGAAGCCCTAAGAAGTGGATCTTTTACACGAGAATGAATGAACTCTGTTCATGTTCTGCTTGGGGTCTTGTGCGCTCAATGGCACGGAAGAAAATGTTAGCATGTCTCCAAGATCCTGTACTGGATGAGTGGTGTAGGGATGGATGGATGGATGGATGGATGGAATGTGTGCCTTGTGTACACTTCCATACTCTCAAGATGGGCAAGCTCTTAGAAAACACATTTACACAAAAAATCACAAAACAAGTCCATGCATGTACCTGATAATACTTTACTTACATCAAAAACAGTTGTACAAACTCTATGCCTAAATGAAACATATTCTACATCCCGCTCATTGTCTATGTTACTGCGATGGAATAAAAAACTATGCTCACTGACCACAGATTAGAAAGCTACACTTCCCATTTCTCACTGTCTCTTCTCAGTGTAGCGTAAGCGTCTTCTGTCATTTTTATTTCCTGCATATGTCAGGTAAAGCCTGTCTTAGCGCTGGTTAAACCTGAACAACAAAGACAGCAGATGAACCAGCAGATGGCGCTCCAATGAAGCCTCTGATCACAGAGGCCATGCTAATGAATGGGTTTTCAACGAGATTTATTTCTCTTATTTGATCTGGACACACAATCGATTCCTCGTGCTCTGGGATCACTTCACTGACTTCTGTTCTTGTTGACGGCAAAGTAGATTCCAGTGCTGCACAGTTCTGACCATCTCCATCTGCCCAAAAGTCACTTTTGAAACACAAACTTAGGTATGTTAAATATATTAAAGGGGATTAATTCCCTCTGACCTCTGAAGTATAACACAAAGCAAGTAGAGATGAAAGGCACTGTTTCAAATGTCACAGAACGCATGGATTTAATACCGGTATCTGGTATAAAAATGGTACCTGTACTATATAATCTTCCATAGCTACCTATCCAGAAGTCTACTGAGACACTTACAAATCTACTGTACAAAACTGGATGTAATGAACATGATTTCTGTGTAAGGTCCATCCAGTCTCATGATGGAATCGTTGGCATTTATCATCCTTATTCACGGTTTATTCAGAGCATAGCAAAAAACTGAAGTTCCGTTTTAGAACAGTACATAAAGATGCATCTGGAAAAAATGTACGTGATGAAGACCCAAACCTCAGTAGGTATATAAATACCATGTATGATGTAGATAAGGAGACTTGAACTAAGATCTTGAACGCTGTCTACCAAAAGTCATGAGACAACCCTCTGAATGCAGCAAAATTGCTTTAACTATAAAATACGCAATTTCTTTTGTTGAAATTAGCTTTGGAAGCACAGAGATCCAACATGAGCCTTGCAGACCATCTTTAGGATGAGCTGGAATGCAGATTTAGCCCAAAGCCAAGATCGCCTCCTACTGGTGGAGCTTTGTAAAGCTCCGAGGAGCAGCAGAGTGGAACAAACCAGCAACAGCCAACCTGAAATGTGCATTACTCACAGCCTGCCGCATCAGAGCAGTGCGCTCTTCATTCTGCCAACGGCTCCTCTCAGCTCATGGCTTTTGGTAGGATTCATTCAGCAAATGCACAACAGAACTGTTAATATGGGGTTTGTATAGAGGTAACCGAATATGACAGACATTACCTCAGGAAACGTTAAACATTACATTTGGTACTTATTTGGCAGATGCTTCTGTTCAGGGAGCAGGGTCAGACAGAGACGATGTTCTCTGAGCTATTGGGGTCAGGAGCCTTGCCTGAGGGTCCACTGGTGATGCCTTCCGGTCCCGGACACACGGCCGTAACCCACGGAGACACACACTGCCCCCAAAACAAAAATCCTACAAAAACACTTATAGAATCTGCAGCTATTGATCACTGTGCAGGAGAAAGGCATATTTTTCATTAAATGTCATGAAATATATTGCTAAAACACGAGTCTTACAAAAGTGCCCAACCTGATTATTGGAAAATGAAACCACATGACAGTAACTGAAGACAGCCTAGTGCGCAGGGTTAGGGTTTCATGCTCTGAAATGTATTTGATATATAAATAAAAGATTTAGCCGAGTATTTCGTATTGATCAATTTGGTCAGAGGTTAGTGGAGAGGGAGGATCCATCCACAGCTCTCTCTCGCTGGCACAGACGTCCGTCCATGTGGCACAAGGCATTCTTAAGGGGGGGGTCTCCTTCCATTTTGGCATCTCCAGTTACGTCAGTCGCAGCTCCTCATTTATTTCGATCTGCAAGGGATGCAAGGAACGTTAACAAGAATCGCTTTAACCCTGACACCTGTGCCCAGTCTGGAATGTAAATAACATGCTTAGGATGAACAATGACCAGCACTCAGGCCCTGTTTGCACATGGTCTTAAAATGTACCTTGGGTGACGGAATCGCTGGACAGTGTTAGATACAAGTGTAAACGACCACCAATATGCATTGTGACTTGATCGCTCACACCACTTGCTGAGGTGGTCTGGGACACATTTGACCACATGCAGTTATCTTTTGCAGTGTAAATGCTAATGCGTCCTGATCTGTCCCCGACAAGGACGTCACAATAACTGTGCAGGGGATAGTAATGAAGTCTGAGCACAAGTGATCAGATAGGCGCAGGTGTAAATGGTAAATGGTGATGTGTCTCAGCTGGCTGCTTGTGATCCAATCACTCAAGCATTTTAAAACCAAGTGTGAGTCAGGCTTTAGAGTTAAAACACTTATATAATTTGGCTGTACCATTATGGCACCTAGTGACTGCGACTAGGAAAACAGCATTGAGGATGTGACACAGTCACTGAGATCTAAGAACAAAGCTGAAATGAAAAGATCTGAAGATTTGCTCCAGGATGTTTGTTCATCTGGTACACAACTGAAAAGGTGTTGCAGCATGCAGCATACAGAACAAAGTCTCACTGTGTTCCTTAGCCAGACTTAAGCGGCTTCTAGCTAAGAAAATGTCACAGGTGTCTATCAAAAACAGTGAAGTTGCAGTGCAGGATTATTGCCACGAAGCCTCAGAGATGAGCTGTCATCCGGATGTGCGGAAAAACAGACCACGATGTGTGTTGTGAGAAGCTGACCTGATTTTCTATTTGTGGAAAATCTGATTCTGTTACGAATCAAATTCACAAATTGAATTTCACTCAATTTACAAATGGTCAAATGTGAATGAGAGTCAAGTCAAATGAATTATATTGATTTTTTATTGTAAGCAGTGAAAAAAAATTGGATCACCACTGCACCAAGAGTATTTTATTTTAACCCCGTGTAAGAGATTAATACCTTGGTTGAATGTATTGTAAAAATGTACTTAAATGTAAAAAGAAAGAAATAGTTTTTTTTGTTAAATTTCACAATTATTATGATAATAAACAAAAGGGCATCTGTATATTTCTACTGACACCGTTTCTCCTTGTTGTAGCTCGATCATAATATCAATATTCATACAGGGCTATTTGCAAGGAAAGGGGCATGAAGGTCACAATGCCAGCATGGGTTTGGACTTTGAAAGCTACTTCGGTGAACATGAGATGTTTTATGCGCAGGTCCTTCCACGGATTACGCTTCCAGCTGGCCGTTTTGTCTTGACCTCCAGTTTAATCCTTCACCATTAACGTGATAAAGACAGAGGTCTCCCCCATGGAACCACAGAACCACTAAGCACTGTTAACATTTCAGCTGGCAGAAGAATCCCATCAAGGAGGAGACGGCAGCCTGAGGTTTACTGCTAGACAGACAGTCATTAGCTGAAACTGCTGTAACTGTTGCAGCTCCCCAGCATAGCGTTAGTCCTGAGGAGAACCGCGCCGAAGGGCGGCTGCTCCATCTTGTTCAGCCAGTGTCCCGCCGCCTGTTTCCCCTCATTATTGGGCCACTTCTTCGGAGATAAGCAGGCAACGGCAAACTCGACTGTGGCAAATCGTAAGCTGAAAAATGCCATTTCCTTTATTTACTGATAAACAGGCTTTAATTGCACAGGTGAACTTCTCTGAGGAGATAGCCAGTAGGTTTAAGAATCAAGTCCCTCTATGAACGTGACTGAAATCACAACAGGACCAGCGATCAAGACCCACAGCAAAAAGACAGGAGTTTTTTTTTTTTTTTTTTTTTGTTTGTTATTCAAAATAAAATAGCTTCATTTCATTGTGGTTCTTCATTTTTATGTAAATAATATTTAAATTTCTGTTCTATGCTGTTTGATATTCTAAGGCACTGAATAAGTTGACGGGTATCTCGAATAAATACTTTGTAAGCTTTCAAGGCAAGGCAAGTTTATTTATATAGCACAATTCAGATGCAAGGCAATTCAAAGTGCTTTACAAAGGCAGTTCTATACGAAATGCTTCCCTAAATAGCTGTAAAACTACACCACTCAAACATCTAAGCTGTGTTTATGGACGACCAAAGTTACTGAAGATCCACTTTTGTCCTTCCAGCTCTCTGAGGCTGTGAAGTCATTTATCTTTCCTGCACTGACTTCGGGGTGAAACCACAGTGCAGGTCACTTACAACCACGCTGAGAAGGATTCTGACATTGGGTCGTCCTTGGTCTTCAATTATTTATGGCCCTGACCGAGCACGTGCATGAAAGCCACCAGCCAAGCTCACGCAACACGAGTTACAGCTCCGATGTGACATCAAGCCCACACCCTCTCCCCCCCTCCCAGCTCAGCACCATTATTTTGGAAAGCTGCCAAAAAAGCCACTGTTTCTAAAACCCAGAGCCCATTAAAATGTGTTGGAAGTCTCTCTCTATATATATACACACACACCCTACAAAAACTGAATGCCTGCAACCCTCACTGGAGAAGATGCCAGATGTTTTTCATATATTGCAAGATGCTGTGATGGTACTTCTTTGTTCTGGGGATGATCCTGAAATATACATACACTATATGGACAAAAGTATTGGGACACACCTCTTAATCATTGAATCCAGGCATTTCATTCAGACCCATTGCACCTGGCCATGCAGTCAGGTTTACAAACATCTGTGAAAGAATGGGTCGTTCCGAATAGCTCAGTGATTTCAAGTGTGGAACTGTCACAGGATGTAACCTTTGCAATAAATCAGATATTTCACAGTGAACTGTAAGTGGTGTTACTGCAAAGTGGAAGCGTTTGGGAATAGGAACTCAGCCATGAAGTGGCAGAGCATGTAAAGTAACAGAGCGGGGTCATCGAGTGCTGAGGCGCATAGTGTGTGAAAGTCATCAACAGTCTATTGACTCAGTAACTGCAGAGTTCTGAACTTCCTCTAGCATTAACTCTAACATAAAAACTGGGCACCAGGAGCTTATGGAACGGGTTTCCATGGTCAAGCAACTGCATGCAAGTCTCACATCACCAAGCACAATGCCAATCGTCGGATGGAGTGAAGTAAAGCATGCCGCCCCTGAACTCTGGTGTAGCATTCTGTGGAGTCACGAATCACGCGTCCAACTTTGTGGGAATAGTTTTGGGACGCCGCGGTTTTGGGGCTTTGTGCCCCAGTGCACTAAGCGAGGTCCATCAAGACATGGTTAGGTGAGTTTGATGTGGAAGAACTTGACTGTCTCCCACCGTGCCCCGACCTCAATGATGAACTAGAGAAGAGACTGTAAGCCAGGCCTTCTCGTCTAACATCAGTGCCTGAGCTCACAAATGCTCTTCTGGATGAATGGGCAAAAATTCCCACAGACACACTCCAAAATCTTGTGGAAAGCCTTCTCAGAAGAGTGGCAGCTGTTATAGCTGCAAAGGGGGGACCAACACCATATTGATGCCTATGGATTTAGAATGGGATGTCATAATGGTTCCTGTGGGTGTAATGGCCAGCTGTCCCAGTACTTTTGTCCACATAGTGTATGTATATTTATTTAGCAGATGCTTTTATCCAAAGTGACACAAAATTGCAAAAAAAGCACAGTCAACCAGTCCCTAGAGCAATTTGGGGTTAAGGGCCTCGGTCAGAGGCCCAACAGTGACATCACTCTGCGGACCCAGGGATTTGAACCAACAACCTTCTTATCAAAGTCATAGCATCCCAATCTTCTGATTTAATTTAGTGTGAGCTGTTGGCATTATTTGGAATGGGCCCATAACTTTGCACGACAATAAAAAGAACAATTCAGACACACTCACAAAATGGTGAGCACATATACACCAGTGCACGTGACACACTGTGAAACAACAGGGCAGCACTAGATTTTTAAAGAAATCCACACTAAAGCATCTAGATCTTCAGACCGGTGACAGGTGCAGTTCATTTACTTATGCTACCAGGTAACAGCCATGTTCTTTATGTGATGATGCAGAATGATAGCTGACCATCAATGTAAAAGGCACATTGCAGATGGCAGTAACTAAGAACATCAGCCTGCCACATCTCTGCTGGATGGTTAAAACCCTGTAGAGCAGGACATGGTTATAAACAGCAATCAATTTCATATAGACACCAGGTGGATCATCCAAGATGAAGACCAGATTCAAATATATTTAAACTTTTGAACACACATCCTACTTTGTCTTGTTCTGCCTACATTTAATCTATCCACCGTCTTATAACCACTTACCCAGGTCACTATGTTTTAGTTAGATTTACAAAAGTGCCATTTTCAGAAATACATCCATCCATATACAGTACAGAGTTTGCAGTACAGGAAGCATAAGGCGCATGGCAGGGGACAGTCTAGGTCAGGGACCCACAGCCACTTACTGGCAGCCAGGAGGGAGCAAAAACTGGACTGTCTGTGGGTTCCTGAGAACCAGATTGGGAAACACTGGTCTGGGTGGAAGAGCGAACTGCAGCAAAACACCTCGAGGAAAGCTGCTCAAACACGGGGAGCAGATGGACATGCACAGAGCCTGGGTAAAGAATGATACCCTAAAGCCCAGTTAATAAGTAACTGAAGGTCCCATTAAAAATGTTAAAACATTCACACCATATAATCAAGTCTTAAATATTCAATTATAACATTCTATACATAATCCGTTTAATATACAGCACATTTTTCTGCTGGAGGAAAGAAACTATGTCTGTTTCTAATGGGGACTGATTAAAATAGAGGTTCCTCAGTCAGGGCCTCCTTAAAGAGCTGTGAGGAGGAATTTATTCAAAAGGACCTGAGAGTAAAGCTTTCATTAATGGCATCTTTTCTTCCGGCAAGGTTGCCTGTTTTTCCTTCAACAGATTCCGGAAGGTTCACATAAGCCAGACATCCTGAAAAGCAGATGTGTTTCAGGGATAAGAAAGCCTGAGATGAAAGGGTGCATATAAGGGTGGGGCCACAGGGGCACTGGCCCCTGCTGTAAGCTGATTGGCCCCCGGAGTGCCCTCGCTCCTGTCACTCATTGATTCGAAACATATCATTGGCTAATAAGTTAGGCCTTTTGATATGAAAGGTGGCATGCAGGTCCTAAGCACCCAGATCAGATATAACCAATTGGTCCCTGCTTTATCCAGTGACATGGTTTCTACACCATGTTAGATGGATGAACATGAGTGTCTGTTTTCTGCCAGTGTATCGCTGGATTATTTGAGCAGGACTGGAATTGCTTGGAATGACGTAATCCCAAAATTTATGGTGGTAAAACTTTTAGGAGCTACACAGAGCATAGAGAACTCATACTCATTTTATTTCTGTGTAGGTCTGGTAAATCCCAGTTTATGGTACCGCAAACAAGACCAGGCCAGTCTGCCTAAGCACCTGACACATCTGAAAGTAATCAGGGCATAAAGCTTTAATATCAGATTTTTCTCTTAACCTGCATATCAATCACATCAATTACCCAGAAGAGAATATTTATTTTGTCAATCCAGCATTTTGTTAGCTGCTACTTTTAACCTGACATTGGTTACAACTGGGGTTTGACTAACTGACACTAACTGACCCTCATTCGCCTGTGACTTGGCGTCACGCTTGTTTACAGGTGACTTGGCATGACCCTCATTCGCCTGTGACTTGGCATGACCCTCATTCGCCTGTGACTTGGCATGACCCTCATTCGCCTGTGACTTGGCCTGACCCTCATTCGCCTTTGACTTGGCATGACCCTCATTCGCCTGTGACTTGGCCTGACCCTCATTCGCCTGTGACTTGGCATGACCCTCATTCGCCGTCCCCCACTGTCATAGTGCTGTTACCAATACCACTCCCATAGAAACAATCATAGCAATAAGCAAAAAAACAGAATATCATCTTAAAGTCCAGGACACACTAATGGGGAAACTCTGTAAAAATTCAGCAGCCATTGAGCAAGTCAATACTGAGCAAGCACTTTTTGCCAGGGGCAGGAGTGTTCATGATATTGAGTTGAAATGTTGGCGTTGAATGTTGAGATGTGCCAGGCATGAGAATGGGTGGCGATTGAAGGGAGGTGGTTACCACATAGCCAAAGAGGAAGCCTCACCCTGGAGATCTCCAGAGACGGGAGCAGAAGGGAGCAGGTCAGTACTTACAACTGTCCTCTTCCTCCGAGAAGATGCTGATGACATAGCAGGCATACACAAAGCCCACCAGCTGTGGGGGAGAGATACAGACAGCAAACTCATCAGAGGGGGACCATCTGAGCATCTCGAAGGCAGAAATAACAGAGAGGATACTGATGTACATAAACTGCATTGTTATTTGGTGCATTCAGATCATCATTTTTACACACGAGTTCCTATATTACCATCCACCCCTCCCCCACCACATGTGTTGTGGCCTGCTGCCAATTACTGAGAAGGTTGAAAGGAAGGCCTCTCTCGTAAGGCCTATCTCACAATTCAGTGTATAAAATCGGGAGAATGTGTTCATCGCTAGTGCTGATGGAAGCCTGCAGCAGAGACATAGGACATGAAGGCACGTTCGTTCTTCTTGTCTGCTGTGAGATTATGTGGGGACGGCGCGGAGGCGGGGCTGAGAGTGGGCGGGGCTGAGAGGGGGCGGGGCATACCTCACATCCCAGGAAGCACAAGGACAGCTACCTAACTCGCAGCATCTTCTACACACAGCATTTAATTTCACCCCTGTTACATTGCAGATCTTCAGGATTGTACCACTGCAGAATAGAACTGCCACGATTATTCGATTAAATTCAATTACTCGATTATTTAAAAGCGCCGACTTATATTTTCCTTTTCAATTACCCGGGAATATGGCGGAAGGAACACGGCGCATGGCGGATGAGGGTCTAAATAAAGAGCAAAAGCAACAGCTGTGTGGAAGCACTTCACATTCAAAGTGACTGAAAATGCAGTCGTCTGTCAGCACTGTATAACAGAATTTAAATAACACCACAGAACAACTGACATGCAAATCCATCTTAAAAGAAGACATTTGGGTTTGATGTAATAATCCAGTAATGTGAGGATAGCCATAGATATGTACTATTTAGCCTCGCACAGTGGCCTAACCTCTGTCATCATGTTAACTTCAATTATTTTGCTTAATTTACTTTCTGTATGTCAAAATAATCTCTGCTAAAACGGTCAGCCCCGTCACTCAACCGTATCACCTTACATTTGAATAGAATATATCACATAATAGATATTTCTAGCCAGACAGAACTTATCTTCTAATAGTCAGTCAAATAAGTTAGTGGTCAGTTGCGCTGAAGACACAATGCAGTGCCGACAAATCACTTGCTTTTGCTCAATAATTTCTCTGTGGAATAAAAAAAAAAATTCACACAGCAGAAGACAAATGTATTTTGGTCCAATGGCAAGGACGGGAATTAACAAAGGTTCATATGTATTCCGTTTTTTTGGATTTATTTTGATCTGTGTTGGAGTTCTTCACCACTCGAATCCCACAGTGTTTTATTAATTAGACCTTCGGCATGGTTTTAATCTACAATGCAAAGTTATTCAGCCAATAAGCTGGCTAGCTCTTTTACTGCTGTCACCGGCGACATTAGACAAAACTGTATCTGTTATGGACTGAATTTATCGGGTATGCTGAAGTTTTGGATGCGATAGCCCATCCTACTTTCGCTGATGCTACGGGAATTATTTTTGTTTGCGGAGGCCCGTAAATGTTTAAATATATAAACAAAATATGCTGCATCTTATTACCGTTACGTTATAAATGCTACTTGATGAACTGTTGTATAAAAGCAATAACATACTCTAAGTCGTGTGGTTGTACTCCAATATATCACGGCTGTGATTGTCTACGGCCGACTCACAACCGTGATATATTGGAGTCCAACCACACTCCATCTCATTTGCTATTGCTTAGGTGTAAACATGCACAGGAAAAGTCTTACTGTGTCTCATAACCTATGTGCAAATATGAACCAGGCATTTAATTATAGATATCTGCTAACCATAGTCATTGCCTAATCTCTATATCTGGCAAATATCTAGTCATTTTCTAAAATAGCGTTTATTGGATAAATTCTACTGGGAATTCTCTCATGTCATGCAGACCAGTGGAAAATTTTTTTTAAATGTTACACACTGCTGGAATCGTGAGTTTGGATAAGACCATTATCTCCCAGTAATGCAGGGATATAATATAGATATACACGTCAGTTCCATCTTAACATCCATCTCACCTACATCCTGTTATCATCACCTCCCTCAAACCTCCTTCAAAGGCCAGCATCCGACTTAACATGTCATCTGGGGTGCAGAGACGGGGGCTATTGGCACAGCAGGAAATGGATGCAGACAAACTGTGAGACCATTCAATATGATAGAAGCCACATCTTCATGGAGAATCACTATATGGAAATCTATGTACAGACCACATATGGAATGAATCAGTAAGTGAAACACTGACCTTTGTTCAAGACATTTTTTGTGGAATCAGCTGCTTAGAACTTATTGTGATGGGCCATATCTGACACATGCAGCCACACGGAATGAATGAAACGGTCACTAGAAGAAAAAACCAACAGCTGGAAGCCATGAGTCAATAGAACCTTGTCCACAATGCACTAAGACGACTCTGTTTACATGTGTTCCTATAAGAACATATGTACATTCCTGCAAACTATTCTTCTCACCAATTAAGCAATCATCCAGAACCCTCTGGGAGTGCAGAAGGTTCTGCATCTCCATACATTGTCTCCTTATGAAATGCTGCAAGATCTCCATCGGATGCAGTGGAACATGGCTGCAAACCCCGGTGAGGAAGTAAATTCTGGTGAGCCAAGCCGGGTCCTTGTGATTCCTGTGACTCTTTGCAACCCAGCCTGTGATAAATCTTCCAGCAGCCTCTCTGCTGGTATAAATGATGCAACAACACCGGCCTAGGTGAGAAAGAGTGTCATACTGACGCTTCATAAAATTACTGCCGGGACTTCATGGGTAGAAAGGTGGAGCTTTTCAATTTAGAGAATACAGGTAAACATACAGTAGACAAACAAGGAATAACATATGCCACCTATTTGGGCAACGTGGGGTTAGGGAACGTAAGGCTAGCTGGTGTAGCCTGTGGTATTCTAGTCTATCCGCAGAGGTTAAACGGCTGCATCATCTGGTTTTTTAGTTTAAAATGATGGTAGCATGCGGGCTCCACAATACAATAGGATCCAGTCCGAAGACCTGCGCTTCCTGGAATGGGCTCCAGCTGACTGTGACCCTATAGGGCTCAACCAATCACTCACCCCAATTTCACAAGGTTTCAACAGTATTAAGTACGTCTATCGCATCTATGGACAGCCCACCAATTTCACTGTTAAAATGTATAAAGATCAGAGTGCTGAAATGGGCCTGAACCGGCAACCCACACATGTTCATTATCTTCGCAAATACTTGTATTTGTCTGTCCAGAAACATACCAACGGCTGGTATGACTTTGCTGTGAGGAGATGGCACACGACAGATATTAGACATTACAGAATGTTGCCCTCTGACAGCCTCTTCTATCACTATGCAGTCACTGTCTATCCCATCTACGTCCGCTTGGATCTCTACACTTTCTAGGGCCGACAGCACCAGCCACGGTATGAACACGAGTGCTGGCTGGGTGGCCACTTTTTTATGGTGGAATGGGCATTGACTGAAGAAATGAGAGGAGATTGAGCAGAAGGGTGCGTTCTGGAACAGATTAGAGGCCGCTGTGTTTGATTAAATCCCCAATGGGAAGGAAAAGCTGCTCTGCACAGATTCAAACTGACAGCCAATCTGCTTGTGCCTAATGAGCACGTCTCCAGGCAGCGGGGGGACAGACGGTGTGTCCTGCAGACACCCCCAATAAGGCGGTAAGATAGGAAGAGGTTAGGTATGGGAAGTCAGACAGGCACACAGACAGAGAAACAGGGAGACAGAGACACAGGAAGAGGCACAGAGAGACTGGCAGGTAGGCAGACAGACAGACAGGCAGAGAGACAGACAGACAGGCAGGAAGGCAGACAGAGAGACAGGCAGGTAGGCAGACAGAGAGACAGGCAGAGAGACAGACCGGCAGGCAGGAAGGCAGACAGAGAGACAGGCAGGTAGGCAGACAGAGAGACAGGCAGAGAGACAGACCGGCAGGCAGGA
>JAODLC010000036.1:19288071-19302705 GCA_026781145.1 Hippopotamyrus pictus | reverse complement strand
AGGCAGACAGAGAGACAGGCAGACAGAGAGACAGGAAGGCAGACAGAGAGACAGGCAGAGGGACAGAGAGTCAGGCAGACAGAGACACAGACAGAGAGACAGGCAGAGGGAAAGACAGACAGGCAGAGGGACAGAGAGTCAGGCAGACAGAGACACAGACAGAGAGACAGGTAGAGGGACAGAAATAAACAGATAGGACACATGAATAAGTAGAGTACATGTGGTACGAATAAGGTAGAACATACTTGTATGGTTACAAGCTAATTACTACAGCATATTTGCTTACAGACAAGATGTCAAAATGCAGTTTATTACTGAATTTGATTCCTGAATCTAAAACCAGCAGTGAAATGCAGCCTAATTCATATATCCTTCCATCTTCCACCTTCTTATCCAGTGAATGTCACATGAGCCTGGCGACTATGCCAGGAAGCACGGGGCACAAGGAAGGGGGGTCACTTTATAAGGGCCTTAGGTGCCTCGGGTGCCCTCCTCCCTTACTGTGTGCACACCCCCAGATACACCCTGCGTGCCGGTGTCCTGTGGTTACTGCACAGAAAGCGGCGACGTCTTTGGCTCACGGCAGAGGCCGACGCCTCAGCCGACGGCCCAGTTTGCCATCACCACAAGCGGCCTGCTCCACGGAGACGGGCAGAATGCTCCATAACCACTGAGCACTATTAATGCGCCTTTTCTCCTCTGCAGAGTCACCTGACTTGCCTTAGTTCATTATTTATAGGTCCCTGTGCTGTCTCTGATGTGAGGATGACCTACCAGGCTACCACAGCCAAATCCCAACCACATATGGTGGGCAGCTAACCCCCAGTGTCATGCTGCATTTTAATGTTGATAGATAACTCCACAGAGGTTGTCTCCAGCATTAGCAATTCCAGAATAATCTATCGAAGAATGAGAGGACAGTGGCGTAACCATGAAACCTCTCTGCTATTGCAATCAGTCTGCTTTCTTCACTCATTCCCAGAAAAGCATCAGTTCCAGCAGCAAAGAGATGAAACCTTTTAGAAAAACACTCGGTCAACTCTGTTAGTGTGACTGAGATCATCTGACTGGATGTCAAGGTGCACTGTGGTCTCCTTGGTTACGCCGTGGCTGGCAAAAAAGGTCAAACAGTCGTTTGGGGGCTGTCATGGTCACGTTATGGCCGTGTTTGGTCATGTGATTCCCGTTTTGGAAACAGCTCCCCCTGCTGATCAGCGCGTCTGCACCCGTAAAGCAGGTATTCCTGCATGTCAGAGGCTAGTAGGCCGTTAGTCCAAATCCAAAAGACAAAACTGCAAGGTATTCTCAATACACATAAATATAAATACAAAAATTCCAATGACACCCATCCATTTCCTAACTGCTTGACAAATACATGGTTGGGGGACAGAATTGGAGCTTACTGCAGGCAGCACAGGGTACAGGCTGGGGGGGTACGTGTTACAGGACAGCTGGAGTCCAGTGAAATTCTATGATAAATATACTGATATATGATTCAATAGGAGTAAACATGTACAGACATTCTTCACTTTATGATGGTTTGACTTATGATATTTTGTCTTCACAATCCTGCGGTACGGATGCACGTTCACTGAATTTTGATTCTGTTTCCAGGCCAGCAATATGGAGTATGATACTTTCTACTGTAGCTGGGCGACGGTAGCATCCACCCAGCAGTGCTTCCGGTCTCCGTAGGGATCGCGAGCGCAAACAGCTCATAAGGTGCGTGACAACGTATCAAACGGTGTATTTTTTTAAGCAAATATTTACTTATTCAGTGACATTTACTCATTCATTCATTCATTCATTTACTTCCTTATTTATGTGCTTATTTACTTGTTTACTTATTTGCTTAATCATCATATATTTATATTTGACTTACAATATTTTCAACTTGCGACGGGTTCGTCGGAACCCCATCGTAAGTTGAGCAGCACCTACGTTATGCTGATGTAGAGATGCAGTAAGTGATTGTAACCGAGTATTTATAGTAATGTGAGTACGGCAGCCTGGATAGTGAGGGCAGCCCCCCAAGTGCAGCTCGCTGTGGACCAATTTCAGTCAGAAGATGCTGTATCGTGTGGATGTGAAAGGATGCTGGGAAATCCCACAACTAACAGGTAATATCAGCCGTGCCTTTAGCGTGTAAAAGAAGCTTTATCTGTTACACTCGAAATCTCATGTCTCCAGTGCAGAATCAGCTCTGCATTGTCTCATTTTCCATTCACCCCTGATCCCTTATCCCATGACCTTAAACAGGCTACCAGCCCACCTCATGACAGTATTTGTCGGGTATTTGCTTTTGCCGATTAGGTGAGATGTCACAATTTCCACGAGTCTGAAACCGAACCCATTTAACTATGCAAAAAGAATCAATTACCCTTGGGCTGAAGTAAGAGCTTAGAATGTTCAGCTACTTATTGATTAACGCTTTTTATTCAATTAGATCTGCAGAGAGGTACCTGAGAGTCATGCGGCTTAATCTACAGCAGCTTTACTTGCGTTTTAATTCATGAACTGCCTTTTTATAATGTGTTTGTCAATTATCCTCAATTACATTGAGTAACCACGAGCAGAATGACCCCGAAACACAGGTCTGCTGTCACACAGCCAGTAAACTGTAGCAGAGGTTGGCATGCTTGTGACGGGCGGTACTCACAGCCAATAGGATCTGCAGGGCAGAGTGCATGACCTCCAGGTACTGGAACTCCATGATGCAGCCAGTGACGGAGATGTAGGTGTGGTCCTCCAGTGGGCGGGAGCCTGGGGGCGGGACTTCCCTGCTCACGCAGCCGGGGCCGTGCTCACGCCACCAGGAGCGGTGCATGGAGATATTGAAGGTCATGAGGTCAGTGTCCTATGGGAAGACAGGCCAATACTGATTGGGTGAGATGTTCTCCTGCATCTGAAATGAGAAGCTCAGGTGCGGCCTGACAGTCAGTCAATTAAGGAAATCGTTGCGGAGCGGGAACCTCACCCCCCCAGACCCAAACCGGCTCGACGGCACGGATATCGACCGTAGATAAACCGCTCTCCTGCCAAGTAGCGAATCTGTGAGCGACTGCTGGCAGCTCCAGAGGAAACAGCCAGTCAGGACGCACTTGGTGGCGGTATCTGCACCTCGACGGCCCTCGCAGCAAAAGCTCCCGATTCTCTTTACCGATTCGGTTAGTATCTGCGCCATTCCTTATCGGTCACACACCCTACAAATTTTATTGGAAATTTCCTGACATTTCATTGACACTGTTGAGCATCTGTGGATGGTAAAGAAGCTTTTCCACTCAAAAGTGACAAAATGTCCAAGAGATACATCAGATCATTTTTATGCATTTTATGGTGATCAGCACTGGCTGATTAATCAGACTACATGGGCACTATAGTGATGGCTGTGTGTGTGTGTGTGTGTGTGTGTGCATGATTGACATGCTGAGTACTCACTTCATCAGTGTTATTATGTGGTTTATCAGCACCTACAGTAGTGAGCCAGGAGTGAACAAGAGTGCTAAATTTCACATCAGTTTCACATGATGAATAACAATAGAATGCGAGAATGATTTCAATTTTTAAACATATTTTGTTACTTTTGTTATAAATTTAGTCATGAAACACCATAGAGATGTGCACCGAGTATGGTTAAATGTTTATATGCTCTATTACTCTTCATAAGCTGCATGTCCTTCTTCAAAGAGTGATTAATAGTAATAATTCATAGAAATTGTATTTGCATGTTAATGTTACATAAATACAATTATTTCTATATAATTATTTATTTCTAAAGTAGGAATGTAACAATCATACTATCACCCCAAAAAATTAAATAATAAAATATCAGTCAACCTCTATGTGTACCACACAAAGACCGGAAAGATGTCTGGGTCTCTGCTCCTTCTGCGGCCCTGGCCTCGCCCCACATCGGCGCATGCAGGTTCTGCAGGAACCCCTGGGCACCTGCGGGCCGCGGGTGAGGCAGAGATGCGGATCCGAGCTGCTGAGACTGAAGGCGGGGCGCCCACGGAACTCGGCGGGCACAGCGCTGCTAATTACAGAGCAAGAGTCCAGGACACAGGTGTCCTGAAAAGTGTGAGATTAAATAGCGAGCAAACAGCTAACTCTATTAAGCTCAATGTGGGTGATTCTTAAGCAGGGCCGATGTGTGACATGTAGTAATTAACATGGATGCTCTCGCTGAGGTGGAGAGAGTCCACACAATCACCCCGTGCTAATGAGCAGCTCCTGTTACTCCCAGCTGGCTCATGCTGTAATTATAATACTGGCACAGTGCAAACTTCATTCTTTACAGAGATTGTTAGGAACACCGAAGTCCTGCATCCTTTAGCAATGCAGTGAAGTATATCTCCATCTTGTCCAGTTACTGCTAAGGATCACTTAGCGTCCGTCCGTCGTACAAACCCCTTATCCATCACCAGATCGCTATGTGCCAAGAATCGATGACCGCAGATATCCGACACTGAACACAACCCTGAGGTTTAGTACCATCACTTCATTGCTTCCCCATGAAAAAAGCAACTCCGTTAAGTATCAAACGTGGGAGTAAAGCACATGCAAGGCTTGGCATTGCACGGACATCACAAACCTGCAGAAATGCATACAATGAACTTCACCAAAGCATAAGAAGCAGACGACTGCGCAGATTAGGCAGGTATAAAATGCTTTTCAAGTGATATATGTGCATGTTTATACAATTCACCAAGGAAGCAATTAAACACCAGGAAAAAAAATTGACTGCACAATGTACCATTAACATAATGATCTAATTCCACATTCATTAGCATAATGGAGCAGTTTAGTGCTAAGATAGCGGCATAAAAGCAATTAAATGCGAACGAAAGGGACATTTAATGCCGGCACTTTAATTTGTTGTGTTTGTCAGTTACTTACAAATTCATTCCTTTTCATTTAAAAAGAAAAATGTCTTCCAGATAGTAAAGTTATTCAAGAAAATCAAGTGCAGATGAGTTATGCATTCCGTGAATAGTGTTTGTAAAATTTCTCACGTGCCCTGGAAATGACTGATTTTTACAGTCTGGGGCAGACAGTGATTTGGGTTTTGTATCAAGAGAAAACATGTTCTGGGAATGACAGCGAATAAACACCAGTGTGTTGTGTAACGGGTCGTGGCTGTTTCGGTTTGCAGGGACGACCGGAGCCTGGTGCTGTGCGGTGATCTCTTTGTGTACCGACACCTTCTGACAGTACCATCCATCCAGGATGAATCCCAAGGGAATCTGGCCCTTTCCCAACAAGAGAGCTCAACGTGGTGCCTGACACACGCAGGTTTGCTAAGTCCTCAGGAGATGGCACTCTAGGTAACTGTCTACGTCACCTGTGAGTTTAGGCAGCTGTCTAGGTCACCTGTGAGCTGACCAGCACTAGTGTTAATTAGCGGATGACATTGAAATAAACACACACTAGGCGAGACTGGCTGGTGACAGCATCACATTACTGCTGTCTCTGTCATTCCCATGGAGCCTGGAAAATGGCCACAGAGATTCCCATCCTGTTCTTATGCTGTCATGAAATTTCCATGCCGAGTCACAGCCCAGCTGTGGGAGTCTGTGCTGCTAAGAGTCTGACTCGGACAGGCAGGAGTGCTGGGCTGTGTCTGAGTCACAGAGGGACAACGGAGCAAAGCCCACTGTCATCAGCCACTTTGTCTTCTGTCCGGGGGTGACCACAGCTTCAAGTGGGGGCTTCATCTGTATTCTGTGAGCAGGACAGACATTCCCAGGGCCGACAAGGAGAGTGATTTAGCGATCAGTCTCAGAGCCCAGCCCTGTGCCTCCATCTCTGACAACAGCAAGACGTCCGCATTTAGATGCTTGTCAGCTTGAGGTTTTGGGCTCACAAATGACACAACGTGGACTGACAGGCTGTGCAAATTCCATGTAGCTACAGTGACAGGAAAAAGTTATGTATGATTTGATTAATGCATTATTATTATTCATTATCATTAATATTAATTGTTATTAATGTCAAAGCTTAAAAAAATGCTGTTTATGCGATTTCCTTTTATGTGTGTCATCCAACAATAGTCTGCCATCATGTGTATGTCCCATCTGCCTTGATATCTCTCCTCCATCACCTTCATATCCTGGTGGAACCTCTCGCCTTGTTCCTCACTGAAGTCTCCAAGGTTATCTGGAAATCTGTTTAAATGGCTATGGAGATAATATGAGGATAAAAATGCACTAACTCCCAAATTTCTGAAGTTAGTAAGCATATCTTGCACCAATTCTTCATAATTGTCTGATCTGTGATTACCCAAGTAGTTCTTCACAACAGAGACAAAACTCTTCCAGGCCGAAGCCTCTGTGTCATTCATGCATTTGGTAAATGCAGGCTCTTCTGTGAATTCTACAAACTCACAATTGAATTCTGGCTTCAAAAAGTCGCTTTTATAGTATTGTAGGCCTACAAATTGAAATACAAAATAATTATATGGGATATTTCATTACCTAAGACACTGGTACAGTGTCAAAAGACAGACTAAAAGCTATTGCATTTGTTATCACACACAAGTCGCATTGGGGGAATGCATTATTTTCATGGATGTCCATTATCTCAAAAAGTAGAACCAATTCAGCAAAAGTAATGGGATTTTTTAATTCAGCACTCTCAAAATACCCTGAATCCATTTTAAAAACCTCGGCACCTGAATTTTTTTTTGTGTGGACCTGTGTAAATCAATAACATTATAGTAAATACCAGCTTCTGTAAGAATGACCAGTCATGGAGAGGAGCATGAGATAAAGCCTCAGGTGTCTAATGGTGACCACATCATACAGTAAAGAGAATCACCTCACTGAATACTCGGCACCTTAAGACGCATCACTGCCTCCTAGTGGTCTAACGTAATCTACACCACGCAAGTCCTGCCTGTCACTTACACTATGCCTAGGCAAGTGTTGGCCATCCTGCCCGCAAAGAGCACATGTCACCTGTCACCGGGGGACAGGATAGTACCCCATCGTTGTGCATCTGTGCCCGAATCCGAGTGGGGCGGCGGTGGCAGAGCCCCCCCCCCCCCAGGACGGCCACGGCACTGCAGAGACAGCCACGAAGGTGGGTGAGTGGCGCTAATTGAGTGGGGGCTGCATCTCCGACATGTTACGCTGAGAGGTGCACAATGACACAATGAAGCAGGGTGCGGGACCAGGAGGAGGCTAAATGGCTTACTCACTCGCAACTCGTACTTAGCAGGTGCTTTTACCCAAAGTGGCATACATTTTTTGAGGTAACGCAGGGTCAGACAGTCCCTGCAGCTATCGGGGGTTAAACTTCTTGCTCAGAGGCTCAACAGTGACATCACACTGTGGGCCCCGGGAATCGAACAAGCTTCCTTCGAGCAGGTATGACAAACAAACACCACACAGGAAACCAGCACGTCGACCAATAGGAGCAAATGCCAAGGACAGTCACATATATACACGTGGGAAACAAGGGTTAAACAAGGGACAGGTGTGAGCCACAACAATTAACCAAAAGCCTTCGGGCAACAAGACACAGGTGCAGGTCATTAACAACTCAAACACTAGGGCTAGGACTAACAAGGCTTTTGTGTGGGTCATAATTACAAAGAACTCAAACACTAGGAAAGGGGTGACCAGCGACACCTGCTGGCCAGGCAGGGAAATGAGAGGGCAGGGACTAATACTGACACCTGCCTCTTCTCACCACACAGACCCTCCATATATTTTTAGATCTGTACATATGATATATTGATATATGATATATGTGAAAGCTAAAATCACATAGCATTGACACCCAGTTAAATAAAAGACCAAAGGCCGTAAGATAGAGGGTATACCCTTACACGGCTTGCTTATACTGCCTACAACATCCAACTGCTGTTCCTTTAGCAGTTTAGATTCACATAGTGCTCTCCCTCATCTATATGGTGCCGTGAGTGAGTTAGCAAAGAGCTCATGCATTAGTTGCAGGCCAAAATTCTATTACATTATAACTTAACCTGTATCATTTTTCCTCATACACCACACTTAGCAGGGATAAGCTAAGAGCTACTTTAATAGCTTAAGAGATACAGTATTTTTCAGTACTGGTTTGTGCTGATCCAGGAGATTATCCCAGAAGTGGGACATCCTGGACAGGACGCCAGTCTGTCACGGGGCACAAGACAGGGGACACCTTGGACCCTGATAACTGATTATCTAGTGCAGTGTCTTGGTGAGCTTGGAACCAGTCCCAGGACACACAGGGCAGGACACACAGGGCAACCTGCATGGGATGTGCACTAGGTGGCCCAAGTTCACGCACTGTGAGCTGTTTAGAGACACCAGTTCACATAACTTCACATTTTGGATTATGGGAGAAAACAGAAGCTACCACAGAGAAGTACCACAAAAAAAGATACGGGGTGGTCATGCACCCTCTGGACTAGATAGCACCTGGAAAAATCTGGAATTGTGAGGTGTTTTTCAACAGAGATCCATCCTGTCATGTAGATGCATTCTGTTGGATAAGAGTGCTGGTCAACCTATCATACGACGGCGAGGGAGGGGGCATCATCAGCTTCAACCAATACAGGATAAGCTTTATCTTATCAAAAATAAGTCCCCTTCCTGTCCGATATCTTGAACGGTCGAAGTGGCGATCCGTCTTTAATGTCGCTGAATGACAGAGCATTCGCTCACCATCATTCCCATGTCCTTCAAAAACAGCCGGCTTCCGTGCAAAGCGGCCCCCGCAAACCTCCGAGTTACTTCCACGTCTCACCTTGCCTGCCGTCCTCGGATGAGGTATCGCCAAAGGCACCGGAGAGAGTAACAGAACTCCTCACTGCTATTCACGGCGTGCTTCCGAGTATTTATAACCCTGCAGCATTGTTTTGCAAAGTATGCTAATTCGATTGATTTGTGCCCAGTGGTGTGACCCACTGTTTTTCCATAGCATAGCATCATCCTGCGTATTAAGAGCTGCATGGGTTGAAAATACAAAATTGCAGTTACAAAATTGTATCACTTTGTGAAGAGGAGTTGCATCCTTTGCAATAACAGCAGTACTATAATGTTTCATTCGATGCTTAAATTATAATATGTTAGCAGATCTCATTGCCTTAATTTCTTCATCTGAAATTTAATGTAGCGCATAGTCATTGAATAACTGAAAGTTTTCACTGCAACAACTAACACTTATGATCCTGTACACATTTCCACTCAGTGTGAACAGAATCAGGTTTGAATCTGGTTCAGGGGTGATATCCAGGCTGGATGGGAGCATTTTAATCTGGTTCAGGGGTGATATCCAGTCTGGATGGGAGCATTTGAATCTGGTTCAGGGGTGATATCTAGCTCTCAGAGGTGTGCTAAACTGCAGAGTGACCGCAGGGGCTGCGTGATCACTCTGCCATGTTATTAAGGGCTAACCGACCGCTCCCGAATCCGTCACCGGGGACAGCCATCCCAGGGTGTTAAATTTACAGACCCAAAGCAGAATCTCACCCAGTGAAGATTTAAACACATGGCTGCCTCTTTTTATAGAGCTGCACCACCTGCTAGACAGCAAGGTGACTGTTCAGGTCACCGGGAAGCAGAAAAATGGACAGCACTTCTGGGTCACAAAGCACAGGCTTGGACTAACGCTCTTTTTCTTAAGCCGTTTTTTGCTTTGTTGTTTGTTCGCTCTTAACGGGCTTTTGTCACGACGGTTTTGCAGTGCCACTCTGTCCAGAGGAGTGGCCTTGATCTTCATTAGTGATTGCATGAGAACTGGGGCTGGACTAACACCCCCGGATTATGTAACTGCCGACTAATGCAGGTCATTCCATTCAAATATTAACTCTGACCAAAAACAGGCTAAGATATGGTTTTCCTCCAAACACCTAGAACATAAGACAGCAGTGCAATAAGAGACACCAAAGACGGCCATGACTTTGCCCAAAATCCATAAGTCAAAGCCGGTGCCATCATCTCCATAACCCAACACCACTGGTGTCATCTCTGTAACCTAAAACCAGTGAAATTATCTTGTGCTATTGGTCACTGGTTTAATGCGGTGGAAGCTGACCAATGGAAATAGGTCTTGGCAAGAGAATCTGATAGCAGTGTCAATCCATAGCTCTGTCACTATGAGCTTCACGCTAAGAAACTTCACACAGCAAAAAGAGCCAGTGAAATTACTAGTCATGTGACTTTCATTTCAATCAATTCGAAGGTGTGTCATGGTTACGATAAAATGAACTTCACTGATGCCATGGAAACCGTGAAACACTATGCACAGTGAAAGACACGCATCCATCCATCTGCATATTCCAGCAGTAAAACCAGCTCGCCGATTTAGCACATATTTATGTAGCATGTGACCTTACCTTAGACAGACCTCCAACTTCCAAATAGAAGCAGATAACGAAGACATTCCATGCCACCCATAGAGCAACCCCGATGGAGTACTGGGGAGAGAGAAAGACATTTTTACATTTATTTAGCAGACATTTTTATCCAAAGTGACTTACATTTTTGAGAAGGCAAGGTCAGCCAATTCCTGGAGCAATTAGGGTTAACAGCCTCGCTCAGGGGGCCCGACAGTGACATCAGTCTGCCAGCCCTGGGATTTGGACCAGCAGCCTTCTAATCACAGGAACGGCTGCGTAACCCACTGAGCCACTCACCACCCACAGCATGAAGGGCATGAAACCGTCGCACTGAAAGATCAATGTGGAAAAAAGGCTACCCATAATCCCCCAGTGGGGAGCTTTAGGGATCCTAAAAGGAGCAGGACTCCCGGGGGCCAGCCCCCACCAGGCAAGCAGCAGCCATTTACTAATTCAAGGCTGTGTCCAGCTACTGATACGAGTTCCGTAATACATCGCGATGGCATCATGCTAACAATTAGCTTGTTTGACAGCAGCTGTTATACACCAAGGATTCCTGGGATTTTTGATTGTAAAATTCACCAGCACAAGAAAACCGTTCACAAAACACTGCACTTTCCAAGTCTCGGCTCCGACCAAATATCCCACCAGCCGCCCCATCTTCAGCGGCGAAAACGACAGGACGTCCAGCAGCCGCCCTGCATCTGGAGCCACTTAGCAGAAGAACCAGACATCTCTTGCCCCACCAAGGTCAGAATGAGACTCGAGTGAGTACGTGCTTCACGACCGATCAACCTCTGAAACACCATCCTACTCCGAACATAGCGCTAAATTGAAGTCATAAGGTAGAGCGACATCATAAAAATAAGTTAGGTCAAGGTGACGGGCAACAATTAAAGTTAAATACTCTGTACATTTACAAAGACAATTTCAAACTCATTACTGCCAGGAAACTGTTTTGAAGACGGTGTTTATGGAGTCTGAGGTTTCACCTGGTGGTATGTCAGGGTTTTTGAACATTTAAAGGCAAAAACTGGAAGGTCATTGTAAACCAGCAGAGTGATGTCATCACTGTGTCTCTGAGCAAGGACCTTAACTCCCAACTGCTGTAGGGGACTGTCTGACCCTGCTTTCACAACTGTATATCACTATTGATAAAAGCATCTGTCAAATAAATATATTTTAAATAATTTTGTCATTGTGATTCACTGTAATTCCATTTTCTTTCATTACAGCAGAACAGGAAATCTATTGCTACTTCCAATATTACACAAAAAAATCTAATTTAAAAAACCCTTCAAAACACTGATGTCTATTGAAACAATAGTCTGATTCAAGTGACAGTCTGTGCTTAAATTTCAGACCATTACACGTGCCTGTTTTGCCAGTCTCTGCTTCTGATAGTCCTCAGTCTCTCGTTTATTTTTCTAACACGTCACATCTGATCGTTCTGGCATTTCAACATCTCCCCCGACCACATAAAGCACTTAGACAGCTCCTCACCCAGAGGTTAAAAATTAAAAAATAAAAAAAATAAATAGTTAATAAAACTTACAATAGTGGCCAAAATTATGAAAATACCTAACATTTTTGGCATTATGCATTAAAAATCACTACATGAATACTGATGGTAATGTTCATGAACAATCAAAGAATGTTACAAATATCATACATTGGATGATTAAATAAGTAACTGGAACAAGTTATTCAAGCTCTAAAAATTGGAAGAGTTTCCACAATTTTGGCCAGTAGTGTATGTATGTTATTGTAAAGTTACCAAAAACCTAGATAAGTCATAAAAAAGAGCAACTCGTTCTCCAGCACATTTGGTATTGATTCCGAGTGTAAATACTTGGGCAAATGAGCCTCTTAAATGTGAAGTGTCACAGAGATCAGCAACGAGAGCAATTTGGAAATGCTTTGGGGAGCACTGACCCCAAACTTCCAGGACAAAGTCTCATAATTAGCCATTTCTGAGCGCTTATTTAAAGGCCATCCGGGGGGCCATTGAGGCTGGAGGGGGGCAGAGTCAGGCCAGAAGGCAGCCGCAACACCATCTGGGAATTTGCATCTTCGCGCAACAAGCAGCTTTTTTGGAGCTTCTGTTTATGCTGTTGGCATGTAATCAGGGAAGAGACTCCACATAAGAGCCAGGAAGATGATTTAGAGCTTTGGAGGTGCAGCATTCTGCCGTGAAGCAGACATGAGCCACGGTCTCCTGCTGCAGCATGTTTATGACCCGTCCAAGTAGGATGGAAACCTAACCCACGTCAGGGGGGACACTAGGAGAGAGGACAGGGTTTGCGAACTACCATCTCAATTAAAACGACTAGGATTTCACTTAAGCACCAAGTTCTTGCTGTGTGCTGATTGGTCAGTCTCCTATAATCATGCATGTGTCACAAATGTTAATGTGAAACAGCTGGGTGAGTCTTTCAGTCAAAGAAACAAACTGGTAAAAGCACAAGAAGAACTGAACTATTTTCCCAAGCGCAGGAGCCTTTCAATTTTAAAGCAGTTTATAAGACTTGAAGTAGCTGAGATTGTCCCCCCCTTTGACATGACGGTCACCCTACGTCTGAGGTACCAACCTCTGGCACCCTACAGAAATAACGATAATAGTTACTCACCACCACAATGTATTTTGAGCGATACTGAATTGTTCCAAACAGGCCGAGGATGACAGCTATTATGTGCAGAAAGTTTCCGAGGATGGGGACCCACTGATATCCCAGGAAGTCAAAGATCTGTCGCTCCAGTGACGCCAGCTGTGGAGGAAAAAGTAGCAATGAGCTGGATTATTAAACATATTATTAACCATTATTACAGCCTGAAAACTGTGTAAACTACTTCACACACATTAGGGGAAAAAATCAATAATACTAATGGTTCAGTAAAATTAAGCTGTATTTGCTGCTAAAACAAGTTCTTTAGAATAAGTTTGTTTTTTTTTTTTAGTATCCCATCATTCTCTCCTTTTTCCAAGGCACAGAGTTGAGAATGACCTTGGTGGTTGAGGGCATTTTTCAGAGGGTTGATGACCCAGTGCAGATGGGACCACCCTGTCAAACACAGGATTTGAACCCGTGACCTCCTGATTATAGGCTCAGCCTACCCCACCTGAGCCACACACACCCCCTCCTATTATCTTGGTAAATATGGTCGGTGATCATAAACCGTTACTTTAAAAAGCATGATCAACAGTTAAACAGATAATAAACACTGCAGTGACCAAACAAATTCCTAAAGTCTTCAGTTCGGTTTCTGAGCTGAGAATTTTAAGAGGTAAAGCTTCCTTTAAAGCCTTACATTTATCTATGTTGAATTTCATCTGCCAGTCGCTAATTAAATCAAGATCCCATTGTAGCCTCTGTGCTGCTAGATCAGTATCTGCTACACCACCCACCTAGGTGTCGTCTGCAAATTGAACCAAATGGTTATGGGCATAAAGCAAGGAAAAACCACCCTGAGCTTTAATGGTCTTGCTTGGGGAACTAACTATAGCCACCCCCGTCCTGCTCACTGCTACCCCAAAGCCAGTGGCCCTGCAGTGTGACCACAGCAGATCCTTCCACACCGCAGACGGGGCCAGTTGTGATTCTCCTGCACGCCAATGAAACGCCCGTGGAGCAGCTTCCATCTGTGCCTCACCAGGTCCGTAGGGAGTAAAGTGATCCTTTCTGCTGATCTACCTCCACCAGCTGCCCCCAATTAGACACAGTCAGGGGCCAATCAAACCGCAGCCTGCAGCTACCAGTGCATCTCCCCTTTGCTGCCTTACCCCAATTCTCAGAGCCAGCTGAACATTCGCTGGCTATTTAAAAGCCATCTCCTCTGGATTAACCTTGCTCTGCCGTGTCAATCATTCTGGACAGTTCCACCCAGAAGTCAGACAATTCCTTCAAGTAGAATTTGTAAAGCTGCACAAAAATACAAAGATTAGCACTGTATAATAGACCTAATCTACACACACGCATCCATTTTATATAAGCACTTCTCCTGTGCAGGGTGGTGGTGAGCCTACAGCCAATCACAGGAAGCACAGGGTACACGGCAGGGGACAGCCCAGTCAGGATGCCAGCCTATCACAGGGCACAAGGCAGGAGACAGCCCAGTTAGGATGCCAGCCTATCACAGGGCACAAGGCAGGGGACAGCCCAGTCAGGATGCCAGCCTATCACAGGGCACAAGGCAGGGGACAGCCCAGTCAGGATGCCAGCCTATCACAGGGCACAAGGCAGGGGACAGCCCAGTCAGGATGCCAGCCTATCACAGGGCACAAGGCA
>JAODLC010000036.1:19270410-19285713 GCA_026781145.1 Hippopotamyrus pictus | reverse complement strand
CAAAGTTCCATTTTGGCCCCCCCCCCCCCCCCCCATTTTTAGCAGACAAGGAAATCTGACTGAAAGGCTTGCCCCCCCACCCACAGCACCCTCATCAAAGGCATCACCCAAGTGAAAACTGTAAATCAGTGGATAAGCCCTAACGCCATAGGTGTATGGGTCAGGTGGGGTAGCTGTGTTAGGCTCTCTCTATTAAAGTGTAAAATGAAGAACTTCATAAATAAATGAATGAGACCAAATGGCATCATCAATCCGAGTGCTATGCGGGGTTTGGATTGCTGCCGGGGGGGTGACTGAGCCTCTTGAACCATCTTTTATAACACGCTTTCATAAAGGCCACAGAAAGAGCTTATTTCTAAGCAGGACACTCAAGGTCATTGAAAGAATTGCAGACCCCTGATTCTGATCGAGCCACTCGGACCATCTTTTATGATACGATTCATAAAGGCCACCGAAGAAGCAGCAGAGTTTATTTTGTAAGAAGGACACTCAAGATCACTGAATGCATTGCAGACCCCCGATTCTCTCTGTTTCGTGAAACTAACAGAAGGGGCGGATTGAAAAGCCTGAAAGGGGTCAGAGTTTAAAACATCAACAGCAACTTAAAAATGATTTCAAGGTTCTATTTGTTTTTTTTCCGTGGACATGGAGATGCATTGCCATGATTGGCCTGAACATACACCCAGATCCTGCCATTAAAAGCGATTAAAGCCCAAACCGTTTTAAAGCTGAAAGGTGGTCAAAGAGATTAAAGACCGTCGAGATTAAAGACCTTTCACTTCCTCACACCACTCACTACATTATACTTTGATGCAAATGTGGAACAGAGGACGGACCTGGGGCTGAACATCTAAACCATGAAATTAGCAGTGCACTGTTGTAGAAGTACCGGCTGATACTGACAACTGGCTGAGCGCCGCTGATGTGTAGAGAAACTAATGCAGGCAGGCATCAGCAAAGTGGCACATACTGTAACTGAGACTGCAATGAATGTCTAAACTGTAGAAGCCAGCAAAATCCCTCACCTCCACTATGGGAAATGGCAGATCATCCAATGCAATCATCTCCATTATTTTAGTAGTTGTGTGTTTAGCTCCGGTGCTGCTAACTTTGAACATTGACTAAAGTCTCAATATCAGTCAGCAGTATCGACCAAGACTGACACATTTGACCAATGCCGACGTCTTGATTTTTAACAAACTTTTGTCGATACCGATATGGTAACTGACACATTGTGCATCTCTAATCTATATGCTACTGCTTAGTGTGCTTTCGATTTTGTGGCATGTCTGAAGGCAGATGTTTTTCTTGATGGATTGTCGTTGGCCTTGATTTTCGTCGGTCTTCGGTCTGCATCACGGACGACGCAGCAAAAAAGCCGCCACCCCTGCTGTACTTCATGCACGGTGGCCAGTATCTTCAACGCCTTGCGATAACATTTCCATTACTGCCATGTCTGCCCGTGACAGCAGTTGGGAATCTGTTTTACGGTAAAGGTGCACATTCCCATTTTTAATACGATTTACACTCGATTTATTTAGCAGGCAAATCTTTTTGAGAACGCGGGGTCAGGGAGTCCCTGGATCATTTTGGGGGGGGGTTAGGGGTCTTGCACAGCGGCATCCCAAGACTCTTTCACACTCAACTGGTTCCTACTACTCCCGTGTTTCATGTTGACACAGTAACATATGATGAAATCTCATGCATTTCGGATCTGACGCCTCCGGTGTTGTATGGCTCAGTGCGGTATGTCTCTGTGACTGGAAGGTCACCGGTTCGAATCCCGTCCTCAGCAGGATAGCTGCTGTGCCCTTGAGCTAGGCCCTTAACCTCTGAAATGCCCCGGGCTTCCAGGAAAAATGGTTCACCCTTTGCCGTGACCCCAAGCGTAGCTCTCAATTATACAGCACAATCACTATGTCCTATCCTACTAGAGTGAGGGAATAGTGTAACAGAGCAGGCAATCCCCTGCTGGGGACAGGGCCTGGTGTTCATGGACCTCATCAGCTGGAACCCACAAATAAGCCAAATAAGGCCAGGTGACAGTCAAGTAGCCCAGTGCTACCCGGGGGAGCATTCATCATTATTTATCAAGTATCAACATGGAAGTGCATTTTACAGTCACTTACATCTCTGCAGGATATTTATTTAGCCAAAAAGATTCATCAAAATTCATCAATATTTAGCCACCATTCTTCTACACTTAGATATTTTTATCAATGCAATTGAGGTTAATGATATTTCTCAAAAAAGCCATGCTTTTAATATTTCAGAATGATTCCTTTGCCTGAAGGACATGAAATCCCTGTTAAAAGGACGGAAATCATGGTGGGAGATAAACCAAGTGCGACTGGACATCATTAGGGTTAGGGGTTAGGTATAATGTTCTAGTCGGTATGACGGTATGAAAGACTAGATAGCACCCAAGTCTAAATCACACACTATCGGTAACCCAACTACAGACCCCCTGGGCATATCCACAGGATTGTGGAAGGAAACCTACAGAAAAATATCGCAAATAAGCAAAGTCCACAGACAGGCAGAAGCAGCAGTGTGAGGCCAAGACCAGCCTGGCTGGCCCATGTGACAGACACAGTGAAATTAGCCTGAATTCACTGCTCTAATGTGCTTTTCTCAGTCCCAATGGCACAATTTTCACGATTTTCATCTCCAAACAAACACTGTGTAATTTCATACATTTCTCCCTGCTGTCTCGATGATAGATAGATTCACTAGACATAACTAATCTCATTTGCCAAATTTCTGGAGCAAATTTTCAGCAATGGGAGCATGTCTGTGGTGCTTAAAGGAGAACGGAGGATTTGCAGTCAGCAACAAATTACTCTACACAGAGAGTTTAAATATCTCTCCTTCAAAAGTGATCAGCTAGGCCCACATTCTCTTTACAAGCTTACCAAAGAAAATGACACTTTCAAAATGAGATGTTTCATCTCATTCTCTCAGCTCTGGTCTCCGGCATAAATTATAAAGAACAAAGAGCAGGAAAGGGACGCTCCGCTGATGTGCAGCGGTTGGACTGACTGTTCTCTGCAGCCCTACTGCACTCATAAGACAACCATACATGTATGACTGCAATGCAGACAGCACAGCCAATCGTAGTGGCCGATTCTGGCAGTGAGTGGGAAACAGGAATTCCATGATGGGACTGACAAGAAACAAAAGGCCTCAAATGCAAACCATAAGACAAAGAGCCTTTCTTCACCACACAGCCTGCCATTTCAGTAAATGCATTTAAAATACATTTTTAATACTCATTTAGTGCTTTTTATCTCAGAAAGTAGTGTAGTGGTTATACACTGACCAAAAGCTCATGAATCTAAAGAGGCTCCCTACGACTCAGAGAATCCAGCTGTACCAGATCTTATGTCTAGAAACTATTATATTGAGCAGGATTGGCAGTTATTCTGATTCCTCATTGCTGTTGACTGCTATTATTTAGGTGCCAAAACAAAGATAGATGACCGGGCATGTAAGCCTTCTATTTTTTACATCGCCGTTTTTTTTATTATTATTATTTTATTTTATTTTTATTAAATTCAGTTAGCAGACCACGCCACATGCTACTATTTTGGTAAACCACATAAGCAAAAAGCCCTTAAGTGGCGTGAAGAAAGGAACGACTCAACAAGCATAACACCTTTTAAAAGAGGAGATACTGCAGATAAACAGGGTTAAAGACATCGGTGTTGTGGCGGTACTTTTTGCAGATTAAAGTCCAACACGTTTATTAAACATGAGGATACACTGAACTTATACAGATTGCTAACTTAAGGGCGTCACGATGCACCTCTCATTAATATTTCAGATGTACTATTAATCTGCATTGCGAATATTAGGCGTAAGTAACGTCTATATAGTACCGAAAAACTGGTGTTTTAATAATAAATGTTTCACCCGTCATCTGAAGCCCTGGTGATTATTAAGATGTGACGGCAACAGCCCCGGGTATAAGTCTGAAGCAGTATTGGAGCAGGAGCTACGCGACATCTTTTCAACTTTTCTTTTTGATAAAGGGCATGTTACCAAGGTGGAGCCATTTCATTGTGGCCAGGACATTCATTTTAAGTCCATATCAACTGACTTTGGAGAAATGGAGACCGAAAAGAACAATGAATGTGATTTAATGCTGCCCACAGATAGAGAATGACTCCCACACAGGGACCTGTGAAGATTAAAATGTTTAGGACAGTGAGAAGGACAGTGACAGATTTAAATATGGCTGCATTCAGTACGGCTTTATTTCAGACTCACTGCACCTGGGCGTCCCATCAAGCGGAATATGTGAAAAAAACGCTCATATATAATCAATACTCAAGTTGATTATTCCTCTGCTCTATAAGCGTTCCCCGCTCATTTTCTGGGGAACAGTCCAGTTCAGTTAACTTATAGGCTAGATTCAGGACGACTGCCTGTGAAATTCACTTTATGCAGCAACGTTCGCAGCTGCAGTGAATTAGGCAGAGGTCCACATGCAGAGTTTTCCATGGTCATTTATTCATTAAAGTTGAATCAGAATCCAATAACTCAAAATCGTCAAAATGCAAATGGTCAAAAGAACCAGAACGGGGCAGAACAGGACCAGAATCAGAATCCAAAATCGCAAAGCTGAGAAACAGCCAGAAGGCCAATGAACAGCCTGTAACTGAAGACCTGGGTTCTGTATCTCAAAGCCAGATTTCATGCTTAGCAGGATCATTTGTCTGGTTTAAGGTACCACAGTTTAAATGGACTTTATCTTTGTATACTTACATTTAGCCCAGACAACCTAAAATCCGACAAGTTATCCAGCTAAGCAAGAAATCCAGTTTTATGATACAGGCCCCAGGGAGACCAGCTCAGTAAAAGAACAAACATCAGTGCAAAGCACTCATTAAATTCACAAAACCTCACAAAGAATTAATGAAGACGACTGGTATTTAACTAATCAGACTGGAAATGTTAAGCAGATGAATCTAGTAAGTATGTGAGTACCAGGGAAGTCAGAAGGGCAAGGATTCTCTGGTAGATTCAGGGGGACCAGCACTTGGTTAAAATTGAGCTGTAGTGCAATTTTGTCAGGGCTCAGAATTTCTAGGTATGCCCCTGGTGAGGATGATCTGGGGAGAGTGGCTCATCCTGTTGCAGACCCAGGCTGGATCCCGGATCCCAGCATGGACTGGTTTGGGATCCCGACAGCAGTACTAAGTCAGGATCATCATTCACTGTCACCCCCAATTCCCAACCCCCAGCCATGTATAAAGTGCCTTTGACAGGACATTTCCCAGAATGACACTGAAGCTCAGCCACCACATTGGGCCCCTTGTTTAACAGGGGGCCATTAAAATGGTGACACATTTATATAACAATGCAGACGAGATAAAATGATGTGAGGAAGCGACAGGTGGCTGATTGTGAGGTGAAAATATTACGAACTTTCAAAGATGTCACTCACACAAAGCAGCCTTTTAGCAGACATGCTCTTCATAAATCTCTCTCTATTTTTCCCTCAAACACTATTTCATTATAACAGGGTTTCTCCGTAGCCTGAAGACACCGACTGGGATTTCAGCTCAATTTCTATTTCAGGAACCCTAAACAAAAAACGAGCACATTTTTCCCACTCAGGCTTCATATCAAAGATGCATTATAATCGCACAGATTAGTAGAATGAGCAAGGACCCTAAGTGTTAGTAGACGGACCCGCTGTTGTACCCTAAGGCGAGGTACCTTTCTAAGTTTGCAACAGCAAGGAAAATATATATGCAAAGATTATCAAAATATTAATACTAATATAATACCTACCCAAGGTCAGAGACCGTTAGAAAAGGACAGGTGAATGGATGGATAGGTATGATAAAATCTACACTGGACTATTAGGAAGGATCCCAGCTGTGAGACAGGGTAGGACAATGACAAAGACATCACCCCCCCTCGCCCCCTCTCTGACCCAGTTAGGAGGTTGAGCAGAGGCTGTGCCGGGTGGGACAGTCAGTGAGGTTTTCGTGCTCACACACTCTGTGTCTCTGCAACACGGAGCTCATTGTGAGATGATCAAACATCCCGGACATGTGATGGATTTTACAAACTGCCAGGGCTCTTCCGTAGCGGACAGCGATGTCTGTCACCGAGGATGATGGGATGAGATCAGAAGCGACGTTTCGTGAAGCTGTACAGACAAAGGAGGCGGGCAAGATCATCATCAAGTGTGAAGATTCAGCATAGAAGCTGTAAGGGCCACAGATCAGCTCTGTCACACAGTCTGTGACACAGAAACACACACAGACACACAAACACACATAGGTAAGGTTCTGCGGTGCCAAAGCAATGATCACATGAGAAGCATTTAATACTGTGGTTCTACAACAGGGGCCCACTGACCCTAAGGGACCACAGAAAGCCTCATGAACCACACATGAGCATAAAGTTAAAGTCTCACAAAGCTTCAACATCCATCTGGCCGTTTGCTAATTCTACTGACATCAACAGAGCTTGTCTTAACACAGAAAGTGATGATATTAAGTTGATTTAGTTAATCACTGCATAAAATATGTTTAGTTTAAAAATATGTGCCTTAAGCCAAGATGATACATTTTTATAAGTAGTTATACACAGAGCTGTGTAGAGAGAGTAAGTCGCATCAACAGAATTTAAGTTCAGTGGTTGATCATTACATGGTTCTTTTAGACTTCGAATAGTTCCAGGAAGTGCTTGATCGTTACATGGTTCTTTTAGACTTCGAATAGTTCCAGGAAGTGCTTGATCGTTACATGGTTCTTTTAGACCTCGAATAGTTCCAGGAAGTGCTTCATCGTTACATGGTTCGTTTAGACTTCGAATAGTTCCAGGAAGTGCTTGCCGGGCCATTTGAATGCATTAAATACGGAGAGATATAACAGCGATTTTCTTTTGGTGATTAATTTTTTTAATTATTTCATTCTTAAACTTGTACGGTAGTCAAGAGCAGTCATATCCTAATGTTTATTGATATATTTAGAGGGAGGGGAAGGGAGGAAACATTTCAAAATTCAGATCATATTAATGTTTCTTTCTTTAATTCACGGAGGTTTCAGTAATCCCGTGTTAACTGAGGAACTAAATAATCTTAATGACTTAATCACTAATAAACTCCAACATGAATCGCATGCCAAGCAGTTCGTCTGTGCCCTGTCCTCCACGTGGTCCTTGCATATCATCTCCAGCATGGTTTGCTGTTCTGCATGGAGATGCACTCTGGTCACTCACAGAAAGGATAATACAATGTAATGTAACGTGGAGAGAAAGAAAAAAACGATCGTCAATTCCACAGGGGAAATCTCACTGTAACTTAAGATTGCAAAAAAGTGAAGTAGTGATATTCAAACACTGCATTTTCACATTTTCACTAAGACCACACCACTGGGAAGCTTAATATTTGGTTTATTAATTAAATGTAAGGAACAGGGAAAATCTTGCAAAACCCAGGGAGTTGAGATCAAACGCTGCAATATTATATTCAGCTAATATTTATCTGCTGCCACCCTGCAAAAAAAATAAAAAATTTAGAAGCCTTTTTCTGTAACGTGACGAGATTGCATTAAGAGAATGGAATATACCATTAATAGGCTGTTTGTGATTAATGTTATGTTTGCTAACTTTATCCAGTGTTTTAGCCTCATCAGTTAACATTCCCTAGTAATTTCGTGGAGGATAACCCACTAAAATGCTTTAATGCACATGTTAATTTGATACTGAGGTGCTGATAATACAAAATCAGATGTTTTAAATGTCTAACCCTTTCAAAGTGCAGCACAAGAGGTCTATTCTGCTGTAACTCTATTACGCTGCTAGTCCATCCATCCATTTTCCCACCCACTCTATCCTTAATGGATTGTGGAGGGTCTGGAGCCTATCCCGGAAGCAACGGGCATGAGGCAGGGAACAACCCTGGAGGGGGGGGCCAGCCCATCGCAGGGCACACTCACACACCATACTCTCACACAGGCACACCTACGGGCAATTTGGTAATTCCAATCAGCCTCAGCATGTCTTTGGACTGTGGGGGGAAATCGGAGTACCCGGAGGAAACCCCACAGGGAGAACATACGAACTCCACACACATGACCCAGACGGAGACTCGAACCCGGGTCCCAGAGGCGTGAGGCAACAGTGCTAACCACTGCACCACCGTGCCGCCCCTACGCTACTAGTATTTGATGTAAATTTCCAGGAACTATGGAGGGTCTGCACTCCAAACAGCTGGCAACTTACATGCATATGAAGGGATTTTAGGAAGCATTCAACAGATATACGCCCTTCAAGCACAGAATGATCCCGCCGTCAGCATGTCATGGAGCAACGCCAAGGTCTTTGACTGGTAAGATGGATATTCAGCCCCGAGCCTCTCAGCAACTCCTGATGCGAGGAAGAGTTTGTCTGGCCCAGATAATGGACATTGTGTCATTTTGTTTACTGAACCATTGAGCAGAGCCTAGGAATCAGGGTGACTGGGGGACATGTACCTACCCCCCCCCCCCACAATATTTAATTTGGCTTCATTGACCCCCACCCTTTGATAAGAAGACCTTTGCATTTTAATTATTAAGTTGGGTCCTCCCCAATATCAAACTCTCTTATATGCCCTTGCCTCTGAGGTACATTAATTAGTAGGATACTTCCGTTCATCGGATTAAAATCTTACCAAAAGATTAAATAAAATAGTCAGAATCTAGTTGATTAGCCTTAAGCTGCCTTGAGATTCCATTAATAAGTTAAAATGCAGAGACCGGAAGATGGAGGATCTTCTGCCTCTTCTGATGTCTCGTCCCAGAATTTTCATGAGGAACTATAATTAGAAAGCTTAAAATATATCTGTATTATAGCCTGTCTCCTACATGGAAATATCTTACCAAGAGAAAAACAGCCAAGTGGCTGATTTGCATCTGCATCTCCTGCTTCGAGGAGCAGTTACGTGTTTAGACATTGAAAAGTGCCAGTTTTGCTTTGATGCTTCTTTGCACTGGGCCACAATTGCGCCGAACACGATAAACACAGGAAGATATCTTCAGATGTTGAGCAGATACTGCCTTCAGCACCATAAAAACCAACGAACGGAGGAGAGGTCTGGGAGATGTTAATTACTCAGCACTACAAGTTTGTCTCACAATGATGTTGAAAAGGTTATTAACCTGATGAATGACAGTGAATTGATTACACAATCATACACGACTCATAACCATGTACTGCCATGTACTGAGAAGACTGAGAGATAAAGGGGAACATTGTGGATCCGTGTTCCTTTGTGAGACTATGAACAGAGATAGCTGTGTTTATCAGCTCAGGAAATGAGGTACTGGTGGAACAGACCACCATATTCCTATGCATGAAATGAACTTCAGGCATCTGAAAAGGTATTTTGCGTTTTCTTTTTCATCTCCACCCTGTTGCAGGCAAAGAGGATCCCACTTTGTACAAACACATGAAAAGCTGTTTGATAAGAACACAGCTAATTACCACCGGCCTGCAGATGGCTTACAATCCACCATTGCCAGCACATCACCGACACATCACCAGCACATCGCCGACACATCACCAGCACATCGCCGACACATCACCAGCACATCGCCGACACATCACCAGCACATCACCAGCACATCGCCGGCTCTCACTCTGCAATAAAGCCTCGCTCTCTGGGGGAAGCTGAATGGTGTGAGTAATTAAACCAACATTTGGCTTACAGGGAACATAATTAATCTTGGTTCATCTCAACGGTGTTGAGTGAATAATTTGTAAAATGAAAAAAGAATTCTGTTCAAAATAGAACAGATTCACAGTTCCAAACCAACATTCCTGCATTTGACCCAGAAATACTTTTTGGCAGATTAAACTTATCATTGTTTCATGGTGGAATGTAATGGAATTGTATGCATTTCCACAGAAACATGCCACTGTATCGTACAATCGTATAGTGCGCGGTTTTTCCATTTCTGCACTTTGCGTCTGTAATTAGAATATCTTCCATGAATGTAAAAGCAATATTCCTCTTGGAAAACAATGTTACAACCACAAGACACTCCTGATAACAGCCTTTCCCAGCACAATGAAGAAACTCCCAGTTGCAAGCAACGGCTATGGCAATGTCTCTGGTTGAAGATGAACGGGGAGCTGGGAAGTGATTGGAAGATGAACAGGGAGCTGGGATGTGACTGGAAGATAAACAGGAAGGTGATATGAGATGAGATAGAAAGATGGACAGGAAGGTAGAATGTGATAGGAAGATGTACAGGGAGCTGGGATGTGATTGGAAGATGAAATGGGAACTGGGATGTGATTGGTGGCTGACCATCAGTCAATCAATGGCCCTGAGGGGGCGCCTCTGAGAAGCATCAGAAGTAAGAGGATCCCAAATGCAATGGCTGCCAAAGGGGCCTATTCACTTTTTTCCATTTCAGAGCCATTAAAGCATAGCACCAAATATTAATTGTGATGATAACAGAAATATATGTCCCATTAATAGTGTAATTAGTTCCTCCAAACTTTACTTGGTAATTCCGTAAATATATTTACTAAGAGTTTCAGTTTAGGCAAGTGGCACCGTAGGCGAATGCCCAGGCTGTCATTAAGCAGATACTACTTCAAATCAAATCCAAAATGGAAACTTAATTACACAGGGTGCCAATCTGCATTACCAAATGCGATAGAGCTAAATGGCATTTAGAGCCTCCTGATGCCAATTAATGAAATCAATGGCCTGGGATTTAAATGAACAGCAACACTTATCTCTGCAGACAATTACTTATTCAGAGCTCCATGGGCCATTAAGTCTTTACATTCATTTATGTAAGGAGTAAATAAAAGACAAAGTATGGCTATGTTGGTCAGAGGCTCAGCTGGTTAGAATGTTGTGCTTGTACCCGGAAGGTTGGCAGTTCAATTCCCAGCGCTGGCAATATGATGTCATCATTAACCCCCCAGCTGCTTCTTGGACAATCATGACCCCGCTTTCTCAAAGAGGTATGTACTTTTGGATAAAAGTGTCTTCTAAATAAATAAGATGTTTTCATTTTCTGAATGAGAAAGTGGCAACCAAGCTAAAGAATGAATTCACGGGATTGAGTTTAGATCAGCGTACATCTGAGAAATCAGGGCCTCGCTCTGGGGCCAAATAGTAAAAACACTCCAACGACCCCGCAGGTTTTGATCCTGTGACCTTCTGATCGGAAGCACAACACTGTAACCCACTGCGTGACACAAACTTCCCACCATAAAACCATACATTTACACTGACTGGTTAAGTTACTAACAATAACCAAATGCACATTTGGTGATGTTAGCTTCAGTATGCACTACATTTCCTAATAAACCTAACTTCCTCCGGTGATGTACAGTGTCCGCGGGCGGTGGTTTCGCCCATGGGGAGATTTGGTCCCCAAATAATCACAGCTTTTGTTCTCACTTACACATCGCTGCCGGTACTCGGGCCGCCTTGGCGTTGTCATAGCAACAGCCACCGTGACCATTTGACTTCATTAAACGGATGGGGCGCCTGTGCGGTTGCCGCGCGGGGGGAGCGCGATGCTCGGCCCCTCCATTGTCAGCGCCTCTTTTTATTTACGAGCCGCGTCTTTGAGAGGCCATTCATCATGGCCCGCGTTTCTCCGTGCCTAATAAACATACAAAGTCAGACGGGCATTACGCAGCAAGCCTGACCGAAGACGCTCACTCGCCTGCGTTAGTTTCCCAGTCACCATTTTCCCACCGTACTTTGCAGTGTCCATGACCAGTTGGACCAGTGTGACCGTAGCTGCTCTGCTTTCCGAGCATCCATGGGTTTTATCCAGGCAGCTCTCAGCTGACGTACGTGACCCACAATCCCTCACGCCAGTCAGATTTTACACAAGTCAGATTTACCTTCCCATGCAATTCAAGTAACCTTATCACAAAAACACACAAGCTAAAATATACTAGTGACACACACTAAAGAACGCACAGTAAATAAATGGAAAGGTGAAGTGTAAATTTACTTACAGGCGTATGTCATCTTTTTACATTTATGCTCTACGTGTGTATTTTTTTTTTTTAGTTTCGTTACCCTGGATTTAGTTAAATTGGTTTTACGTAAATCAGAAGCACAATTTCCACACTGAAATAAAATGAAATGCATTCTCATGTGGTCAGTGAGAAAGAGAGACCCCCCCACCCCCCACGTCCAGGGTTAGTCCCCATAATGAAGTCCCGCCCCCTTCACCGATGAGCCATACCTCTCTGGGAGATGAACATGAAGGATGGGGGGATGTGCTTCAGAAAACCAGGCTGCCCCCTCAGCCCCCCTGCCCTTAAAGCAGCAGACAAGAGGCTGGGAGGGGAAGAGCAACCCCCCCCACACACACACACACGCACACACACACACACACTTGGTATTAGCTCCACAGAGAGGCAAGCAGCTGGAAAGATGGAAAGAGAGCCCCCCCAGGATGACCCCTCCCTCACAGAGCACCACAGGAACGGCGCGGGGGTCCTGATCGTGCCCCCAGTGAGGAGCAGATTGCAGAGATCATTAAATATCACAGGAACATTAACACCAAACCTGAGACGCTGTGCCCCACCCACGATTCCAATAAACCGTCCGATATTATATTCTTCTCCCAAACTGCATCACATTTTGACGTACAGAAGGTTCTCAGCTTACGGGAGGGTTGCGCTCTACAAATGTATACACATTTAAAATTACGCACATTTTAAATTATCCCCCCATTGAAAGTAATCATGTGATTCTTGTTACGTATTTTGACTTTCAATTACAATCATCTTTATTTGGCAGATGCTTTTATCCAAGGCAACGCAGACCTGGAAACAGGGTCAGTCAGTCCCTGGCCTTACTCATGGGCCCAATGGTAAAATCACTCTGCCAGTGCTGGGGTTTGAACCAGCAACCTACTGTTAACAAGAACTGTGCCCAAAACCTAAGCATTGGTTCTTCTTTACTGAAGGAGGCTGTCTTCAGCATCACTCTGTCACTATCAGACTGCTGGAGACAATATCATGGAGGCCCTGGGAACAGAAGCAGCTTCAGTAAGAGGGAATGGGGGCAAAACTCTCATGTATATAGCGCCTTTTACGATCATGTCGTATTTTAAAGTTACGTGATGTGAGAAGCCTCTGCTGCTCACGCCTTCACGCCCGGGCAGAGTGGCAGCGCCAAGATGGTAACATCCACCCTCCAGCCACACCCTCCACGTCTCCGTGCGAAGCGAACGGCCGCCCTTCTCTCCACAGTTCTGCCCCCCAGGGGCCGGCCACGTTTCCGACAGCCTCCGAACTGGGGCACCGAAAGCAGGGAGGAACTGGAGGTGGCGCTCGAGGTTGACCATCAGTCCTGAGAGAGCGCCTGCACATTGGCTGACGATGGAGGAGTGGGTGCATGTTCAAGACGGCTGACTGGTGCAGTGAGGCAGAACCAAAAGATGTGAAGGAAGAGAAGCAGAGGAAGGGAGCTGGGGAATCAGCTCAAATTGTAGAGTGCTCGTATAGCAGGGGAGAAGTAGTGGGATCGACGCCCGCATTCTCCAAGTCTTTGGGGTGGTATGTAGTTCAGTGGGGTAGGATGCTGTGCTTGTGCTTGTGACTGGAAGGTTGCTGGTTTAAATCCCAGGCTCAGCAAAGGCATGCTGGTATTGGACTCATGATAAGGCCCTTAGCCCCCGATTGCTCCAGGAACTGGTTGATGCTGCTTCCTCAGATGTGTGCATTTCTTTGGATAAAAGCATTTCCTAAAATAAACAACATGGTGCAGTTTTTCCATGGCTAAAGAGTTGCATAAGCTGTGGAGATGATCTCCTGGTGTCAGACTACATAAATTCCAGATGCAGCTATACCTGATACCTGCCTTACTGTATTAGCATCACAAAATTTGATTTTACATAAATATGTTGTGTAGTGAACACCTATGTGGAAACTCATCTGGATCACATCAGGCAACTTTCTCCCATTTTCAGTTTATATTCGCCTCAGCGTCATTGACTGTAATCCATATAATATAGGTGCACGTATTGCTGAACATTCTCCACTCTGTAGCACAGTCCACAGCCCATTGTCGGGCACCCAACTGGGGACGGCGGGCGGCGCAGTTGATTGGTTTTTGGGACACGGCACAGCAGCGAAACCCTGAATGCTGGTTATACCGCTGCATTATGCATGAGCAAATACCCCCACTGTCTTGAACGCATCAACCCACTCTACAACAGGGAAGAACTCAATGGGGGACTGGGGGGATTGGCGGGTTCGTTAGCCAGCCCACTCTGTGGGGGCCCGCTGGTCGACACTGACGCACTGCCAGCTTGGAGGGGGGGTCTGTGGGCTCCATGTCATCCATTTCCTTGGCTCTGGATCATTCCTCCTCTCCATACTGTCCCCTATGTCGACTGTCCTTTGTTCTGCTTTGTTTTACATGCTCGACACTGTGTTCATTCAATATCTTTGGTTTACATCTGAGCGTGTGAATATATCTGACTTTCAAATAATATTACAGTATATTACATTTATTTAGCGGATGATTTTTTTAACAAAGCGATGAACATTTGAGAACGCAGGGCCAGGAGGACCCACCAGTGACATCACTCTGGCTACTCGGGGATTTGAACTGGCAACCTTCTGATCACAGGCATAGAGTCCTAACCAGCTGGGCCCATAACATTCAGCGAGGTGCCCGATATGGTGGCTTCAGAACCGCGGAGGATGCTCTGGCCATCATCGCGGCTCTTTATTACGGATGGAGATGGAGGTCAGCTCTGTTCACTTCATTCATAAATTCACCTCAGCGGTGCTCAAAACTGGAGCCTGAAGCACGTCTGCTGCATCAAAATGAGCACAAAGTAAAACAGATTTTGACACTAAACACAAGAAGTACAGTCAGCTTCAGTTCAAAACACTTTTTTTTTTACCAGTGGATGTCAGATAAGCATGTAGAGGGGCACGGGCTGCCTGCCTGCTGAGGAGCCTTCAGGATGATGGGGAGCAATTACTGCAAGCTGGAGATGCTGAAGTCTGGCACAGATCCCTGTCACTGGCCTCAAAGGACACTGAGAGGAACAGCACTGGGCCAGGGGTGGAGCTGAGGCCTCACACTGCAAGGTCGTGGGGCACTTCCTGCTCTGCCCCGTGTGTGTGTGTGCATTCGTGTGTGTGTGTGTATGTGCGTGCGTGCATGCATGTTTGTTTATGCATGTGTGTGTATGCGTGCGTGCATGTGTGTCTGTGTGTGTGTGTGGGTTTGCATAGATCACATTTGAGGACCAAATTGTCCCCAAAGTGTAGTAAAACTTGAAATTT
>JAODLC010000036.1:19246768-19270370 GCA_026781145.1 Hippopotamyrus pictus | reverse complement strand
GGTTAAGGTTAGGGATGGGTAGGGGTTAAGGGTGTCGTGATTGGGATTATGGTTTTTCCCATAGAAATGAATGGACGATCCCCATTTAGATAGGAAGACCAACATGTGTGTGTGTGTGTGTGTGTGTGTGTGTGTGTGTCTGTGTGTGTGTGTGTCTGTGTGTGTGTATGCGTGCACATTTGGCCATGGTCAGCATGTTCGCTCTCTGTTCACATGGGTGTCCCCTGGGCACCATACATGGTACCACAAACCTCAGACCAAATGAAATCAATTAATTACATGTAAGGACATGCAATGCATGCCAGTCATATGCTGACAGTCAATGTCAATGCCCTAGATGCTCATGGATGTGCTGCTACTGCCAGAAGAGGGTAATTCAGGTCCAGGGAATCAAAATCCAGACCAAGATTTTGTTTCAACCAACCAGCTGAGTACTCTGTGACTGTTTATACTCAACTGGTTGGTGGAAACAAAATCTTGGTCTGAACTCTCTGGACCTGAATTACCCACCTCTGACTAGTGCTTATGGGTATAGTTAGCATAGTTAGCTCACAATGCTACCGGTCCCCTAGCCGTTAAAATACAACAGGGTTCTTCAACTCTGGACCTCGATTCCAAATCCAGGCCGTGTTTTCAGTTCTCCCAGGTAGTTGTTTAATAATTACCGATTCTGATTGGTCAGAGGCTTCACACCTGACTGACAGGTAAAGGAAGGCTGGAAAACCAGCAGTACTCGGACCTCGAGGACCGTGAGTCGAATAACCCTGACATGGGAGGTTTCTGAGCTGCATGCTGTCTACATCAGCACACTCACATGACTGAGAAGTGGACGGTTTACATTTAGGTGCATGACAGCTGTGACATTAGATAACCACCATCACTGCCCTTTCTGACATGCCGCAGCCCCAACCCCTCACAGAGGTGGGGGCATTTAGCTGAACACCGGCCCCATTTTCTATCCTCACTGCTCCATGTTCAAAGATACAAACCCTCCCCCATCTCCCGGCACCACACCTTACCGCCAAGCTCCCTGCCCCCACTACCCTCTTCTGCAAAATTAACTCTACACCATAAAGAATAATAATAAAAAAAAGCCTAATTTAATCAGCGTAATATGTGCTCATCCTTAGACAGTCATAAATTCTGAGATTCCTGGTCCATTCAGAACCATAGAATGCTTGGATGTTCATCAATCCATCCATCAAAGAAAAAAATCATTTACCCCTGACAGGGTTATGGGGGGGCATCTTGTTACACCTCACCATCTAGTTTCTTAATCTCAAGGATTAACAGCCCAGGGAAGGGTTCAGATTAACCAGCAGGAGGTATCCTTACAGACTCGCCATCTTTGCTAAGGCATGTCATTTACATTTATGTGGCAGATGCTTTTAGCCAAAGCAAAGCACATTTGAGAAAGCAAGTTGAAAAGCAATCGACCCCTCAAGCAACTTGGGGTTAAGGACCTCGCTTAAGGGCCCAACGAGGAAATCACCTTGTTGATACTGGGATTCAAACCTACAACCTTCTGATGAGAAGCAGAGTCTCAAACCACTGAGCTACACTCCAACCCCCAACAAGAACAGTAGGCGCATGTTAATGACCCTTTCTAAATGAAAGAGACCATGACACACCACACCAGCAATATCTGTCTATAAAGGGCTCAGTGACATCATCTGTAACTCATTGTCCGTAAGTTCAAAGCAAATTCTCCATGTTTGCTGGGGGGAGTGACAGAGTCCAGGCGGAATGTGAAGTCGAGTTTGCCTGGGGGGTCCAGAGGGCTGCGACTGGCACTGCCACCACCCCGGTTGGTTTGGTGTCCCAGTCACGGTGAGCGATCTCGCTGAAACGGTCAGGAAGCAGCATGGACAGTGAGAGCTGCTCACCAGTTACTGAGGGTTACTGCAGCCCAGTACTGTTTTCATGAGAGCAGACGCGATGATGCCCGCGGCAGAGGGACGGACCCGGCGTGGCGTCCCTCCCCAGCATGAATGAGCCCCCCATGCCCTATTTTCACAGGGTGTCTGTCTGACACGAGGCCGCCTTTCTCAGGACCTGTGTTAGGCCACATAATGCAGGAGCGTCCCCTCCCTAACATGCCATTCGTCAGTCCGGGGGGGGCGGTAGAGCGTGCGGGGGTGCATACACATACATATTCATGCGCATTCAGCCGTTCAGCCCGAACGGCGTTGCTAAACACTTCACCCGCATGCTAAAACAGGAGCTGCATTCATTTGCATCATTTCTCAAAATTTTAACCACTGAAAATAGGACCAATATGGTAGAAAATGACACACAATCCATTTAGGCGGTGAAATGGACGCCTATTTCACGGACCCCTTTGTTTTAATGCCAAGGCTCCTGGTTCCCACTAGCGCCGATCATTCCTCAAGCTAAATTATTCATGAGAGTGTCTCCTCGCTTTGTAGCATCGCTGCTTGCCGTCTGCTTCCGTCAGTTGCCATGGAAGTAATCCCAGGGGCTCCTGTGACCCCCCCCCCCATCCCATCCCATTACCCCACAGTGTCCATCTACCAAGCAATACCCCCCTGCAGCTAAAAGCAAAGGTCATCAGATCTATGTGCTGCTCTTTTCACAGAAAATGATCAGGAATAGATCCACTTAATGATCTGCAGAATCGATTCACACTCGCAGGCCATGTGGCAAACACAAAATGCACTGAGACAGACAGCACTACAAAAGATTGCTCCTCACAGATGAAACTGAATTAAATCCATTTCCCAGTCACAAACCTTGCTTTATTAAAATACTGCCAAACACATGTTTCATTGTTTATCCAAATATACAGTACTATGCAAAAGCCTTAGGCGGCCAAAGAAAATTATGTCTAAATGATCTTCATGTTCGTGTAAAACTATGATGCTATGCATGTCAAAGTCTGTTAGCTTCGCCATTTCAAGACGTCGGCTAAAATCAGCCCAGAATTTGCAGAAACCGTCCAATACACCCATGCATTTTTTGACTTAACCACTAGCACACCTTTGCATATCTAATCAATATCTCATTGACTTGTCTTAACTAATTAAATTAATTAAGTGAGCTGGTGGTGAAATTTAACAAACTCATGGAACGGCTGAGATGCCCCTGAGGAGAAGTTTGGAACCTGAAGTGGTGTTCATCTAGCCATCCAACTAGATACTGTATCAGTAACTTTTTGAAAAACAGAAGAATTTTACTAGTTTTTATTCTTGCTCCTAATTTGCATATGTTCTAATGTTAAATTGTGTTTTTTGTTTTGGGCAAATGTGCAGTTACTACCCAGATAAATAGCTTTTGACTGCCTAAGATTTTGCACAGTACTGTATTACTGTATTTTCATGCAGACACGCCTCTTGTGAATGGTGCCTCTTTACTACATAAAATGCACAGATAAGCACAGCAAGGCCTGCAGCACTAAAACGAACCGCTTGAAGACGTGAAGGTTAAATCACTTATAAACAGGGAAGGGGCAGTGGGGTTTGCATGACGACAGCCCACCCAGACCAAATTCCTATAAAATGACTTCAAGCTGCTACTGAAACTTCAGTCCCGTGCTTTTCCATACAGACACAGAAGGCGGGCCCAAGTCTCCGTTCAGTCCCGTGCTTTTCCATACAGACACAGAAGGCGGACCCAAGTCTCCGTTCAGTCCCGTGCTTTTCCATACAGACACAGAAGGCGGGCCCAAGTCTCCGTTCAGTCCCGTGCTTTTCCATACGGACACACAAGGCGGGCCCAAGTCTCCGTTCAGTCCCGTGCTTTTCCATACGGACACAGAAGGTGGGCCCAAGTCTCCATTCCGCTGCTCTCAGCTGTTCATACATCACGGCCATATTTGTAGCGATTTCCTAATTACTGCTTTCATAATAATACTGCTATCCTGGCTACCCTATTAATTTTAATGGGCTATACCGCTTCCATTTAATGCTTCAGTGACTGTAATATGGCAGCCGCTTTTGTCCACATAATCACTACTTTCGGGGTTTTCACAAGCAAAACAGAGCACTGCTTTATAAACACACCAGGGCCTTGGCCTGCCACCATGAGCTCAGCTCCACTGCAGTGCCTTTATGTATCAGACAGGCCTCGTTCCGAAAAATAAAACACACTGAAGCATTTCACTCAATGCAAGAGTCTTGAGGATGACAGCAGTAACAGCTCTCAGTTAAAAGGTTTGAATGTTTCAATAAACTGTATATAAAATGTATTCTATAGAGCAAAACACCGGGTGAGAAAGATCCCCCCCCCATCCCCTAATAGTAATTTTTAAAAAATCTAAATGAACAGCTAGTGAGTCAGAAGCATTTATTTAGTTCTTAGTGTACTGACAACCGGGGGCCTCAAACCACAGAAAGCATTTATTTAGTATTTTGCGGGGACTCAACGGGGGGCCCCAAACCCCAGGGGCCCCCACGCAAATGTGTGGTTTCCCCCCACTCTCATTTGGAGCCACACTGGAACAGGAGCGGGCCCAGGCTCGGCGCAAGGGGAGCACTGGTAATTTTGACCTTGAAATGTTTGGTCAGAATCTGACCAAACCTCGGAGGTCAGCTCCCTAGGCGATCGCCTATGCCGCCCACAGGACAGAATGGCCAAGCGACGCCCGCAAGAGTAATTCCATCTGCATTCAAGATTCTCCTCCTATTCAGCGGCAGAATAGAAAAGGTAGGTGATCAGCAGGGACACCACACATGCAGAAAAACCATTACACACCCTTAAGGACAGGATGCACCCAAACACTTAATGTAAACCCAGTATGACATCGCAATAAACAAAGGAAAACGTTTATCAACACACACCATAAACCCATCTGTAAATCTTTCTCCTAAGAATAGAAAAAAAAAACACAATCCATGCTAAGTGAACTGATTGGTGTTATAACAACAACTCTGCACTAAGGGTTTGCTTTTAGTAAGCTTTATATCAGAGCCAGACACTGCCACGTGAAATAAGATGATCTCCATTGTCTCAATGTTCCATGTTTGCAGCACATTGAGTCATTCGTCGTATTTACAGTACACTGTACGCACCCCCACACTACTTTAAAGTGATCCCCTTTTTTTAAAAAAAGATGCCAAACCAACACAAAAGATCTGCCTAAATTAATTCCCCAAGCTTCACTTGTAAAGACTGTCGTGAAGCCAAAGCTGAAACCATGAGAGAATCTCAAAGGTGTCCAGATTCAGAGCTTCAAAGAGTCGGAGCAGAGAGCATGAGAGTGCAGACAGCTGCAGCCCCCCCCTGCATCCTCCAGCCCCCGGGGGGACACAGTGATACAGCCTCCCTTCCTTTTCAGTTAAACCTACAGCCAGTCACACTCCATTTACATACGTTCTATGACAAACTCGCTCGGACGGCACGTGGCACAATGTGTAAACACACCAGACACTATTTACAATGCAGTATAAAACATTCAACCAAAGTAGAACATGCCAAGCACAGGCATGTTATTTTGAGATATTGACCATCTTCTTCCTTTTCCCTTTTCCTTTCTGTCTTTTTCTTCTTCCCTTTTTCCTTTTTCCTTTTCCCTTCCTCGCTGGACTTATGGGTGCAAACCAGATTGGACACAGATTTGATACCAAAAGAATTTTGAAGGTTTGGTGCTTTCAGCTTGTATACAGCAGTGGGCTAGAAAATGTCATAGTTAAAAGCAATGCCCTTTAACACACGCATGCAGATACACACACACACACACACACACACACACACACACACACACACACACACACACATATACACACATAGTGCACGACAGACGCTACCCAGAGCCAGGGAACACCCAGGTGGGCAATTAAAGCAGAGCAAAGCAAGCCTGCCCCTTTTCCCTGAATAATGCATGAGAACAATCTCCCCGCCCCCCCCACAGTGTAAACACGGATGCTGGCCGCTTTCATGTGGGCCTTGAGGGACACGATCCCCCACCCCCCAGAGCAGCAATGGCCTGCCCTTTCACCCCGACTAACACAGAGTCCGTGGCAGCTCCTGCAGCCAGTGACCTCTGTACTGATTCTGCGAGAATCCAAACGCATGTATGATCTCTCCGCCACCTTCTCTGGAAGAACTTTAGGTTGATCCTTGCGCCGTCTGGCTCAACCCGGACAGGTGTGACATGCTCTGACACACGTGTCTGAGAAGAGAAGCAGGAAGCAGAGCAGAGTAATGAACATGACAGAAACGCACCACAAAACAGCCTTACTGTGACGTAAGTCACCGTGGCACCTACAGCGTTGACAGTACAGCACACCCCCACCTGTAACCCTGTAGATCACACCTGGGCTCTGCCCAATCCTAGCCTCTTAAAAAACAAGACTAACTTTATTCTTTGTGTTTGATACATTAAAGAAAACATGATAATTCGCATTTTTATCTCCACGTTGAATGTGGAGACAGTTGTAATTCCATACTATCACTTAATATAGATTTACGGGTACTGACAGCACTGTTTGGGATATGTGTTAGGAAACACCCCCCCCCCCATGTTACGACCAGTATCGTGTTACGGTCGTGACTGAATAGACCAAGCTTCTGGCCAAATCGTCACATCAATTTGCCTGATATCATATAGTCAAATCATTCACACTATCACATATTATGAGACTCACCTAACTACATCATCATGTCAGTTACACAATAATACTATGACATCACTGACACTGTTACATCACCTTACACCAATTCAGTCACATTAACACAACATTCACATCATCGCACCTTCACACTACACTATGACAGATTGACATATTTCACATTACTGTACACCCCCAAAACCGACACTGGAGAAGCCTGATATAGACCAGGCTGACCATGATGACATCAGCTCTAGTGGGCTTTCTGGGATCCCATCAGAGGGCTCACTTCATGACAGCAGGAGACGACAATCGCAGCAACTGTCAGATGGATGACCACCCCCGCGGAGCCAGCGCTAACATCCAGCACCTTCTTGAGGAAAATGCATCTTGAGGGACAAGTGTAGGACTCGTGCAGAACGTAATCATTCACTCGTGTAAACAGCCTCTCCGGTCTCACAAAGCAGCAGAAGACAGGCCCATCTGGCTGAACAGAGCGTGACATTGACAGATACCCCTCAAGAGCATCTGTGACGGCAAATGTAAAGCGATCCAGGGAGGGATGGATGCTATTATAGAGTTCATATCTGATTACAGATGCATGTGATACCACAGAGACCTGAGCAGGAAAAGCGACAAAGGGTGTGTTCAGAAACGCAGTAAGGACACAACCACAATCACCAAACCTAACCCTTACCATGATCATCACAGCTAACCCTAACCCTAAACCTAACATCAGTCCCTAAGCCTAACTCCAAACCCTAATCCTTACCCTGACACCAACTCCAAGCATCATCCTTACCCCAACCCTAATCCCATCTCCAGCCCCAAAATTTAACCGTAATCCTTCCTTAACCCTTACCTGAAACCCCCAACTGCTAACCCTAACCCAACCCTAACCACAATCATCAAACCTAACCCTAACGCTAACCATGATCATCATACTTAACCTTAAACTTAACCCTAACCATGGTCATCATACCTAACCCTAACGCTAACCATGATCATCATATTTAACCTTAAACTTAACCCTAACCGCAATCATCAAAGCTAACCCTAACGCTAACCATGATCATCATACTTAACCTTAAACTTAACCCTAACCATGATCATCGTACCTAACCTTAATCGCTCTACACATTGTTCAGAAAACACTAAGACAGATTAATACATCATCATCTTCCCCCTCTAGAGATCTCCTTTTATTCACATTTCATTCTCTGACACCAGGACAACAAACAAAAGCAGGACTGAAGAAAGGAGAGACCCACAGATTTGGAACAGATCATAATTCCAGTAAAGGTACAATGGGCTATTACATTGTGGTTTCAATAAATTGCAAGAAGAACAGGTCCCAGGAGAGAAAATTAAGCTACAAACCCTATAATTACAAGGTAAAAATAGCCCAGGCCTCAGGGTGAGGGCACATGTGGTATGGATGTACATTATCCGTCCTCCTTATACTCCTAAAGAACCATGTGTACCATGGGCAACACACAGATTTCTTTTCCAGACTGGATTCGCTTTCATATTAGTACAGGAATCATTCATGCTGCCCACAATCATTCATCAAGCATCCATTCATTCATCCATTATGTGCAGTCAGTATTGATGAAGATGCTCTGCAGTTTTGTAATCAGTAGAGTGCGGATTAAGCCTTCCCATAATAAGCTGAATTTGGGGGGGGGGGGCTTGGTAACTAATAACAGGTAGATGGATCAGCACTCCACAGGGACATACATGACAAGAGGATCAGAAGTACAGGCGATGACATCGGCATCGCAGACTAGAGGCTTCTATTTATAGCTCGCAGTGAATAAAGACGTCCTTTCAGACCGCTTTACAGAACTGCACTATTGCTTGCCTAATTGTCACAGCCAAAGGCCACCATCTTGAATGACTTACTGTATTAAACAAGCTTGCAACAGAGCAAAGTAATTGCTCGTTTTTTTTCCGGAACTAATTGCAGGCAGGATGTCGAATTGTACACGAGGTGTGAAATCATCCATCCTTCCTCCATGTTCTCTTTCTTCCCCTCATTTCCCTCTTCCCTCGCTTTCACACCCTATTTTCCGCCCTCTGCCGTTTCTTCCTCCCTCCTCCATTGCCCCCGTTTTTTGCGTTTTTATTTTCCCACTCAGACTCATTCTCTCTCGGTTGCAAGTTACTCTGCGTCAGACTAACCACAGCAGCGAAACAATCACATGAAATACATCACGGGGCGCCTAACGTGCAGCCACGTGTCTGTCTGTGTCCCCCCCCACCTTTTTTGCTCACCACGCTGCACACATATGATGCCATCTTTGACTGAGAAGGATGCCACGACACCCTTCATCCGAATCTGTAACCTGAGAGAGCTGGATTTGGCCTCCGACGTGATAAAGCCACACTTTCATCTCTGCTGGCTGCACTTTCAGACAGATACATCAGACAGGATGTCAGGGCAGAACACGAGCAGCTCCGGGGCTAAACGCACAGTAAGGCAGACTGCATGAAGGCCACAGGCACCACGGCACTGCATTTCACCGCTTGGCCTCTGGGGGCAGGCTGTTTATCGTAGGATAGACTGTGTGTTGTGGAATGGCTAGGATTAATAGGCAGGTGTTAGAAAGACTGAACATATTGTTTATTTCTTTGAAATATTTTATTGATTGTATGTTGAATGCATGACTGACAGAGCTGTGAATGATGAGTGGATGCTTTTTGAAGTTTTATATTTTAATTTCTTACTTTTTACTTCATCCCAAATTGCATGATGGGATGGTAGCCATGTGTCCAAACCAAAATCTTATATCCCGATAACGATATATATCACGGCTGCACCTCATAATTATGGATTTTCTCTACAGATCAGCAGCAGTAGGAATTAAACAAAAATCTTCAAATATAAAGGAGCGAGGTCACGAGTGTATAACGTGAGCCACAAATACACGGAAAGTGATCCACAAATATGCAAAACCCTTGTCACGTGTACAGATTACTCCGTATTTGTGTGAATAAGATTTTACATAAAACAATTAAACATGCATATCTGTGGATACTGATGTATTTGTGATATTTTGCTGCAGATCATCTGTGGTATACAGAACCCCTAAGAGGTCTGGCTAGGAAAATATTTGTTGGTATTCCCTCGCAATACTTTTCTCTTACTAATAATAACTGTACTGTGTCTGTTTAAAGTTCAAAACATAGAATTAATGGGCTAGTGAGTATAAATCTAAATGATACAGACATGTCCAGTTAATTTGCTTTAATTAAGCATTAAACTATATGGAGGACAATGCACTCCATGTAACTTTCATATGTGTTGTTTTATACATATTAATTAATAATTGCAGTATGTCCATTCAATGTCGGTGATTATAAACAAGACTGCTTAAACCTTCACTCCAATTAACACCGTGGTAAAGTTTAACTATAGCTATATTAGTATTATATTATATTAGTATATGCAGATTTTTGGCTGGAATACCTTTCAATGTTTGTGATAAAATCCAGTGTTTGTATGTTTGAACTTCATGTTCGATAGTCCAGCTGTAATATTAAGTTACATGGCGTACATTGTCCCCCACAGTTTAATGCATAAAGCACACTTTACTGAACAAGTCTGTATTCTTTAGATTTATCCATGCCGTCACTTTGCAGCAAATAGCAAGGGAGCAAGTGTAGTACGATCGCAAATCTATTGCGTGGAAACACAAAACTATTTCAAAAATATTTTCCAACCCAGACCGCTTAGGGGCTCCACAGCGTTACAAACTTTACAAAAATCCACAAATCAATAGGGAAATATAACGCGATCCACAAATGCACAAAACATGTTTCAAGTGTGAAAATCGCTTTATATTTTTATAGATGTGCTTTTACACAGCACAAATAAAAATTCATATTTTGTGGATAGTTAAATATTTGTGGATTACGGTACATATTTATTAGGGTGACCAGATAATCCATGTCAGGGAGGACACTTTGAGCTACTTCGGGTTTTACAAACTACTTTCAAATTGAAAGGCTCCTCTGCTTGGCTAAATAGTTCAGCTCTTCTTGTCCTTTGACTGGTTTGTTTCCTTGACTGAAAGACTCATCCAGCTGTTTCACATTAGCATTAGTGACTAATGCATGATTATAGGAGACTGACCAATCAGCACACAGCAAGAACTCAGCGCTCAAGTGAAATCCAGGTCCGTTTAATTGAAATGGTAATTTACAATTCCTGTACTAGCTCAGAGTGTCCTACCTAACATGGATTATCTGGTCACCCTATATTTATGGACTGTCTTCTGTGGGTTACAAATAAAGTTCGATATAAACTGTGTAACCTTGCAACACTGTCATCCAAATGATGAAAAAATGTTGCCGTAAACATTGTATTCTGCGACACCACGAAATAAACGACAGAGCATAATAAGCGACAGACGTTTTTATTTCATCATCCGATATATATCGTCATATTACATAGCCCTATAGAATGTCTCTATATGGTGAGATGACAATCTTGAATGTCACCTTAAGAATTTACTGTGAAAAATAAACAGACGTGATCGTAAGGCTGGTGAAATAGATTTTACAGTAGATGATGATTCCTCCTCCCTGCCTGCTGTGAGCGTATCCCGTCCAATCAGGCGGGTACTCGTGGGTTTCATTTAGAGATAAGCGGCCTTCGTAAGCGAAGAGCAGGCTCACTTTGTTCTGTAAAGGGTTGGGCACTCTAATCCACGATGGTTCGGCCCTGGTGTAACTGCTGCTAATTGAGAGTTCTTCAGCTTTTATGCCTTTTATTGTTAGTCCTGAACCATGCTGGCATATAAAAACAGCACAAGATCAGGCTGTAGGATAAACAGGATATAGGAAAGCAGCAGGGACGTGTGAGCCTTCAGCAGGGGGCGCTGTGTTACAGCAGTACCTACAGTTTTAATGGGGGGGGCACTGTAAAGAGCAGTGCAGCTTATAAAGGGCTTTCCTCACATCAGCAGCAATTAAAGAGTGTAGAGCGCATTAGGTACACAAAGCCAATCCTCCCTCACATCTGGGGCAAAGAGAGAGTATAGTGAGTATTAGGTACGCAAAGACAATCCTCCCTAACATCAGCGGCAAAGAGAGAGTATAGCGAGTATTGGGTACACAAAGCCAATCTGCCCTCACATCAGCAGTAAAGAGAGAGTATAGCGAGTATTAGGTACACAAAGACAATCCTCCCTAACATCAGTGTCAAAGAGACAATATAGCGAGTATTAGGTACGCAAAGACAATCCTCCCTAACATCAGTGTCAAAGAGACAATATAGCGAGTATTAGGTACGCAAAGACAATCCTCCCTAACATCAGTGTCAAAGAGACAATATAGCGAGTATTAGGTATGCAAAGACAATCCTCCCTCACATCTGGGGCAAAGAGAGAGTATAACGAGTATTAGGTACACAAAGTCAATCTGCCCTCACATCAGCAGCAAAGAGACAGTATAGCGAGTATTAGATACGCAAAGACAATCCTCCCTAACATCAGCGGCAAAGAGAGAGTATAGCGAGTATTAGGTACACAAAGCCAATCTGCCCTCACATCAGTGGCAAAGAGAGAGTATAGCGAGTATTAGGTACACAAAGACAATCTGCCCTCACATCAGCGGCAAAGAGAGAGTATAGCGAGTATTAGGTACACAAAGCCAATCTGCCCTCACATCAGCGGCAAAGAGAGAGTATAGCAAGTATTAGGTACACAAAGCCAATCCTCCCTCACATCAGAGGCATTGAGAGAGTATAGACAGTACTAGGCATACATAAGCAATCCTCCAATTTCTTTTTCAACAAAGATTTCTCCTGAGAGACCTAGAACTGCCAGTCTGGAATCGAAAAAGTCCATCGTCATTAATTTTATTCACCTCTGTAGTTAGCTGTGCTGCATAATTCATTAATTAAAAATCTCATGTTTGAGGTGAGCCCAGGGAAAGCATTAAGATGGCTACTTTTAATTCAGCTAATCCTTCTAAATCTAGGCCTTTGCACATTTTATTGCATTATGGTATTTTAATGCTGTTGTGTTTTGGTATCTGGGTGCTATGCTGTCACTACAGCCATGTTTAAGCAGCCAAAATCTTTGACCTCATTTTTCCTTCTGCAAGGTCATCACCTTACCATCAGCATCCAACGCAGACTGTCACTGAATTCATGAAGCGACACAGGTGGCCGCCTACGACACCATATTCTGAGGGGGCGTCGACTTAGCCAGCAGATTTCATTTTGTCTCGGACAGGGACCTGAAATCATGTCGGCGAAGGACCCAGCTTGAACCAGCCATACATGAAATGTCCAGTGTGAAATGTGATGCACTTTCCCTGATACACCCCACCACCCAGCCACATTCCCTAAGTGCAGTTTCATTACTTCAATGGGATTTAGTGCAGCTCCCGGCCCCGGTACTCCATAATGATGACTTACAGCTCAGTTCCAAACGTGCACTTTGCTGACGGCCCCTGTCTCGTTGCCTGACTCTGTCTCGCCGCTTCTGCCCTGTAAAGCCCGGCTGGTACAGGAGACATGGCGTAACGCTGCCCCCCCTTCACCGAGGACAGGTACAGGGAGCCCCGTCTTAAATCATTTCGTTTTTGAGGGCATTAACCCGGCTTAAGTCAATTGTATCTTTTTATTGCCGACGGCATTTGGCTGGTGAAGCACGTGACCGGCAGTCTCTAACAGCTGCTCAGGACTAATTACCTTAAAGTCGTCGTCAAAACTAACAGCAGGAATTGGCAGTCTTCATAGCAGGCCTTTAGTAAGAATTATACGGAACAGCTACATACAAACAGGGAGTCAGAAACAGATAAACAACACAGCGATAATGATGAGTAATAGTCTGTATTACTGGGTGCAGTCCATTTACATGTGCATGCTCATTTACAAACGCAAAGCGAAACAGCTGATGGCAGCAAACACCGTAAGTGACACAGACTCAGCTTTGCCAAAACATGACGGATGGGCCTCGAATCGCCATCACGCCCAGCAGGCCGTTAGATAACAATGAAAGTTACATGTGGCACCTTGTCAGTGGTGTGTCGTTCTCATTTTCCTCACTCATTATGGCGCCTGCATTATGGGCCAAGGAGCCGGTAATTAACACCATGATATTAGACCCCCCACTGCAGGTTAATGAAAAATACATCTGAACTACCTGCACAAAATAAATATACATCTCAGCAAAAAATGAAGAGATCACGGCAACATTTTTAGTTTCATTTCTCAGTTTATGGGCCTGAGTAAAACATACATTTTTTTGCAAACTGCAGCCTCTTCCCTGCTTCTCACTGATTAATGGATTCTCTCTAGTTTTATATGTCTTTATGGTCTTCTAGGAGTCCTAGCAATCCTAACCATGCTATCAGTGCACTTCACACCACTTAGTGTTTCCTATTCTCTTTGGAGGTCACTCGAGGTCATCCTCCGATTTATGAGGAGCTGCTGGATAAGTTGCCGGGCATCTCTGACATTAGAAAGTTCTACCCTCTACCTGGCTGGTTTTTGGTCATTGCCAGTGTCTCCCGCTTCACCTTGTTCTGTGCACTGCTGTCTTAGGAAATCTGAGCCTGGAAGCAGCCTGTCTCTCAGTGTAGTCTTCTGCCAGCAGAACCAGGATTAAACCAGGATTTAACAATGCAGATTCTTAAAAAATACGGAGTGGTCTCATAATGAATTCCAGAGCTGTATGTAAGCGGCTTGTCTTCTCACCACAGAAGGCGAGTACGAAAAACCGAACGCCAGCCCGCTAGCTAGTAAAAAGTAAAACACACCCTGGACACTCTCTGTTTGCTCCCCTTCCCTCTGGAAAAAGATAAAGGACAGAAAGCAAAACTAACGAACTCAGGAACAGCTTTTACCCTCGAGCCGTTACCTCTATAACCCTCCATTACCAAAGACTGATAAAAATAGACTGACTGTAATGAGCAGGACTCATTCAGGACTAATATTTACTGTTGCACAATGTTCTATGTTTTGTTGACTTTTTTGTAAGTCCGATTTATTATATTTACATAAATTTTGCTTATTATGCTACCTTAGAGAAAGTGCTAAACAAAATCTCAATATTGAATTACACTCTCATAAACTAATAATCTACAGTTTTCATTAGCCCAGTTGGCTACTAGCAAGATTTCTTAAGCTCCGCCCCCAATATTTAAGGTATGAAATGAGTTCAGTTGTTACTAGTGTCGGTTGTTTTATATTATACATCTGGAAAATTACTACATGGTTATGGGAGAAAGTGATTATGCAATTGAATATGCAGCTAAAAGATCAGTTTTATGTTCTTGACCGCACTTCTCATTAAATACCTGTGTGTGTAACTGTAACGTGCGCAAGTTATTGAGAATAAAACATCTGCAGGCGACACTGAGAAAGGCTCTCTCATTACAACATGCTACTTGTGGCCACGTCTCCATCTGTTAGGCAGCATTGGTGGGTCCAAATGTCTGCGGTGACACCTGGAATCTGCCACAAATTCTGTCTTTAAGACTGGCAAGACCGATACGGTCCATGCAGGCGAGACGCGACGAGCTCACAGCTGGACGGCAACTCCCCAAGGACGCTCAAATCTGCTCGGATCCGCAGCAAAAAAGAAACGAAGTCTTCAGTACATCCCATCATGCCTCAGCTGTGTGTGTAACCTGACATGCAATGATAATGATGTATGAATTAGCAACTTAATGTGTAAAAAATATTTTCAGTCCATTCACACCGCTGCAATGGAGCATGGAAGATATCACAGATTTTACAAAAAAAAGGTAAAATACAAAGACAAACACAAATCATTTAATCCCCTCCCTGAGAGAGGCTGCAGACAAAACCTTTTCCTATTTGGAAGGAAAAGAATCTCCATGAAGCATCAAGGGTCCCTGTAGAAGCTAATGCCAAAGAACATGTTAAGGCCCCTGTAGAAGCTTAGGCCCAGCAAAATGAGAAGGCCCCTGTAGAAGCTTAGGCCCAGCAAAATGCTAAGGCCCCTGTAGAAGCTTAGGCCCAGCAAAATGCTAAGGTCCAAAAAGAAGCCAAAGCCCTGTAGAAGTTAATGCCAAAGAAGATGCTAAGGCCCCTGTAGAACAAGAAATTTACAAACAAGAGGAGGCCATTTGGCCCATTAAGCTCTTTTGGGGAGAACTTAACTAATAGCTCAGAGTTGTTAAAATCTTATCTAGCTCTGATTTAAAGGAACCCAGGGTTTTAGCTTGCACTATACTAACAGGAAGACTATTCCATACTCTAACTACGTGCTGTGTAAAGAAGTGATTTGTGAAATTAAAATGTTCTCCTGCTAATTTCCATAAATATTTAAGTGTTACGAACTGGACTGCTTGGGATTTGAACCCAAAACCTTTGGCATTAGAGATGGGAATCATACCCCTGGTCTAACAAGGGACTCAAAGAAAAGGCCCTTGTAGACGTTAATATCCAAAAGAAACCAAAGTCCCTGGAGATGCTAATGTTGAAGAGGATGCTAAGGTCCCTGCAGAAACCCTAACAGACAGTTACCCACCTTATGTGCTCTGCTTCCCAGGGACATATCACAGTCACTGGCATCCTAACTGGATATATCAAGATATAACCAGGCAGGGATTAACATACCGTTTAACTGTTAAGTGCATAGAGTGCACTTCTCAACCAAAAGACATGTAATCTCTCTGTCTCTCTCTTGGTCTCTATCTCCGGTGCACTTTTGTCAGGTTGCTGGTCTTGAAATAGATCAGAAGAGCCTCCTCTTGGCAGGGGTTGGAAAAAGTCTTCACTTTTGGAAAGAGAGATAATTCATAAGGCGAAAAAAATGCACTTGGCCTTAACCGATTTTAACATTTTAACACAAGTGCCCGCCTTTGATTTTTCATGTACTGTATACCTTTTCCACATAACTTGAAACCACTTCTCTTCATGTACTATAAGCTGTCAGATCCATTATTAGACAATGTTGCACTTATGACATCTCACTCAACATTAAACTCCTCTTTAATAACTGTCTTAACTCACACAGTATATTTTTGTCCTACAATGGCTCTTTCAACCCCATCTAACAGACTGCATCATCTTAGCATCTAATACCCCATAGATACATCTCTAAACATCCAGCGGGGTGTTTTAGTTCCTGTCAGGATGTTCTGCAGATAAAGCTTTACAAACCTTGCGGAATCTAACAGAACTGGAGAGAACGTCTATATTAGCATAGAGATGATGCCTGCTTACGGGTTTCCGTGTGCTCCGCTTGGCCAACGTCTATAAGGACACCAGAAAAAGCATGTTTTTATCTCAGCTCTGGTGGAATGCACAAACCGTGTAATTATAATCACGCTTCAATGAGTTTTCAGATTCACTCAGGGCATCAAATAAGATAAAGACAAGTGGCCTCGACCGACCCACAGAGGACACCAGCTGTGACACTCAAACAACCAGAAGGAGAAGTGTCACCCACCATCTAGGACAGTGATTCCCAATCCAGTCCTCGGGGACCCATAACCAGCCCAAGTTTTTGTTCCCTCCAAGCTTCTTGCCAGACAGTCCATATTTTTCCTCCCTCCCAGTTACCGGAGCAAAAACATGGACTGTCTGTGGCTCCCTAAGGACCGGATTGGGAAACACTGATCTAGGAAGAAATAAATATCACAATGTGTGTACGGGGAACTTGGCTGTGCCAGTCACTGAGGGTGGGACACACTGACTACAGCCCACCCCCCAGCATCCCACAGATCACTCTCACCACACCCTAACCCATGACCTCCCACTGCACACTACAGAAGCTGGTGCTCTTTAAGAGTGATTTATCCTCATACAACCCACAATCTATATCAATGAGCCATAAAATGTTACCAGTAAGAATGCCGGGTATTTTGATGTTTGTAGCAAAGCAGTGGACATATGACTGTCATCCTCTTGGATACAAGAGCACTGAATGAAACTCTCAGTTTTCTCCATTCCACGTTGAACTTATATGTGCTCAATCGACATGCAATTCTTTGTCTTCAGCATAGCAAATTGATTTCAGGGATAACATCTTGAGTTCTTCATTCAATGCCAAGGCTGCACATTTCTCAAGAGGATCATGTATCGCTTAAAATTCCATGAGAGAAAACTTTTAAAACAGGCAAAGTCATCTGATAAGAAGCAGCAAAGTCTTTCCACCGTCAGCCATTGGGGGCCAGAGCATGTTCATATCAGTGAAAACACACCAATCAAAGATCTATACTGTATGCATGCCATTTAAGGATTCTAATACTATGCTTTTCTGCTATACTCCACATTCTTATTACAGCTACATGATTCTGCCACAACAGTAACTTGTCCTTATTCCTGAAAGGTAGCTTTTTTCTATGTTTTTTTCCTCATAAACATGTGACAGGAAAGTGCGCATAAGATTCAATTGAATCACAGGGAAGTAAATGCTGAGTTGCAAAGGCTTAGTGTCTTCATACAGTTTATGCTTCTTACGGTTCCCCAAGCCAGTGTGTACCAGGGCTGTGCCAGTAATCCGAAGGTCCCGGGTTCACTTGGGCATTTCGGCAAGACCCTTAACCCTAATAATTCCAGGGAACTGGCTGGCTTGCCCTGCTACAGCATCTACTAAATATATTAATAACACAATACCTCTTCAGCTGAAATCACAGGCTCCCCTGTCCTGTTGGGGCTGTTTACAGCATGTGACAAAACACAACATCATATATCTGGAAAATATACTTACAGTACTATTTAACATCTTACTGTACCAAGACTTAGACTGAGACAGCAAACATATGGTTCCGGAATCTGTCTTGAAATGAAAACAAGCATGTTTAAAACAAAAAGCCTCGTTTCACGAAATGAGCTGTTTGGTTGGATACATTACACGTTACGCTGCACTAGCCCCAAATTCCTGTCTACACATCATTCCCGTGTTGATTGTGCCACACTTCAATCCAGCTTTCCACCTCATCCATCTCAAGCAAAACTCATGAACAGATTCCGGAATCTGCCCCCCAATCCGTGTACAGATACAGCACAGTCACTGCACCCTAATTAGGGAACATAAACAAGGAATTATGCACGATTACCATCCCATGCCCAAAAAAAAGACAAATACAAGCCATATGGCCACAGTATAAACAGTGTAAGCATCTGCCTGAAAACTTATTTCACTCCTATACAAAGACTTACTTCAGCAGTTCAGCCCACACTGAAATCCACCAGCATACAAAGGGAACATCCCTGCCATTCTTACCAATAGGCTTGTTAATTTGCTGTATATCAGACAGAACGACATGAACCAAGCAATGCTTTATGATAATTGCTTAACAGACCAGTGTAAGTCAGTGGTGCTCCATTTTTAAACATCACAATAAACTGCAACAATGTCAACATACCGAACTTAATAGTAATGTTACACAAATCACTACATCCATGGGAAACTTTTTTGAGAAAATTTTAAGCGAATTTCAGAAATTTAACAAAAGTTCATCTTTGGATCACATGAGGACTGAGTTTTGGTTCCCAATACTGTAACAGTACGATGAGGAAGCTTGACTTGAGGTCATTGTCTGATCTCAATTTGAGGGGCAAGTATACATTGAAATTAATAAATCTGCAACCTATAGTTACAAGATGTCACCATTCACATGTATTTGAATTCAACAAAATTGGTGCTATAATCTAAAGATGAAAAAATTTCTGGCAAATTTCACACTTAAAATTCACAATGCACAGTCCAACTGTGTATAAACTGACACGGGGAAAGACTTCGTTTCAGATTTTTTTTTGTCTACCAATACATTTTTTTTTTTTTTTGGAGAAAACAAAACTAGACAGTTTGTTACAAAACTAACAATTAATGTTATATGTCAATACTATAAATTGCAAGGTTAGTTAAAATGAAATTTGCTACGACTTGAAAGTATACTGACATATTCAGGATCACTGTTGTCAACTGAGCACAGTTTCCCCCTTAAATAGACACAAGTAGACCATGAATAAAACAAAGGACCCACAACAAACAAACAAGCAAACAGATGTATAACATCTAAAATAGTCTACATAACAAGGACTCTGATTTATTGCCTATGCCACTGCAAACGTCTGTAAATTACGTGGGGAAAAAAAAAACGTAATAGAAATTGCATGTTAAAAATATCAAAACTGATTTTCTGACGGGAAGAGAGGAAGCATATCTTTAAGGAGGAAAAAACGTGTATTTTAGGAACCTATGCAATTAAAAAAAATTAGTGTAGTGTCACAGTGAGCATCACAGTTGTCACCCAAATTTATTTAATATAGTTCGTCTATATTCGTCTATTATTGCGATTATTATTGTTGCTTTTCTTATGCTAATTTACATAGGAATATTTTATGCATAATTACATGATATATATTAAATGAAATATGACAACATATTTTACTAAATAATCCCATCGTTTGTATAGTAATCCAATGAAATTTAGAAGCATGTCCGCAACTATCGTAGTATTTGTAATATTTAATGAATTTCAGCTTTTTATGTCTCACGCCGCAAACCTCTGACAGCGCCCCTCCAAAAAAAATATAAATAAAATGAAATAAAATAAATAAAATTAAAAATAAAACCACAAAAAAACTGTTCTGACGGTCTGTCTTCTTTATTTTCATTTGTACTCTGAGTTTTAAATGTTTTAAAACAAACAGGCTGATCACTGGCCTCTTGTATGTAAAAGTGTATCCAAAGGTCCACTGACGTTGAAAAAAGGTGGTTTTCTGCCGCTGGACATTGTCTTACTTCAGCAAGTGAAACGATCTCGCTTTTTTGTCTGAATATGTTGTTGCACATCAATCGTCTCGCTATTCACGCAAGTATAAAACAAATTCTTCAGTGTTTATAAACCGAGATTTATAATATTCAAAATACGAACATTTTACAGAGGAAACATCGTTTAGAAAGTTTATTTATAAAATAATATATATGAAAGATTTTATTCTGAGAAAAGGAACCTCAGTAATGAAAAGCGATACTGAACAAAGACACCATATAGCTTACCTCTATATGCCGGTACTTCACAAATAGTCTATTTTGCAAAATATAACGGTGCAGATCGGCAGATGTGAAACGTAGCCCTCAGAATAAAGAAATGATGTCGGCCATGAGTACTTACCAGCTGTAAAGTGCATAGAAAAATCAGCGTGCATCTCCCGGTGCAACAACCCATTTTCCGTAAAAAGGAGCAAAAGCGCCCGGTGAAACGTTAGTCCTGAGCCCGGCTGGTGGAGAATGAAGCGTCCCTGTGTGCAAGCGGTAGGAAACGGGCATCAAAAAGACTGAAAGCGTGAATGATCCATGCAGACGCCGGACGGGCAACTATGTTAAAAAAAGCATTTAGGAACTGGAGACGGACGCCTTCGCCTCGCCCCCAGCATGTCTGCAGGATTCCGTCCGCGATGCAGGCTTCCACAGTCGGCAGTGGACGGGGATTAGAAGGTTAATGGGTAGTTTGACTCGAAGTGTCTGAGGACGCCGAAGGGAGTGACCGCTTTAACCCCAAAACGGCAGCCAGCCCAGCCTTCCCTCCAGCTCACCCATCCAGGACAATCATTTACTTCTGTATGCCCGCTTCTATATGCCGTCTGTTACGGTTTCATTCATGACTTGCGCATCTCGGGCATTTCATATTCTTCAGCATATTTCACGGGATTTTGAGCTGGTGATCAGTTCACAAAGCCTTAAATAGCATGATTATGTCGTGCTACAGGTACATTTCTCCACGCTTTGATTCTGTATACAAAAATTATCGAGCCAATCGTTTTTTAAATTGCAAGGAGTTAAAACTTTGAGCAATTTGCGTAACAGTATGGAGGTAGCACTGGTGATGTCAAGGGGTTTGAGATATAACAGTCGTTGTTTAAGTCCCCTCTGGTAAGAGTGATAAATAAAATAAGACATACATTTCATTAATCTCCCAACTGTTTACCTGGGTCAGGGTCGTGTGGGGGGCTGGAGCCTATCTCAGGTTGCACAGGGTACACAGTATATGCTCTTGACACCGCGGGAGAAAATCCCACAAACACAGAGAGAGCAGGTAAACTCCGCACGGGGGGAGGACCAAGGTCTGAAGTATCAGTGCTGCCCACTGAGCCGCGGTGCCGCCCACAGGCTGATGTACAGCTATTTAAAAATGCATGAAAGACAATCACTTCATATATCGGTGCCGAGGTGGTGGCACTGTGATCAGATCGCCACAGTAATATATACGTGAGTGGTGGGCTGAATCTGAGAGTATAACATGACCATTCCAAAGGTTAACAAAAGCTGCCTTCTATACTCATGGTTGTAATTAAGAAGGTAAAATTACATGACAGCAGTGATCAAAAGCAAGAATATGTGCACCAAAATACTTAATATATAATGTATTTTAATAGGCCTGTATAATATATAGAATGGCATATATCATTCTACAATATGTGGTATTGTGCGTGCACGCGCGTGCGTGTGTGTGTATGTACGATTTAACTGATATTTGATTTAAAATCTATCATTGTTATTGTTGTTCGTTCTAGTTGTCAGAATTCTTTCACTACCACATCACCTGTGGTGAGTTACTCTCCACTGTTACTCTCCACTGTATCGCTGGCAGGGCTGAGTGTGACACCATGCTTAGTATCTTCTCCCTTACTTCCCGCTTCCTGATTTATTTCCGTCTTCCTCTTTAGTTCTCCTTAGTATCCTCTTCATTTCCTCTCAGATTTTCAGCCCCCCAATCCCCCTTGATCTTTTTGTAGTTATTTATTTGTTTTTAACACCTGACACAATCTTGAGTGATACTGGCCCGGGTACACTAGATTAACTTACTTTTTTATTGCAGTTTTAATGACGGGCTTTATACTTTTGTGAAAATAAAAACAGACCCCCCCCCCCCCCATCATGTAAGCTCACAGAACATATAGCAGGAAAAGGACTGAACGAAATAGGACAGATTTGATAAAAATCTTAATGCAGATAAGTTACTGGCCACTAGCAGCCTCTTAACACATACAGTATAAATTATTCCTGAGGCATTAGTAATGACAGAATGATGCCCTCTATATGTCACATAGTAAAACTGCCACTGATAATCCCATGCTTGCGATTATCGCCACCTGCTGGTGATTTACTTTCCAGTACCACACCAGTTTCTAGTTCAATGACAGCGCTTGCCATTTATAGTGATTCTGAGACGACTCCTCCATTGTAGAATGCATCAGCAATGGAGATGTGTCAGAATATACGATTCAAAGAAGAGTTTGTCTTGTGCTGTGTTGTGGAGAACAAGCTGCAGCTCAATAGCAGTAGCTTGATAAGGTTCCAGTACTTGGGGGTCCAACACAGCGGCCATGTTCCATACAGGCCAGGGAGGACTCCAGTTTCTGGGAGAGACTTTGATCTTTTTTTTGTACGCAGCAAACTGCTGAGGCTGTTCTACCTGCCCACGGTGGCCAGCATGGACTTCTGCACTGGGACCTGCAGGGAACCAGTATCAATTTACGTGATGTTAGGAAGGCCAGTAGATTGACCATGGAGTCCCTAGAGACAGCTGCAGAAAAGACGTCGGTGGCGAAATTGGAGGACAACATAAACAATTCTGCCTATTCCCTCTAGGGGGTGTCCTCTTAGAGCTTACTTGGGGACCAGGCTCATTCCACCGCTATGTGCTAAGAAGTGCTACCCAAATCCTATGGTGTTTGGAGTTCGGAGTCTAGCATTGGACCCAATGCTCACACGTGCAAAAAAGGTCCATGTTTTTCATGGCAAAAATAAAGTGTCATGTCTCGACATGGCCACGAGAGGGCGGTAGGGGACAACTAATTTTTTCTGCTAAGGTTCATCTGCTAACTACTTCATTACCTAATTAGTGTGCTTGGTAGAATCTGAATAACGGATGTCTCATAGTTACATGTAAGTTTATTAACATTTGTACTATAAATTATTTTTTTGCATTCATAAATTGTACCATATTACCTATACTCACCTAAAGGATTATTAGGAACACCTGTTCAATTTCTCATTAATGCAATTATCTAATCAACCAATCACATGGCA
>JAODLC010000036.1:19225850-19239054 GCA_026781145.1 Hippopotamyrus pictus | reverse complement strand
AGACACAGAGAACCATGAGCTCCTGTTAACACACGTATACTGAGACACAGAGAACCATGAGCTCCTGTTAACACACGTATACTGAGACACAGAGAACCATGAGCTCCTGTTAACACACGTATACTGAGACACAGAGAACCATGAGCTCCTGTTAACACACGAATACTGAGACACAGAGAACCATGAGCTCCTGTTAACACACGAATACTGAGAACACTGTTGTAGTGTTTTAAAATGTAATGTGCATTGCTTACCATACTGCGTGTTTATGCATAACACATTGTGCTGAGCCGTGTTTATCTACTCTTAACACGTTTGCTGCCATTTGTGTTTCTATATACTGTACTGAGCGTACACTGTAGGAGGTGTATGAAAGTACTTCTTATATTACAGGAAATACTTAAAAGCAGACACATGAGCCTTTTGCACTTAGGAACCTTCTAGATCTCCAGCAAAGTCTGTCTGCTCCCAACAGGCAGTAGTAACACAGACACCACAGTAATTCAGAGTTTGATCTAATCAGAGCCCAGTGGTAAAGCACAGCAGTTAAACCTAAATTAATGAAACACTCAGGGGAAGGAGTTGTTCTATTGCTTAATTTATTAATATTGTTTCGAAATGAACGAGGACATGACAGGATTTTTAAAAGTATCAAGAATAAATAATGCAGAGTGTCCTCTTGTTCCCTTCAGCTGCGAGACAAGGAAAATTGGCCCTTTTAAGCTGCAGCAATTTACATGGGCGCAACTGGAATGAAATGCGGGGACAATGGTGTTTACTCAGTCAGTTAAGAGACAGTAACTCAGATGCCTGAGGAAAATGGTGACCCCTTCAAAGAGTCACTGTCAGGAAGTCACCAGCCCTCAGCAAAGGTGCAGAGGAGACAAAATATACATGGAAAACAAAAAAATATTCTAAGAAGAAATAAAGAATCACTGGGAAATTCAGCCAAGCTTTCATATTTTTGGATCAGAGCCTGCTGTGTAAGCATCAGGACTGGACTGCGATTAAAAAACAGCCCTGAACTTTTGCCAAGAAATACCTTTTGCCAGGCAAGGGGAGAGGAGCCCCCCCCCCTCCATTGAAAATGTTTGTCTTGCCACATACCCATCAGACCACCAGGAAAATGTTCAATATGCCAGCTGGCCAGTCCAGCCCTGTTCTGGCATGTATAGGATAGAGTCCAGTGCAGGCAGCATATGAGACTTACTGTGTGCATCCTGGTGCTGTGTGACGTGCATGCTTGTACTCACTGTGCCCTCCGTGTCTCCAGAATCTTGGCTCTTACTGTAGTGAAATAAAAACTGCACAGTGGAACACAGTAATCAGAGAAATAGCAACTGCTCTCCCTCCCACACTGCATCTGCATCTCATCCCCACACTGGCAGTGGCTATGAAGCCGGAGACAGCAGCTCACCCTTTTAGCGTCACCCCTGCCTGTGAAGTCCTGAAAAAGAGTGAATGATGCGATAAGGCTCAGAGAAATCAAAGCAGTGGTACAGAGTGTGGACAAGCAACACTGCACAGTAAGGACAAGCACCAGTGTGGAGTAAGCACAAGCAACAATGAAGAGTAAGAACAGGCAATAATCTGGAGTAAAGACGAGCACCGGCGCAGAGAAAGAACAAGCAACAATTCACAGTAAGGACAGGCAATAATGTAGAGTAAGGACAAGCACCGGCACAGAGTAAGAACAAGCAACAATTCACAGTAAGGATAAGCACCAGTGCAGAGTACAGACAAGCAAGAAGGCAGAGTAAAGGCAAGAAACAAAGCAGTGTAAGAACGAGAACCAGAGGAAGGACAAGCAACAATGTAGAGTAAAGACAATCACCAGAATCACCACAGAATAAGGACAAGTAATAGTTCAGAATAAGGAAAAACAGTGCATAGTAAGGACAACCACCAGAGAAACACCGGCACAGAGTAAGGACCAGCAACAATCCATAGTAAGGACAAGTAGCTGTGTGGAGTAAGCACAAGCACCAGCAGAGTAAGGACAAGCACCAGTATAGAATAAGGACAAGTAAAGACAGGCACCAGTACATATCATGGACAAGCACCAGCACAGAGAAAGTTTGAGCAATTGCACAGAGTATAGACAAGCACTGGCGCAGAGTAAGAACAAACAACAATGCAGAATAAGGATAAGCACCAGCGCATAGTATAGACAAGCACTGGCGCAGAGTAAGAACAAACAACAATGCAGAATAAGGATAAGCACCAGCGCATAGTATAGACAAGCAACGATGTAGAGCAGTGGTTCTCAATCCTGCTCCTGGCGCCCCCCCTGCCAGAATGTTTTCATTCCAACCCTACCCTAATCAAGCTTATATGGTCTTTAATAGGTTGAAGCCGGTTTCAGACCGAACGCGGCATACAGTACACTGCGCTCCGTGCCGCTCGCGGAGCGTGTGCGAGCTCTGTGGTCAAAGATGAACTTTGTTGAACTTGACTGTGACGCATTGTCTCGCGATCAATAGAAAGTTAGAAACAAGGCACCGAACCGGGCACAGAAAACGAAATGAGGAAAAACTTATATTGTCCGTGTCTGAGTTCCCAGAGCTATATTACACAAGCGCAGAGTCTTTTTGAATGTGAAATGTACTGTACATCGCCGCCACTGACCGCGAGCCAAAATGACTGGAGAGAGTTTTGAAAACCACGCCTACTCTTTGCGCAGAAGCCTCGCGGCGAGCACGCGCATGCCACGTTCAGTCTGAAACCGGCTTTAGCCTATTAAGGACCATATAAGCCTGATTAAGGTAGGGTTGGAATGAAAACATTCTGGCAGGGGGGACGCCAGGAACAGGATTGAGAACCACTGAGTAACCACTGAGTCCATACACACAGTATGGACAAGCACAAGCACTAGAGCAGGAGTAGCCAATCTTATCCGCAAAGGGCCGGTGTATATAGAGGTTTTTGGGATAACCTGCAGGTCAGCTGTTCAAACCCAGGTGTGAGGATTCTTCAGCCAGTCAGTCCTCTAATTAGTGACCTAATCAGGGAGTTGCAGCGAAAACCTGCATATACAACAGTCCTTTCTAGATAACATTGCCCACCCCTGCACTAGAGAAAAGCAACAATGCAGAGTAAAGACAAGCACCTGCACAGAGTATGGACAAGAACCTGCGCAGAGTAAGGTCAAGCAACAATGCAGAGCAAGGACAAGACACAAAGCAGAATAAGAACAAGAACCAGTGCAGAGCAAGGACTATCAGTGTTTAAAATTACGGATATCTGTCAGTGAGGGCTCAAACACACACAAACATACACACACACACACACTGAATTGTACTGGCTCTGTTACACAGGACCTGTCAGGCATGCTACCTGAGAATGCTGTACTGCCCTCATCGCCATGTAGCAAAGTTGTCCGAGTGTGTCGATATCCTGCCGACGAGAAACAGAGCATGAGTTAAATCTGAGTCCTTTCCTCAGAGTGACTGTACGCCGCACCAATACATTTTAAGACTCCTGACCTGTGGCCTGGCTTCTGCAGAGAGGAAGCTCATACACGCATCCTCTATCTGAAAAGGAGAAGACACCACAGAACATCTCAATCATACCATCACTATTTTGTTCTTTATGAACTATTCCTTAAAGTGGCCCTAATCTCCGCGGTAACACAGCTGCAATGTCACCCTGCTCGACTGAATCTACACTATGATATGGGAAGGTAAATCTGACTTAAGTAAAATTTGACTTATGTAAGGGCTGGTGTAACATATTAATTATGTCAGTTTTGAAAGCAAAACTGCATTTTATATCTTCAGAAATTATGTAAACGAATTAAACCGAATTTATTAGAATTAAAAATTTTCAGTGTTTCTGCCCCGTACATGAATGAGACCTCCAAACACAGTCCTCGAAACAGAAAGTGACCACATGGGGAACAATAGTAAAACCTGTACGGAGATGCATTCAAATAACTGCAGACTCACAGGGCTCTATACTGACCTCATCCAGCAGCAGAAGCTGCTGCTCTGGAACCAGCGCCTGGGATGAAACTGGGGCACCTGCCAACCAAATACTGTGGTAAGACACGAGAGACACTAGTGAAGACAAGGACACACCCACATGCAGGAAACAACAAATACAGAACACCCCCACATGTAGGATATGCCCACATATAGGACACACCCATGTTTAAGACATACCCACATGTAGGACACACCCACGTGTAAGACACACCCACATGTAGGACACACCCACATGTAGGACACACCCACGTGTAGGACACACCCACGTGTAAGACACACCCACATGTAGGACACACCCACGTGTAGGACACACCCACATGTAGGACACACCCACGTGTAGGACACACCCACATGTAGGACACACCCATATGTAGAACACACCCACATGTAAGACACACCCACGTGTAGGACACACCCATATGTGAGACACACCCACGTGTAAGACACACCCAGAGATGACCTTACAGTAGTCCTGCATAATAACAGAATATCAAGGAATACAGAAGGCTGGGTTTCCCCTACACAGACCACACAGACATAACTAATTAATTTCACTGCCCCTCCCCCCGCCCCCACGAGCAAAATACTGAGTCTCCATTAGATTATAAGGCTGCTCTGTCCACTAACATTTGTATGTATAAATGCTTTTATTTTGATCTATATCAATCCCACGTGGATTTATATTTGCCACATTGTGCACAAATAAACTGCTCACTATAAAGTATCCATAGTGGTGATCAAATCTTGTTGTCTCAGGATTGGATTTCTATTTATTTATTTATAATTGTTTATATCTCCCCTCAGTTATCTTTATTTGAAATGAAATATTGAACAAACAATAAAAAATACATTTAGAAAAACTTGCCTAGTATAAGGTTTTTACTGAAATTATGCCTTGATTTGCCTGGATAAACATTCATTACATGAGCTGTGTGTTAACACTCAAGTGAAGTGTGTATACAGATAATTAAAAAAAAATATAACTCCAGTATACTTTGCACTAATGCCAGAAAAACATTTCTTGATACAACGTGCTACCATGGTGCCAGAAGCAGTTATTGCGGTTGCATGGTCTTTTTCCTTATCACCAGGGACATTTTGCATACACTTATCAAAGCATTAGCACATCTACAGTATCAGTTCAGTTTGCATCCTTTCAATCCCGATTCTTCTTCTTCTTCTGAGTCGGTGCTTGAAGTGGGCCGGCACTCACCAATACGCAGTACCAGCACCTTTTTGTATCTCTCCTCAGAGTACCGGCACCTCTCAATACCTGCTGTTACTGAATAACAATGCGAGTACCAGCACCTGGTACTCAATAACAAAGGGAGTACCAGCACCTGGTACTCAATAACAAAGGGAGTACCGGCACCTGGTACTCAATAACAAAGGGAGTACCGGCACCTGGTACTGAATATCAAGGGGGGAGCCAGCACCTTGTGCTGAATAACAAAGAGAGTACCAAAACCTGTTTTACCCCCATTTCAAGTACTGATCTGAATTGTGTGAATTTTGGGGATCCCCAAGCAGGCGATAGAATACGTCTGCAAACTGAGGAACCACTACAGAACCACTCACTCACAGGGTGAATCTCAACATGCGTACTTGACCGTACTTGTGTTCTCGTGTCCCAGTTTTACGTCATCTTCCATTGCCAAAAGATCAGTTCCAATACTAAGGACACAAGTACAGAGGAGGGTAAAAATACCAGGATGTTGGTCTTGCTCCGCCCCGAATATCATGGATACATCGGTTGTCTCCTCACCGAACGAGACCGATCCTATGATGCATTGCAACCCAAGTTCATTCTTGGAAGGCAAGTTAGCAAGACCGGTCTTGCCAAGACCACAAGTTCGATCTTTGTGTTCTAGGTATTGAGATTCACCCACACACAAAAACAGGGAAGACACAGGGTGCCCAGTGATGAATGTTTCAGAATAAATGTGGAGGAAATATGTGTCATATACAGAACTCACAGAAAGTCTTGGGATCTTTCCTTAATTCCGTAAGATTGTTGCACATTTATTGGTTTCATAACAACAGTCCATTGACAAGCAATGTATAACGTATCTGCACGTATCTTACATGCAGACATTTTCTTTTTATTCTCAGAATTCTTTTGACTGACTCATTCAGTTCTGTTCTTGCCATTTTGCTAAGTGTAAGTCTAGTCATTGGCTTCCTAGGGGATACTAAACAAATCTTTAGGGTTTTGTTATTGGAAAGGTGTTACTAATTAAAATACCCAGTGAGACCACTTGTCAATGAACTTTTTCAGAACAGTCAGAACAGCTTTTTTAGAACTATAATTTGGGTTTCAATTTCTTACTACTTGAAATGATTGTTTTACTGAAAATTACTGGCCTTTTTTAATGTGATACATTTAAAAAAAAAAAAAAAAACAGACAAGTAAAGTAATTTCAGCAAGATTCAATTGTTTCGTAAATCGTTTTTTAAACTGGATTTTAATTAAGATCTACAGTTTATAGATGTTTTATGAAAAACAGGCATTCGCTATGTTGTATTTAACTTTGGCGCAGAGTTTTAAGGTGCCGCTGCATTTGTGCTAAGAGAGAATAAAGAAATATACCGTGAGTGCAGAAAATGAACATTGTAAACGATTATATTTTAACTGCGAAACAGATGGGGAAAAGTGAACATGTACATGGTCATCATTTATAAATACTATTATCTTCAGAACCGTTTGCAAACAGGTGATTCTTTTTGGAATGAAACTTTCGGGTTTTGACAACCATAGCATAAGAATAGCATATCTGTTTTTTGCACACTTGCTGGCAAAACAGATAAGCAGAATTGTCTAACTAGTTGTTTTGCTTAATTTTATTTAAAGAGTAAACAGTTAAATGTTTACAGTTTCCCTGGATGTCAATGATAATTTTGTCAAATAAAAAAAATTAATTTGAACCCGGCGTAAATTCAACCGTAGTCAGTAAAACGCAATGATACACTTGTTCTGGGATCCCAAAACAACTTACTGGAGAAAACAATGAACGACTTCGCATATGTACATTTTTCTTATCATTAATGAACACGAATATAAAAAAGTATCTAACTTGCTAAAAGTCCCCAGTGTGCTTGCCAGCGACACCCTGATTTATTGCACTTACTTTGGCACGCAGGACCCGCGGGAAGCAGCAGCAGCAGCGGCAGCAGTAGCGGAGTCGCCTTCATGGTCAGCGGCCGCTCATCCGCTCGCAGTGTTTCTGAGGAGCTGGACGTCGGACGGGGACCTTTATAAAAGCTCGAGGTCACACCCCGTGACAGCCAATCGCGTCATCGGCTTTGCGCACTAAACTCCCCTGGTATTCTTCCACACCATTAAGTGGACACCCCTTTCGTCAGGAACCATGCATTAGTTAAATATCCATCAGAAAACATAATTCCATACGTCAAGATATTTAAAAGCAAAGCAGAAATAAAAATGTATCCTAAAAATGTTCTATATGTTTTAATCCATATTAAAAATGCAGCTTTGTAACGTCTCATAACAAATATTACTTTAGTAAAATCAATTTACAATTTAAGTTACAACTGCATTAGCAGTAATTGCCTTTCCAATACTAATTTGTGTTAATTATCCAACAAGCAAAACCATACCCCCCAAAATGATGATTAAATCTTGTTTTAAACAGCTGAATTATTCAATTACAATTTAATAATTAAACCGGAGTATTTGGGCAAACAAAAACAAAACATAGTAATCAAAAAAGTAATCAACATGCAACATGCATGTTTAAATAATGTGTTCTCATTTATTTTTATTGAAATCACACCCCCTAGAGAAGGCTTACCCCCCCCCTTTTTCATAAATATCTAATGGCGCTCCTGGTTATTACAACTGAATAACTGCAACTGAGTTATGTTTTCATTTTATGTAAGCCGCTGAAGAAACCAAGACTGAAAAAAACCGCCATTCCGTTATTCACGTGAGATAGTTGCCAGCAGCACATTGGATTACGGAAAGTTGCATATATGCAGCATTTTAAACTGAGTTTACATTATTGGAATTAAGATGATCTAGTTAAGGGCCCCACCTGATCCTCTGCACCGACATCAGTCACCTGTGTATCATATAGTACCTTAGTTCAAATTTCACAGCATTTGAAACCTGAAACTTTATCTGCAACTGGTACTGAAGTACAAGTACATTGACACAGGTTCTCCGAAGGGCCATAAATACCCTGGCAGATTCAGGCGGCCCAGCACCTGATAGAGGCCTTTAAATGCAGTAACAGTCAAAAGTTTAGACAAGCCAAACGACCTACAAAGGAGAGTGATGGTGTCACATCACAGGACCTGTCCACCTCAGCTAAACGCAGTAGAGATGTTTTTTTGGGACTTTTGACTGTTACTGTACAGTATGTAAAATTATATGTAATATTGAAGAGGAGTGGGGGGGGGGGGGTAAGATGATATTTTGTTATGGGGCCAATAATTTCTAGGTACGCCCCTACTTGCACGCTTCCCCTAGTCAAGGTTTTTAAAAAAAAAAAACAAAGAAAACAGTGATATACAGAAAAATGCATTTAATTTTTTTTGCTATAAAATTAAATAATTCAGCAGATAAAAACCTAAACTTTGCATGTTCTCCCTGTGCTGCAGGGCTTTCCTGAGGATTCAGTTCCCTCCTGTAGTCCAGTGTTTCCCAACCCGGTTCTCTGGGACTGCCAACATTTTCGCTCCCTCTCAGCTCCCTGCCAGACAGTCCACATTTTTGCTACCTCCCAGCTCTGGGTAGCAAAAGCATGGATTGTCTGGGAGTCCCCAAGGACCGAACTGGGAAAGACTGCCACAGTCCAAAGATATGAAGTATGGCTAACTGACATCTCCCGCATTGTTTATCTGCCCTGATGGATGGGTGGCTGGAAGATGGAGCCAGTACCTGCTCCTCTCACAGTACAGTTTACTGATGGAAGTTTCTTTGTCCGTGCTGAAACTGGAAGGCTAAAGGCAGCATTTGTCCAATCGCCCCAAGATCCGAGTGTGTCTCTGCCGTTCCCTATTCCAGCCCATTCCATCAACTCATGCAAACAAATACATGTTGATGTCAGGGGTTAGCTTGTTGTTTCTAGGGCCCTATTCATAAGTCACTCATATGTTTTGGAAGACCGCAGCCATCTAGCTAGTTAGTGAAACATGCCACTTCAGCATCTTCTAAATAAGGAAAACCTTGATTAAATGTTTACTATAGTGACTGTTTATAGCAAACAAGGGGCCCCAAACCTCGGGGTCTCCACTCAAATGCGCTATGTGATTGGTGATAAACACTGTCGCTGGTTGACAGCTCGCTGTTTGAATTCTCTTAAGAGCACTGCATGAAAACACAGCAGAGCGTAGATATGGAGTTGAGATTAGTACTGAGAAAATGTTTGGAAGTACATTGAAAGTTAAAATGTATAAGGACAGATTGTGATAATGTGTGGCAGGGGCCAGCCATGGTCTCGTGAGCCCCCCACCAGCCCCAGCACCTGGGCTGCTTTCATTTGACCCTGCTGCTTTTGCTCTTGCCCTTTCCACTCCTGTCCCCAAATAAAATCCTGTCCTTCACGTCCATCCCCATGTCATTCACTTGCTGCTGGTTATGCTGAGCAATGACTGCCCCCCTAATCTAACCTAAATGTCATGCCAATCTATATGGGAAAACCATCTATCGGTGACTTTTCTGATTCCCCTGCAGTGCATTACAGAATTTTGCTATGTACCATGGAATTTCTGCATTAAAAAGTCCAGTGTTTGCTTTATTGTTGGACGTCTTCATCAGGAGGAAACCAGCAGCTCTTTCTCATCAACCTCAATTTTGTGCATTTGAAAGAAATGAATGCTGAAATATCGCAGTGCTAAATTATCCTTTAAGAAGCTTCTTTAATACGTTTCTGATTTTCCACATTGTCCTTATATTACAATGATTCACAAAAGAATTAAACATAATACTGAGAATTCCACGGGGAAATATCTTTTCAGCATCAAATTATTGTATTAGGATATCGGTTAGAAGACGCCTCTAGTTGGAGCCATAGATTGGAGAGATAATGAGCCGTGTGTGGGAGGTGATGAGGCGGAGGGGAGAGGAAGATGTGAAGAAAATTCGCTCAATAGGAGCTTCAGCGCCATGGTTTCTCAGTTCGTCTCTAGGTTTAATTGTTTAGCCTGTGCTTTATCTACAGCTACAGCTATCTACATCTAAGTTGACCACTAGCACACTGTGTTTGGCTAATCAATACCTTATGAAGTAAATTAATTAAGTAAGTGAGCTGGTAGTGAAAGTTCACGAATCCATGGAATGGCTGAGGTGCCCCTGAGGAGAGGTTTGGGACCTGAAGCGGTGTTCATCTAGACATCCAACTAGATATCAGGAACTTACTGGAGAACAGAAGAAATTCCGCTTTCTTTTTATTGTATTACACTTCATTTTTATAATGTTGTATAAATTATAATGCTTAATTTTCTGAGGAAAAGGTAAATAGCTTTACGGTAAACAGCTTTAAGCAATTTCCTGTCGAGGTCTGGACATGGTTTTGCTGAAGATCTGTTTTTGGACTTTGACCAGCAAGGTTTCAGTTACAAATCCATTTTGTGTTTTGCCATGTGCTGTCTATCTCATTAAATACATGCGACAATCTTAATTGCAATAGATTTAGTCATGTTTAACATGTTCAGGTTCTACTATGTGGATATGCATACAGTTCATTGTGTTCGCAGTGCGGGGTCAGTCTGTGTTTGGGTCACTGTGTGTTGGGCATTGACCTCTGCTCAGCTGTTCCTGGGAGGGTGTGGCTACAGATTCCTCCCAGTACATCTGATGATGTCCTTTGTCATTTAGCTCTAAATGATCATTTTGCTGCACCATTTCTAGTTAATTGACATTCACTTTAACAGGACCATCTTCTTTAAACTGGTGAAATGTGATTCAGCTCTTGCTTACCGATTGAATCAAGACTAAATAACAGGGTCATCAACAAATAGTACATTTCTTTTTGCTCAAAAATGATTATCTTAATAATCTGTCCATTTCTTAACAATAAACAAACTGGTTATGCAACAAAAGATACATGCAATCAAAAGCTACCAGTCTCTCAATAAAATTCATCTCTTCATGAAGGTTTATTCACCACACAATTAACATTGTCCATTTTTAAAATTAAATATTGCTAAACCTTTAATCCTGTGGCTCTATAAATTCATACCTGTGTTTCACACTTTACTTGAGGAGATGAATATTGTAGTAGTACATGCTTAAGTAATGCATTAATTAACCAGTAACTAAGCATTAGTTATGTGCTGATCCCATGCTTGTTCATCATTAATCAATCATGGCAGTGTGTATACATTTATACATCATATCATTTAATAGTTAATTAATTAGTTAATTATGATACGACCACTAAAGGGGGCAAAAAACTTAACTCATTTACTACTCAAGAACAAATCATGAACTAATATATGTTTCCCCATGACATACATGAACTGATATGATTTATTAATGATGAATGAACATGGGATCAGTACTTAACAAACACTTAGTTCTTGGTTAATTGATGCATTAAGTAAGTGTGTATTACTACATTATTAATGTACCCTCAAGTAAAGTCTTACCAGTGCTTATGATGCTAATTTTCAGGAGTGTCGCCAGAGATGTATCAAAATGGGACTATGCTTTTACTAGATGGTGTGTTCTCATTCATTTTCACTAAAATCAGACCCCGCAGTTAAATTAATGAATGTACATTTATTCTTTTTTGAACATTTATTCTCTATTTATGACCAAATTATTAGTTGTCTGTCCCGCAGTCTTCAACAGTAGCAGGATGTGCCAACAGATGTTTCCACTGGCCTTGACTATGTGACGATAAAGATTCTTATTCTTTGCATTCAGCTTAAGCAGGTTGCAGGTTTGGGTGAATCCCAAGACTGCGCTTTCTCATCATGCAATTTTCGCCTTCCAGAAACTCTCCTTAGCTGACAATTCGACTCCAGTATCCAATTCTAAATATTTCAGATTCAATTTCCTTCAGATTATCAACTTACACCAAAGAAATCAGAGCTTCTGTTTCCTAATCAAATGTGTGGAATCTTTCGTAATCTTTTTGTCTTAAAGAGAAGTTAACCCACACAGCTGAAAAGGACGCCCAGCAGTATTAGAAGGGTGTAATTAACCCATCAACATGTCACTAACATTATTAGCTTCTCATATCATACAAATCAGGAAAATCAATAACTACAAAGCAGTGTACTACTGTAAGTCCTGCTTTCCACTGCAGTGGCGAGAATTCCACTCTCCCTACAGGATGCGAATACAGATATTTCAGTCCAGTAATTAGACTTTTTGTCCATCTGAGATGAAAGGGTGTTATCATGCTCACTTTGGTTGGTGTGAAAGTGGCCTTGATCTTGGGATTAACATCGGCTCTTGTTTGTAACGGAGCTGCAGAGAAATATCCATGAAAATAATTGATTTGAATACTTGGCTATTTAGACATGATGAAAATCATACTAGACTGTAATGACTGAGCATATCATTCCTGACTCCCAGGAATATTACAAACTAACCAAGAGTTTATGGGTATGATGGATGAGCGTGAGACTTGAAAAGATGCAAAAGTGCTTGACAGATAACAAGCAAGGCGGCAATGTACTTGCAATCCAAGAAGACCCAAGACCAAGGTCCAACAAGCATAAAGATGAATGATAATATTCTTTCATTAATGATCTTTATCTTTATTCATTTAATGTAAAATGGAGAAAATTACAAACACGAAAAATCATAAATTGATAAACCTCTTGCTGTGATGGATGGCCATCCCATCCAGGGTGTACCGCAGCTTTGTACCCTGTGCTGCCTAAGACTCTAGGCCCTCGTGAGAGCATGACTAGGATAAGGAGTTGGAAGATAGATAGTTTGACAAATTCATTGTTGTCAGGTCGTCAGGATTATTCCCTGGTCTGACTTGTCTGTCGTTCTCCTGCTTGACCAGCAGGTGTCGCTGGCCATCCCATTCCAATTGAATCCTTCATGATTGTAAGTGACCCACAACTGATCCTTGTTAGTCCTAGTCCTAGCGTTTGGTTTATTGCTAATGGCTGCATCTGTTTCTTGTCTAGTTCTAGTTACCTGTGTGTGTATGTGTGTGTGTGTGTGTGTGTGTGTGTGTGTGTGTGTGTGTATATATATATATATATATATATATATATATATATAT
>JAODLC010000036.1:19205364-19225750 GCA_026781145.1 Hippopotamyrus pictus | reverse complement strand
GTGTGTGTGTGTGTGTGTGTGTGTGTGTGTGTATATATATATATATATATATATATATATATATATGTGTGTGTGTCTGCTTTTGCTATCTTCTTTAGTTGTTCACTGTATGTGTTACCTGGCAGAGTTTGTATGTAATTGTTGTAGATGCTTTTGCTTGTGCTTTTCCTTCTGTGTAGTTCCAGCTCTTATTTATCCTCTTCTAACCGACTTGCTTTATTTTTGACCCCTTGTGGTCTCTTTTGTTTTGTGTGCTTGAATGCTTTTCGAATATAGTTTCCATTTGCTGTAAGCCGCACTGTGGATTGTCCTTCCACCATGCCCTGCCCTAACGCTAGCCTCACCCCTATTGGACTGAGGGCACCATTTGTGTCAAAGCAGCTTGAATACTCTCCATATTTCTGCATGGGCTTTCTACGATTTCTTTTGCTCTTCTTGCTTCCTGGGATGGACTCCAGGCCCCCTGACCTTGTACAAGATAAGGGGTAAAAGAGGAAGGAATTATGAAAAGGTAATTATTTAATATTTGCCACAACCGAAGGAATAAAGACAAGGTAAGAATATAAATGTGAGTGAGATAGTAATTTGTTGTACACCACAAACCTCTCCTCAGTATTGCATTTGATAGAGTGATATATTAATACATGATGAACAACATTCCCACGTTGATAAAATCTCAATGATGACTGTTGAATCAAGTAAGCATTAGATTCTAGTTCAAAACACTCACTTTCACTCAGTATGACAGAAAATTATGCTCAAGAATTATGTCCAAAACAAAAATGGACCCGTTTTCAGGAGAAAGGCTGCAGATTGAATGGTTTTCTTGCAGGGGTTGCTGTGGCCTGATGCAGAATGGTTTATCGTTTGTAAATAGACGTTATGGCTTATTTAATTCCCCAGAGGCAGGAATCAGGAGTATAGTCCCAAAGCTACTGTTTCTGAAACAGTTTACAGTTCTGGACAATTTTGAAAGCATACATTTACATGCCGCTTTGACTGAATACAAAAGGGACGTTAATTCAGTGTAATCTACATACTTATTAACCTCAAAGCCCTGAAAAAATGGCAACAATATGTGTTTTTTTACTACATGTTATTTTGGTTGTGATTTTATTTTATAATTTCTTACCATGTCTTTTTCCATGGTAACACTGTCAGGATACTAGAGGCAATATCAGAACTTTAAAGGTGATGTCAGAACTTTAAAAGTGAAAGCAGAACGTTAGAGGCAGTCCCAGATCATTGGAGGCAAATTCAGAACAATAGAGGCAGTGTCAATACATTAGAGGCAGCGTCAATACATTAGAGGCAGTGTCAGAATGTTAGAGACAACACCTTAATTTTGGCTTACATCATTCCACCCTTTCTCCACATGGTGGAAATTGGGACAAACACACTATACCATAAAAGGATGAGCTAATAGCTTCAAGATACTTCAGTGATATAATGTGCAAAAGCAGGACAACAGAACCCCCCATTACACTGAGAGTGAGGACCAGAAGTATGAAGAGAGAGAGAGGAGGCTTCTCATTGCTGGGGTCCACAAGGCAGGATGATCTGAATGAGTGCATGACTTTGTGTGTGAAAGAGTGTTTGAATGACAATGTATAAAGGTTTTTGCAGCCATTTCTTGCAATTGAGGTTACACAAATATGCAAGTGAAAGCACTAGGACCTTCTGGCTACTAGATGAGGTAGCATTTTTTCTGTATTGTCATACAGTGTTTATTTCAATCAGTTGAGCATAATTCCTGAAACAAAAATCGTTAAGATAAACCACACAACGCCGTTTCAATTTGCAGAATAATAAATACCATGAGGTTTCAAAACATTTAATAACTGTTGCAAAATCCTGCTAGATGATCCAAAAAATTTAATAATTTTTTGCCATTTAATCAAAATAGGAGGTTTGCTTTATCATTCCTTGAACACCAGCAATGAAAACTGTAAATAAACTCATCAAAATGAAATGATCAGTTCAAAGATTCATTCATTTTATGATCCATTTGAGGCTTGGTGTGATGATACAATACTTTGAATTTTAACTGGTGTACATAATCCCATTTAGATCTGTATTTCTTATCCCTGTTCAATTTAAAAATTACTTTTACACACAGAATGAACACAACTTTTACACAGAAAGACAGATGAAACCAATGCAATCAAAAGTTTATTCAGCTTTTGAAGATTTATTTACATTAAACTGTAGAAAGAAAAAATCTTAAAGAGGTCACACTGGGCAAAAGAAGTGATCAGTTCTACTGGGAGGGAGATGCCAGTGTGATTGGAATTGGTAACTGTGGTTGGTAATGACATAGTGTCCCTATGCCCTGTCATATTCAGAGTGAGTCACAGGTCCTGCTGATCTGCACTTTCCATTTTTGTTGCTTTACTGTCATTTTGTGATTTTCATTGCTTTCTGGAGTTCATAATTGCCCTTCTATGTCAGCATATTGCTGCGCTGACATTTGCTGGAAAATTTTTATTTTTTAAGCAACAGACAAAAGATTATTAAAGACGTCAGGGTCAGCGCCAGTTCGTCCCTGCCCTTCATGTCCCCAACCCGTTTGGCCAGCAGGTGTCGCTGGCCAGCCTTTCCTCTTCTCTGTTTATTGCCCTTCAGCCCCAATGTGTTTTCCCTGCTCTCCAGACTGCCGCATTGGTCAGTGGGCTGAGTCTGTGGCTCAGATTGTGTTCCCTCTCTCACCTGTATTTTTGGATTTTTGTTCCGTAGTGTTTATTTCATGCTTTCCTATTCTACAGTTTCCCAAACTTTATTGTGATTATTTCTGTGTATTCTTGTTTCTAGTACTTCCTGGTTGTGTTTCCCCTAGTGTTTCCCCTAGTGCCTGCTGTAGATCTTAGTCTTTAGTGTTTGTTATTTCTCTTAGTTCTGTGTGTTCTTAAAGTTCTTTTGTCCACCTGTTTCTCACTGCTCCAGTGTCTCCCTTGACTGGTTCATTAAGTTACACCTGTTCCTCGTTTTCCCTGGATGCCTGTGTATTTAAGTTCCTTCCCTCACTCTGTGCTTTATTCTGTCACTGTAATGTCATGTTGTAATGTGTTTTGCTCCTTGTACCCTGATTCAGGTTCTGGTTCTGGTTCTGGTTCTGGTTTCTGTGTTGTCCTCCTCCCTGGTTGTATTTCCCTTATGGTTTTTGTAGCTTGTTTTTAGTACTGAGTACTGTTGTAGTGTTCTGACCCCTTGTGGTCCTTTATTTTTTTGTGTGATTTCCAGTGTTCGGTACTTCCCTTAACTAAACCCCTTTTGTGCTGGAGCCGCGTGTAGATCGTCTCGTCTTTTACCGCCTACGTTGGTGCCCCAAGTCTGTAACAAAAGAAGCTAAATCCTGGGTCCATCAAGTTAAAAGCTGAATTTAGCTGAATTGCCAAAGGACACCTCTGTCCATCACTGTGAACAGCCAGAAGACATATTTCAGCATGAGGAATGAAGACCTGCGCACAAACACAGGATAACCAACTGCACAAATATGAAGGGCTGTAACCCTGCCCCCAACCCCCACCTCCAGCCCCATCATATTAATTCTCATCAGAATTATGAGGAAAATGAAATGATGGCATGCTGTATAGCAGGTAGAAAAGCAGTATCATGCACTGAAAAGCACCAGTGGCTAATGATGACAAAGAAACATGAAACATGTGGAACACGCTTATTAAATCCACAAGCTATAGAGAAGGACAATCAGTTGCTTTAATTACAACCTCCCATTACTGGAAGACTGGTCAGGAAGTAAATCCTCTGGTGGAAAGTGGCTGTGAGCGTGTCGCCCACCACATAGACCGCTTCCTTTGACATCCTCAAAAATGTTTGTTTTCGTTTTCGCCAAACCGGAGCGAGAGCGGAACGTGAAATTAAGTCCTGAAATAGCAGCACTGGTGCACTTGTGTCCTGGCAGAGGTCTGCCTCGTAATGTGAGTTAATGGATGATACCTGGGGCCCGGCCTCACAGCGGATGCGTTTTCACTCACAGCGGATGTGTTTTCACTCACTGCGGATGTGTGACCTGAAGCCAAATCGCACAAAGATGAGCGTGGAGCTATGTGCCGTGAGCGTCTGAGTCAGTGGACGCAGAACATTGTATGATGGCATTTGATTCAGCTTCTATTCAAAGGAATCCACGCTCACCTCTGTTCTATAAATCAACTGTCCAGTAAAAATAAGATATAGACATAACAAGCTTTAATTTAATTACCTGGTGTTCTCTAAATGGACTGAGCAGACTGAGAAACTATGCAATCTTGGTCCGATCTTGACATGCCTCATTGCTTACATGCTGACCCCTGTCTCAGGGATGTCAGTATATGTCCTGATTCCCTTTTTACAGAAGCTCAGTTTCAAACCTGTAGACCTGCCCAAACACTTAAGACTAATCCAGCTGGGATTGGAAAGGATCCTCAAGCTACGGGGGGGCAATGCAGTGGCAAAACCCACCTGGTATCCGCAGTACAGGTCAAAGCCCCCAGTACCAGGTATCCACTACAACGGATCTATTCCCAGGTTCTGGCTCTTCTGGAAAGTGAGCAGATCCACAGGATAGGGGCACTGGAGGGCAGAAAGCGGAGAATTCATCATCACAGCCTAACTGCTTTGCCTTCTAACTCAAAGGAGCAGGTCATACAGCCATACATTTTTTTTTTTTGCTAAAACGGGATTGGCGAGTCCCTGGAGCAGGGCTGGCTAATCGTAAGGGCCAGTGTCTATGTAGGTTTTTGGGATAACCTTTAGCTAGGCCTTTCTAACCCAGGCATGAGCCAAACATTACTGATTAGTAATCTAATTAGGCAGTTGCAGTGAACACCTGCACACACAACAGAACCTTTCTGAATGGGATTGACCACAACCTGGGGGGTTAAGGGCCTTGTCGAGGGGGCTGATGGTGATGTAATTCTGCTGGGAACCTTGGGATCCCATGCCCTGTGTTTGAATCTGGAGAACCACATACTGCCACCAAAATTCTCACGACCCTACCAGCTGGATTTATACCAGTGACCTAAGGATCACAGCGCAGCTTCTAAAGGCCTCTATTCTACCAACTAAGCTAGCAAAGGAGAACATCCATACTTCTCCTTGGTTTCACGCATACCCTCATCCCAGGGGCTGCATGTGTGTCTGTTTTCAAATACTTCAGCTCATGATGTGGTGACCTAACCTTGAATGGTGAATGTATGGGCCAAACAGTGAGTGTTATACAAGCATCTTTTCAGAGTCCACAATGTGTGCGATGACGAACTGAGTTAATGTTTGCATCCACCACAGTGAAAAGACAGTAATGACAGCAGATTGAAACATTAGCCATGAATATAGTTCTGCATACAACTGCCACAAAACAAGCATCCATTACAAAGCGAGTCAAACACAAGGATCAAATATGACCCAAATTCAGTTCATTAAATAGCAAGTGAAGAACTGACAACAAAACATAATTGTCACATAACCATTGGTGTTCCTGCAAATTGCGCTGTCAAAGAGATGTCCTTTTTGTTTCAAGCGGGTCCATCTGTAATCCAGAGCATATCTGGCACACAGAAAGCGGTGATCAAATAATGGTATAGATGTTCTGAAAAAGTCCACACAAGCAAAAATAAAGAAAATCCACAGAGTAATGTGTATGACAGCCTGGACTTGACTGAAAATAGAGGAAGCAACCAGCAAATGGCTACATACTGCCATCATGTGACCAACTCTGCCTCCTAGTACAGAAAACTGAAATCTACAAAAACAACAGAGTCATTTAACCACATGCAGGTTTGCCAACTTTGGTCAGCTGGCTGGTGTGAGATTTTCAATTTGAGACAAGTCTGTACACAATTTTTCGTGTACGTAACAGTTTTATTATCTTGTAACTAATCTGTAGGGTTTGCAAACTACCCCAACGATTTTGATGTAGCTGATTTTAGGTTCATAATGGAATTGTAGATTTGCTATAAGATTTCTTGCGTGGGAGTGAGAGTCAAAAACTGTGAGTGTCACACCAAAAGTGTGCACATGATGTAAGAATTACGGACACAAATATCAGTATTTATGGGTAAAAAAGAGACATTACTTAATGTATAATGTAATATCAGCAGTGTGTTTCATGTTATCATGTAATGTCAGCAGATGTGCTTAATTTTGCATTATAAAATCTATACACAAGCTGAACTTTATTCTAATATCTACACAAATATGTACGTGGTGGGAAGCAACTGAAGGCACAGTCTGCATTTGGTGATTTCTGCTCGATCAGCAGGGACCTTCCCAAAGAACACCACAGGTGACAAAGCCAATCTCTTCGTCAGAAGACTAAACACTCCTTTAGGCATGGATACGACCAGCTCACCATCTTCTGGTGGGAGAGTCTGGGATTACTTTTTAGCCTTTTAGTCGTCTCTCGTTTTTAGTTCTTTTTGCCTACAGATGGGAAATAAGACTATGACTTACATTTACAAACCACAGACTTTCATCCAAAGTGACATACATTTTTGAAAATGGAAGGTCAGCCAGTGCCAGAAACTGGGGGTTAAGGGCCCTTTCTTAGGGCCCCAATGGTGACCTTCTGATCTGTGTGTGCTATCCTGCTGAGCCACACATTGGCACCAAAATAGTCACTCTCCTTCGAGCCGGATTCAAACCAGCGACCTAAGGATCACAGCACAGCCTCTACAGTCCTCCGCTCTACCAACTGAGCTATCGAAGGGGGACACGCTCAGGCTACCTGTGTTTCACACATATGCACACAACCCTGACTTGTGTTTTGTTTATAAGACGGAGCATGATGCCCGACACTCTCTCACATCCAAGAGGGAAACCAAAAACCCACAACCTGCAGCTGTGTAATACCTACAATCAGGTTTTGTAGACAAAATGTTTTTCAGCCAAAGTTGTACTAAAAACACTACAAACCACGAATACTTACAAAGTAAGGGAAGACTCCAGTCCATCACATGTGCACATACCTCGCACACATAATGGACAAATATGCAAATACATTCAAAAGCTTTATTTTGCTTATATATTGTGATTTTCTTTTCTGAAATAGTTCACTGTTCGAAGGAACAAAAATTAATTTAGTTCAAAACCACGGTCTAAGGACAGAGTATAATAAAAAAGGAATTTAGGGGAGAAGCTAAATATATTTAAACATATCATATACCTGAAAATGCATTCTGTGGTACAACCAAGAACCTGTGATAGCACAGAAAAATTGCAAGTCATAAAACCCGACATCTGAAAGTATTTATAACTAGCACTAAAGTATTGTTTATTTATTCATCAAATCCTACAGACTATTTACAAGGTGCTAAAACTCTTACATACATGTACATACACAGAAAGTATCCTGACCGTAGAAAGCAAATGTCAGCACAAAACGAAATCCCCTACATGCATTTTAGGTCACAAAAGAGGACGTACGGTCACCCTAAAACGTAACTTTAATAAAATGCATTTAATTCATTGATCAAGGGCAGTAATTGCTGTCACATCCAGTAAAAATAAATATGGATAATCGTTCATTCATGGTGTTCAGTCGTCGTCTGAAGTAAGTTTAAAAGGCTTCAACTTAAATAATATAATTCAGTATACCGTGACGTCATAATAATGCGCGTGACTTCCGCTTGCGGATCCCGGAAACGGGAATCAGCCGGGGACCTTTCAGAAAACCAAAAAGATCGTTTTGTTTACATGAAGCTGAAAATCGACCTAGAGTAAATCTGTTTTGGACGCCTTCCGGTGTGTCTTGACGGTGGGTACTCCGCGATCCAGTAAAATGTGATGATTAGCTATAGGTGGACACGCTTGTCCGTCATTAGTACGTTTTTGTTTCTCTGTTTAGCTGCAGCCGATATAACATGGGCGTATTTGGGACATGATTTATGTTTACAATACAGATACACGCATATTATATTTAAATTCACCACCATTTTCCATTTTCTGCTGTTTAACAGCAGAATAGCAGGTCGATGCGCATCTTTGATTTTAACCAGCTGTGAAACGATGGATCCAAAAGAACAGGAGCTAAAGCTGTGTAATCAAAACCCAGCAAAAATTTTGCATTAGTCCGTAATGTCGTCCGTCCGTCCGTCCATCCGTCCAAACATGGATCATCTGTCTTCCAAGACCTTATCCAGATCACGGTCATGAATAGCAATACTGCCAAATCAAACTGATCGTAGATCAAATTTAATGGTCAAATTGAAGTAAATATGTAGCATAGTATTATACTGTTTTGCATGCCAGTGGAGTCCGTGACCATCCGAATAATCTCTGTTTGGCAGTGAGCAGCATGACCGCTATCAAGCATGCACTGCAAAGGGACATCTTCACTCCCAATGATGAACGATTGCTGGGGATTGTGAACGTCTGCAAAGCAGGGAAGAAGAAGAAGAACTGCTTCTTGTGCGCAACAGGTGGCCGCGTCAGACATCGCCATGGGGGGGCGTGTTGTATTTATATGACATGATTCTTTGCGTTATGAACACAGGGAAACCTGCCATTAAAGAGTAGCGAACAGGTGGCTGTAATGACGCTGGCACATTGGGTCTGTGTCTTCATTTACTTAATTTCGACTGTCACAATTACCATTTGATTCTGGAGTAAACTGGTCCCAGGAATTTTATCTGTGTCAAAAGGACCCAGATTAAACTAGCTCGTGATGTTTGACTTGTTTTAGTTTGAAAGGCTTTTTTTTTTAATTCAGTGACCACGGAGCGACCAGTGCAGGTGAAGGTGGTGAAAGTGAAGAAGTCTGATAAAGGGGACTTCTACAAACGACAGGTGGCATGGGAGCTGAGGGACCTGACGATGGTGGATGCCAAAGATGCCAACAAGGTGAGGAAAGGGGGTCTAAAATCTTGTGAAACAGCAGCCTGCCCCATTAATCTATAATGCACACGTCACCCTCAGACAATGGAGATCCACACCTACCCTTAACTTGCTTCTTCTTCTTTCCTATTTCCTCTCCCAGGAAAATCCAGAGTTTGACCTTCATTTTGAGAAGGTCTACAAATGGGTGGCCAGCAGCACGGCTGAGAAGAACTCATTCATTTCTTGCATATGGAAACTCAACCAGAGGTACCTGAGAAAAAAGGTGGAGTTTGTGAACGTCAGCTCTCAGTTACTGGAAGGTAGGTTGTTTACTTCTCATTTTCTTGTATGTAATCCTGTATCCTCTACCTCTCTGTCTAATCCTCTATCCTGCCTAACATGTTCCTTGGTCCAGCCTTCATGATGGCCTTTTTCAGGCTTTGCAGGGCAGCATTATTTATAACCAATAAACAAGGCACCTCATTTATCAAATTATGCATGCATTACGTAATGAAAAAATGTGTATGCATGAAAAAAAAAAATGCATATGCACACAAAAATTTGGATTTCTCAAACCTGGTGTATGCTTGTTTACGGCTGTCTTGTAAATGTGTGTGTGTGTGTGTGTGTGTGTGTGTGCACAAGCCTGAGATCAGCCCAGTTGCAACTGTAAATTATAAACTAAGCAGAGGTGAGGTGGAGGCATGACAAAATGTTACTAGTTTCTAGTACTTTTGCACTATTTTGCACTTGCAGAATTGATCCCAGAATAAAGTTAATTGTCAGAATATTTGTATTTTGTTGTGCAGTGATATTGAAAGTTGAATCTTAAAAAGTGTGTTGAATGGTAACACATTGCTGCAGTAAACTTCGTTAGCTCTGCAAAACGTACTTAACAAAAAGGTCAAATCAGAAGATAGGAGGAAAGAACCGGCTTGCAGCGCACAGGGACAGTGTGACTGCAGATATTGGGGCCAGAACCACATCTTCGCCCTCAGTCTTTGACATGCACGTGGCCTCTACACTAGGCCATGCTCTATTACACAGTGTTGTAACAGAGCAGTTGGGAGATACTGATGTGCTGTGTGAAACTCAAAATGGCCGAATCATAAGCTGACCCAGACTATCGTGCTAATACTTTTGTCCACGTTGGCATCACAGATGATTTGCACATTAATAAAATGAATTGGGCTTTTCACAGGGCATAGTTGTGTAGTCACTGGCAAGAATGTAATTGTGCCGTATCACATTCTCGTAACTACGGGCTATTTTACATGTGAATCCTCTCATGCGAATGCCAGGCACTCATATTTTGTGCTACTACAGTGACAATTACAGATATGTTCAATTCATAGGAATAGGTGACGACAGTGCTTGAAATAGCAAACTAATTGTCTAAGGCTAATATACAGTCTTTGGCGTTTACAAATAAAGGGAAAATCGTTAAATTACAGTTCACATGTTTTTAATGTGGAGGTGTCAGTTCCTGGTATTTTGTTGGCTTGCCAGCAGTCATTTTGCTGGTTTATCTGCAATTTCCTGTTGTACAATGGGTGTCTCAAAATGTTGTGTACATCTCCTCCTGAGTGTATATAAATACAGTATATGATTTTCCCATCAGGGTTGTTTGACAACATAACTTGCATAAAAAGTCGTGAAAGTACTTCACAGGTGTCTGTGCATATGCAACTTTGATAAATGAGGCCACAGATATCTCTTTTTTTAATTAAAAAAAAGCTTGGCTGTGCCTCCCTTCTGAGATGTTCAAATCTTAGGTCTAACCGATGAGGTAATCTTTACAAAACTTTGCTACCACCACAGGTTGACCACAGAATCAGGTCACTGAGGTGGGACTGACTGCAGATTGAGCTTGTAGGTTGTCTGAACCTGTTGCACCAGTATGTTTTTGTCTTGTTATTTATTGTAATTTGGTACTGAAGATGTGCCTCTTAAGTGCCACGGGTCTCTGGTTTCCTGAGGATGTGCATTGATTGCCTCTAGGTGTAACTGGTTTCTGATTTACCGAGGATGCACTCTCGCTGCCTCTAGTATAATTGATCTCTGGTTTCCTGAGGATGTGCTCTTATTGCCTTTAGGTGTAACTGGTTTCTGATTTACTGAAGATGTGCTCTGACTGCCTCTAAGTACAGCTGGTCTCTGATTTACTGATTATGTGATCTGACTGCCTCTAGGTATAACAAATCTGTGGTTTCTTGAGGATGCACTCTCACTGCCTCTAGATATAACAGGTCTCTGGTTTACTGAGGGTATGCTATGACTGCCTCTAGGTATAACGGGTCTCTGGATTACTGAGAGTATGCTATGACTGCCTCTAGGTATAACGGGTCTCTGGTTTACTGAGGGTATGCTCTGACTGCCTCTAGGTATAACGGGTCTCTGGTTTACTGAGGGTATGCTCTGACTGCCTCTAGGTATAACGGGTCTGTGGTTTACTGAGGGTATGCTATGACTGCCTCTAGGTATAACGGGTCTGTGGTTTACTGAGGGTATGCTATGACTGCCTCTAGGTATAACGGGTCTCTGGTTTACTGAGGGTATGCTATGACTGCGTCTAGGTATAACGGGTCTCTGGTTTACTGAGGATATGCTATGACTGCCTCTAGGTGTAATAAGTCTGTTCTTTACTCTTCTTCCCTTTAAACTCACCTGCCAGAGCTTCCTAAAGCGGAAGGTTGGTAATGTTTCCCTGTTTTTTTCCTTGCCTGTTGCCCAGTGTCTGGTGCCTTAGCTTTACCTTATTCCTGTCATCTCATTAAACTGCTTATTCCTCCCATTCTTTGCTCTTAATCTGTCGCCTTTTGTTTGTCGTGTTTGTGTAGTGACTCCTGAATTCAGTGGCAGATGTGCAGTTTATACAGTGCTGTGAAAAAGTTGCCCCCATCTGGATTTCTTCTATTTTTGCTTATTCATTTTACTTAATTGTTTCTGACACTCAAACAAACTTTGTATGATGCAAAAAACAACCTGAGTAAACACAATACACTATTCTCAATTGATCATGTGATTCATGGAAGGAAAAAGGTTCTTGAACGCTTATTTCACATATTTCAAATTGTAATTGCCCCCTTAGTTACTCGATCAACCAATGCAACCAGTGCAAGCTGAATCCTTGGGTTCCTTTAAATCAGAGCTAGATAAGATTTTAACAACTCTGAGCTATTAGTTAAGTTCTCACCAAGCGAGCTTGATGGGCCGAATGGCCTCCTCTCGTTTGTATAGTTCTTATGTTCTTATGAACCAAATTTAAATAACGGGTTACTGAGGCCTGATTTCTGCCAGCCGTAATGAATCTAAACATCACTTAAATAGTACCTTTCCAGCAACGTGAAGCTGGCAAAAGGTCTCAAAATGCAGCACGTGATCAACGGATACCTCGATCAAAGGGGGTTCAGGAAGACATGAGAAAGTAATTTACTCATATAACTTTTAGGAAAAGATTGCAAAGCAATTTTTAGAACTCTGGGACTTCAGCAAACCTCAGTGAAAGCCATCATTCCCGAATGGAAAAAAATGTGCAGCAGTGATAGATCTGCTTAGCAGTGGCCAGACTGGCACAATAACTCCAACAGCACATAGAAGACTCAGTCACAGAAGAACCCAAACAAACGTTTAAGCAACTGCAGGCCTTTTGTAGGCCTTCTGCAGGCCTTTCTCACCTCACTTCAGTGAATGTCAGTATTCATGACTCCACCATTAGCAAGACACTGGGTAAAAGTGGTATCCATGGGACAGTGAAAAGGCACTACTGAACAAGAGGAACATTAAGGTTCTTCTAATATCTGCCAAAAGACACTTTGATTACCTCCACACCAAGAACATCATGCCAACAGTCCAAGATGGTGGAGGTAGTGTGATGGTGTGGGTAAGCTTTGCTGCTTCAGGGCCTGGGCAACTTACTGTAATCGATGGAAGCACGAATTCTGCTGTCTATCAGATGTTAGTGCAGAACCTTAAATAGGCAGTGCAGTGTAGATGAACAGTTCTGTAAAGAAGAGTGGTCCTGAATTCTTCTTCAGCACTTCCAGAGACTGATCTTCTGTTACCAGAAGCGTTGGATTGCAGTTGTTGCTACTTATGGTGACATAACCAAGTAATCAGTTTAGGGGGGTACAGGTTTTGGAAAACTTTTTCCTTCAACAAATCGATTGATCATTTAAAAACTGTCTATTATACTCAGGGTGTCTTTTGTATTGTATTCAATTTGTCTGAAGATCAGAAACAAGTGTCATAAATAAGCAAAAACAGAATTAAATACTTTTTCCCAGCACTGTATATGTCCTTCGATGTGTATGAAATGACTGTAGACACCGTCTGCATGTGGCTTGTGATGTATGCAAGGTTCAGTACCTCCCATGTCCATTAGCAGGTAACATTTGGATGTTTTTGAAATTATGGTTCACTCAGTACAAAGATATTCCTGTTTCCAGCCTTCTGAGGCTTTCAAGCCTTGGCGACCCAGTAATGAAATGGGAGTTCAGACCCCTTATGTTTATGCTCTCTGAACTTGGGAGCACCCAACTTTCCTGACTGTTCCACAAAACCTTGGTTTATCTACCTGCCCACCAGGGCTTAATGGCTCTTTTTCAGTATGTAACACAGCTCTTCCAACACTTGTGTGTCTTCCTTGAACCTGATTGGTTCACCACGTCATTAACATTCAACATTTAGATCGTACCCTGCACAGCCCAAATGGAGCCTGGCTCTGTAGCTTGGTCAACAGCATCAACATGGAGATCATTTCTTCCAGATATGTTCCCAAATATCTCGCAAAGTGTCACGGCCATCGCCTGCTCCACGCAGGTCCGACTGATTTGTCTGATCATGTTCTTGCGTTACTGTTAACCACAACTTCCCGGCTCCTGTCGACTTATTCTCCTAGCAAACCCATCCGTTTCCCATCGCCGCTTATCCAGTACACTGTGCTGGTGAGCCTGTCATGTAGAATTGGACGTCTCTGTATAAGAACATGACGTGAGAAGTCGGTGTCCTGGAATCGACATGCGTCATGTTACATATTAATGCATTTAGTCGCTAGCAGTGCATGCTTTTAAAAAGTCGCCGACATCACAGATTGTCATCTGAGTCTGTCATGGGGGCAGCGGGGTGTTCTGTACAGTCTGTGTGTGTGTGTGTGTGTGTGTTTGGCATCCTCCCTGTAGAGTGAGCCCTTAGGCCGTGTGTGTCATCGTGTCTTCTCAGTAAAGTCTGTTATTAGGCGTTTGTTTGTGTGTGTCATCGTGTCTTCTCAGTAAAGTCTGTTATTAGGCGTTTGTTTGTGTGTGTCCCCTTGTAGAGTCTGTCCCCAGCGGAGAGAGCCAGAGTGTGACGGGAGGAGATGAAGACTCGTTGGACGATTACCAGGAGCTGAACGCCCGGGAGGAACAGGACATCGAGAGCATGATGGAAGTGTGTGAATATGCCATCTCCAACGCAGAAGCTTTCGCTGAGAAGCTGGCCAGCGAGCTACAGGTTCTGGATGGGGTGAGTAACCCTACGTTTATGTCAGTGCAGCAAGACAGTCCCTAATCTTAACCCCAAGGGAATTGGCAGCAAAGATTATTCTGATGGAACATTCATTAAAGACTTACACAACTGAAACAGCTATCACCCAGCTTGGAAGAGCTGACGGGATCTCGGCGTGGTCAGAATTTGGCAATTTCTGAAAAAAGAAAGTGTGACAGTTAGGCTGAGTTCTCTTTCTGATTTAGACTGATGGTTCACCCTCGATAAAGCCTGAAGTGAAGTTAATGCTGCCTTTGATTCTGATTTGACACGGATCCCCGACAGGCCAATATCCACTCAATCATGGCATCGGAGAAGCAGGTAAACATCTTGATGCAGCTGCTGGACGAGGCTCTGGCTGAGGTGGACACCATCGAGGGGAAGCTGAGCAGCTATGAGGAGATGCTGCAGAGCGTAAAGGACCAAATGGACCAGATCTCCCAGAGCAACCGTCTCATTCAGCTGAGCAACACCAACAACATGCGACTCCTGGAGGAGATCGATTTTTTGGTGGTAAGATGTCACCTGTGGATGGATAAGGACAGTGGATGTTTGCATGATATCTCACATGGAATCTTCACACCCAGAACTACATGGACCTGTCCAAGGGACACATCCGTGCCCTTCAGGATGGAGACCTGTCTTCACCCAAGGGGATTGAAGCCTGTATCAATGCTTCAGAAGCTCTACTGCAGTGCATGAACGTAGCACTCAGACCAGGTGTGTGACAGGCAGACTCCTGCTCTCCGTCACAGTCCCGTGACAGGTACTTCTGGCAGATGATGTGCGGGTGTGCGATATGCAAGCATGTGCGTTTACATTTCTGTGATACGGCCTCTTTCAGGACATGATAGGCTGACGGCAGTGAAACAGCAGCATCAGCTCTTTGCGGAGCTAAGAGACCATTTCGCGCGCAGACTGACCAACCATCTGAACAACGTGTTTGTCCATCAGGTACATTTCAGCTTCTCACTCTGCCTCTGAAGCACACACACACACACACACGTTCTTTCGGGTGCGCCTCCACTTCTTACACACACAGCGACACACGCCTTCTGTCTGTATACCTCAGTTTCTCGCACACCTCAGCTCTGACTCTTGCTCCTTTTACAGGAAGCTCACGGCTGTGTTTGACTCACTATTTCTTATAACAGTTCTCTGTTTCACTGCTTCTCCATGCTGCTGTTTTCTGTCAGTTCAACCACTTCAGCCACTTCAGAATGACAATTCCTCAGTTCTGTAGGGCCTCCTATTTGTCGCTTCCTGTGAGTACCCCTCCCCCGCCTCGCCCTGCCTGGCCTGTCACTCACCTCACTAACTTTCGCTTCTGTGTGTGTTCTGATGCCTCCATCTTCCATCCTAACCACGTGGGCATTCTTAAGAATGCTTTTTTTTTTTTTTGTCGCAGTCTTTCCTTCACCTTCCACAAAGTTGTCTGGCCAGAGGGGCCATTGGGTGGCTCAGTGGGTCAGGACTCTGTGTCTGTGGTTGGAAGGTCATGGGTTCAGATCCCTGGGTTGGCAGAATGATGTCACTGTTGGGTCCCTGGACAAGGCCCTTAACTCCGATTGCTCCAGGGTCTTCTGATCCTGCCATCTGAAAAATGTACATCACTTCTGATAAATACACATGCTAGATAAGTTAAATGTAAAAATGTTATTGTCTTTGTCCTTATGTGATGGATCTTTAACCTACCACCTAACTCATGCAACCGAACGGAATGTAGTTTGCTTTGCTGAACCGACTGACTTTATTCATGCAGAGAACTGCTGTGTTTGGTTTCTGCTAATGTGGGTCAGTTGGAACCAGAGCGAAAAACACAGGCGTCTGGAGTCATCTTCAGTCCTGAGGACAATAATGGAAATCGATGGAACGAGTTTAAACTCTGTGTGTGTGATTGTGCATGGGTCGCTGTGTCACAGTGTTATGCTTTCGATGATTAGGGCCTCTTTGGCTGACTAAGCTGATGACATAGATCATTTGCAGTGTTTCACCAACCCAGTCCTCAGGGACCCCCGGACAGTCCACATTTTTGCTCTCTCCCAGCTCCCAGCCAATCAGGAACACCGAATACCTGGTACAGGTGCTGGAAGCCGGGAGGCAACAAAACCGTGGACTGTCTGGGGGTCCCCGAGGACTGGGTTGAGATACATTTCAGCAGGTTTTAAATTTATATTGATGTTCTTTTGACACTTGACTCATCAGCTGCAATCTAAGTGAAGGAAATCGAAACATAGACCTAAGTCTTGAAGAGAGTTTTGGGATGCAGCGGTATAAAGATCTTCTGACCAGAAGCAAATCTTGGTAGTGATGTTGAACAGTCTTGTTGTCCTAGTTGCACCTCCCTGAGTCTGTATGTGTTTTTTTAAGGGTCATGACCAGACCTCAAGCCTCACCCAACACGCGGCCGAGCTCACGCTCCCCAAACACAACCCCCTGCACAGGGACCTGCTCCGCTACGCCAAGCTCATGGAGTGGCTGAAGGTCACCCAGTGGGAGAAGTATGAAGGCCTGATGGCGGTGAGGGTCTCCTCAGCATCACACCAGCATCACTGTCACACTCTGTATGAAGTGTGAGCCTTACGGCGGTGAGAGTCACACTGGGTCACACTGGTCACTTTTTCGCAACTGTTTTTCAGACTTACGTTGAATACATGGCAAGATTGTACGAGCGAGAAATTAAAGATTTCTTCGAAGTGGCCAAGCTCAAAATGGTGGGGACAAGCAAGGAGGGGAAGAAGTTCGGTAAGACGTCAGTCAGAGTTAAAGTGTCTGTCTCGAACCAGTGCAGCGTTTGTGCACAAGTCCTCCTCCATGTTAGTTTAAATACTAGAACTCGTGGCCATAAATGGAAATTAGTGAGAGAACATTTTAAAATGAATTTGAGGAAGCACTTCTTTACACAGCGTATAGTTAGAGTATGGAATAGTCTTCCTGCTAGTGTAGCGCAGGCTAAAACCCTGGGTTCCTTTAAATCAGAGCTAGATAAGATTCTAACAACTCTGAACTATTAGTTAAGTTCTCCCCAAACGAGCTCGATGGGCCGAATGGCCTCATTCAGCATCACTAACCAGGCTTCCTGGTCTGTAATATCAGGTGTATGGATCGCAGAAGGCTGTGGCCAGTCAGTACTTCGGCTGCCAACTGGGAGAACGTTCCTGGGGGCCATTTTCTCCTGACGTTGTCCTCTAGCATTCAGGGTCAGGTTTTAGGATGTGACACCATTATCATGAGAAGAATTATATCACGGAGGGAATCTTATTGTATATATTTACTGCTGTGTTAAATTCCAAGCTAAAGTAATCATATAGATCATGCGTTCTGTGTATAAGTGTGTAGAAAATTTGTTTTATGTGCATATGTACTATATATATGTTTTTGTATAGCATTATTACTTTCTGATTTCTTTGAATGTGGTGGTGGTTATCAGTGCTGATTAGGTTTGTCACATAAATAAGGTTGATATGGAATTTTGTGTAATGCTGCCTAAAAATGCTGCAATTAGTGAATGGGTTCGTTTTCTGCATTTTTAATAATATTGGCTTAAATATTTTGGGCAGCGACGACATATGGTAAGAGTTTACAGTTTAAATGGAAATTGGGTCACTTCCTCCGAGTTCCCTTGTGTTTGAGTCCCCGCTCCTGTTTGCGCTGTGATCTGCGCTCGCATGTCACTGGCATGTCCGCCGTCGGCTCTTTGTCTCATGTGCATCAACGTGGAAATAGGAGAGTGATGTCTGTCTTGCAGAATCATGCCCATTGCAGCTCACTTCATGGCCGTGAAGTGCTTCCCCGTTTATCAGTCACATCGCATGTCAGTGTTTAACTTCCCAGACTAACTTCTAACCTGCCACAAACAGCAACACTCTACAGGCTAATGTTTGGCTAAAGTTTGGCTAATGTGTCTCTGTCTTTGATGCCTGCCATCTAACTGGCTGCCAGCCACGCTTCCGCGGAAAGAGAGCGCACTCAAACAGGACACTGAGAGTGAGTATCATGCGGTTGTCCCAGAATTCTCTGCTCGCTGCTGTTTTATTTCATTGTCTTTATGTTTAGATACCATCATCCTTACATGTTAGCCTCCAGCTGCTAGTCTTGTGTCCTGCCTTGAAGTTCATGACTGTTTAGCACAGGGGTGCCCAACTCCAGTCCTGGGGGGGCCGCAGCCCTGTGTAGCTTAATTCTTTCCCTGTTCCACCATAAATGATTCAGCTTAAGAGCTGTGTGGTAATTAGCACAAGTTGAATCAGGTGTGTTAAATGAGGGGAAACCCAAAAATGTGCAGGGCTCTGGCCCTCCTGGACTGGAGTTGGGCACCCCTGGCTCAGCAGGTAGTATATTATAATGTTGGCCTGACCTCCTGTCTGGCTCATAGTCTGTGAAATTTTTCTATCTTTTGAGATTCCATATACTCAATGTTGGGAAAGTTACTCGCAAAAGTAATGCATTACAGACAGAGCTGGAAAGTTCAGGCCCAGAAAGTACAAATCCAGACCAAGGTTTTATTTCAACCAACCAGTTGAGTATAGAGTCGCAGTCACAGAGTACTTAAAATCAAAATCAGATCCTTATTGGTCAAGTATGTTAAACATACAAGGAATTTGTCAGTGTGCCCCAGTATAACATATAATATGTAAGATTATTTCAAGAACGTTTACAAGTAGTTACACATGTCATTTTTTACATACTTTTAACAATAGACTGTTCACCTACAGTCAGAAGCAGCATGTGATGGAATCAAGGGTGAAGGAGTTAAATAAGAAGGGAATACAAATAAACAAACACGGCTGATGCTAGGAAGTGTAACAGCAGTGTTTCCCAACCCGGTCCTCAGGGACCCCCAGGCAGTCCAGGTTTTTGCTCCCTCCCATCCATACTGGGGTGTTGTATGTAAACAGCAGGATCTATGGTGGCTTAAGATCAGGTTCCAGTCCTAGTGACCCAGAGTACTGCAGAAAGTGTGATGCTACCATACAGCTAAAGAATCAAGCCCTCCATTAGGACACATTTTGGAGAGTATTGTATGCTGTTTCGGTTGGACTTTTTTGGGTCCTGGGCCCAGTGATTGAAGAATAGACACAATGGATCGGTTTAGCCAGAGACTGTGTGCTGAGGGTGATCATTTCCCTTGTGCTGCATCAGGCCTCCACGGCAGCTCAGGAAAACTCACTGGTTCCACCTCCAGCCTGAACAAGCTGGCGGTGCAGACCTCAAACAGCCGACGCTCGCAGTCTTCCTCGCTGCTGGACATGGGCAACATGTCGGCCTCGGACCTGGACGTGGCCGACAGGACCAAGTTCGACAAGGTAGTGCCTCCAGTTCCCCGCTGTAATTTTATTTTTATGACGATGACCTTTGACATATGCACTTCGCCAAAAAGAGAGGGCAGTTTCTCTGGCTGAAGCCTTTGATGCCCGGGAAGGATTTGTGATTTTTATTTTATTGACTCCAATGACTGGGAACATCTTTGACGGAGCCAGAGAGTACTGCCCTGTTTTTAACTCTCGCTAATGCTAACGTGCTAACCCCGTCTCTCACTTCTCTCGCTCGTTTCCTGTAGATATTCGAGCAGGTCCTCAGTGAGTTGGAGCCCCTCTGTTTGGCAGAGCAGGATTTTATCAGCAAATTCTTCAAACTACAGCATGTCCCCACTGTGAGTGTGTGATTCGTGCTTTAGGTTTCCCATAAATTCACTGGGGCGCGATGGTGAACAGAACCAACTGAACTAGCAGGCAGGAAGGAACAGGGACTTCATCTGGGGAGGATTAAATGTCAAGAATCAGGAATAGGAACCCACACAACAGACAACAGGAAGGGCAGTGGGCCCTGGGTGGGCAAGGGGTGTCTAGAGGCAGCTGCTGAGAACAGCACTGCAGAAGTTAGTCATGAGCAGGAGTAGGACCACACAATGCACAGCAGTCTGCAGCATGCTCATAACACAATGCACAGCAGTCTGCAGCATGCTCATAACACAATGCACAGCAGTCTGCAACATGCTCATAACACAATGCACAGCAGTCTGCAACATGCTCATAACACAATGCGCAAGCAGTCT
>JAODLC010000036.1:19190013-19205264 GCA_026781145.1 Hippopotamyrus pictus | reverse complement strand
GCAGCATGCTCGTAACACAATGCGCAGCACTCTGCAGCATGCTCGTAACACAATGCGCAGCACTCTGCAGCATGCTCGTAACACAATGCGCAGCACTCTGCAGCATGCTCATAACACAATGTGCAACACTCTTCATTATGCTCATAACACACTGCGCAGCTCTGCAGCATGCTCATAACACGCTGCACAGCAACATGCAGATGCAATACCATGAAGTGGATAAGAGCTTAGTTGAAATGAAGGGCAGTGGAGTCAAGCAGGGTGGCTGTGAGCTTATGGTTAGGATCAGAAAGTGCTACAGAGTGCAAGGGTCACATCTGTCCGCACTGGATAGAGCATGCAGGCATTTAGCACGTGGTATTCAGCGAATTACACTGCCATGCGACATCATAGCGTTTCTTCGGCAGGGCGAAGGCCACGAAGTGGATGGAAACCTGCCTTCGCGGCAGATGGCAGCCGGAGAGCACAGGCACTCTATGTCATCAGAGTAAGCTGCTCTTCCAGCCTCTCAGCAATGCATCAAAGCTCCATTCGTCCCAAGGAAACCAGACAATGCTCTCATTCCTCATAAATATTCATGTACCATTTAGTAACACTTTACTCGACGGGGCACAAATAATATAGTATTATGCTATTACTTATGCATTAACCACAAACTAAATCTTAGTTACATGCTGATCTCATGTTAATTCATGATTAATAAATTGTGATACATGTATTATCTCAGTTACTGTATTCGTTACTATATGCTTTAATTCTGAAAACTTTTGTGAAGTACTGAAGGAACAAGTCACGAATAGCACAAGTGAAATACTTGAAGTGAATTTTTCATTACTAATGACTCATGACGCATCTTTTTTTTCTCATAATGACAATAATGCCGACACCCTTTCTTCACAGTAAGGAACTGGTGCGACATATGATGAACAAGATCTTTCAAAGCATAGAGATTGAGTTGAATAACCTCATTGCTCTTGGAGACAAGATGGACAGCTTCCACTCGCTCTACATGCTGGTGAAGATGAGTCATCACGTGTGGACAGCAGAGAACGTGGACCCCGCATCCTACCTGAGCACCACCCTTGGCAATGTGCTGGTTACCGTCAAGAGGAACTTCGACAAATGCATTGTGAGTGAACCCTAGTAGAGACTCACAAGTAGGGAGATGATGAGTTATGCTGTAGTGGACATTTGACAAAAGGAGAAAAAAATGTAGATTTTCCACTTTTTTGTTTTTTCAAAGAATTTGCACACGTCCAAATCATTGGCATTTACTTTTTAGCTGGTATTTCCATTGTTCTAGTAAGTAAATTTGGTAAATATTTCACATTGTGACAATTCTTCTGCATAATTAACCTATGAACTAAAATTAGTTATGTCACTAAACTTGATGGAAAAAATGCTTAGCTACAAAAATAGTGATTTAAGTCTAGTGGTTAAGTTTTTCAGGGTGTTTGGTGTGAATGTGGTGTAAATTAGGGATCATGTCATTGGCTGATTATAATATACTCGTATATTATACTCACTATAATATACTCGCTGAAAAGTTTTTATGAATCTATAAAATTCCTTCTTTTGACCTCCAGTCAACTCAGATAAAGCAGATGGAGGAGGTGAAGATCTCCAAGAAGACCAAGGTGGGCATCCTGCCCTTCGTCACAGGGTTTGAGGAGTTCGCAGAGTTGGCCGAGACGATCTTCCGCAGTGCAGAGCGCCGAGGGGACCTGGATAAGGCCTATGTGAAGCTCATCAAGGCCGTGTATTTCAATGGTAAAGCTGTCATTTGACCCTTCCCTGATACACTTTGCTTGGATTAGTGTAGTGTGTTTGTGTGTGTTTGCAGTTGCTACTGCAGTATGTGTGTGTGTGCGCGTTTACAGTTTTTACTGAAGTATGTGTGTGTGTGTGTGCGCGCGTTTGCAGTTGTTACTGCAGTATGTGTGTGTGTGCGCGCGCATTTGCAGTTGTTACTGCAGTGTGTGTGTGCGCGCGCATTTGCAGTTGTTACTGCAGTATGTGTGTGTGTGTGTGTGCACATTTGCAGTTGTTACTGCAGTATGTGTGTGTGTGCGCGCGTTTGCAGTTGTTACTGCAGTATTCAGTCTGATAGATGGAACAAATGATAGATTTCTGTGAGCAGTATCTGCATAATATAAAGAGAATATCTCAAATGGACAATAGAGTACACTGGTATGCATTAGTACCTAGCTTTGATATCAGGAACTAGACAAAAAAAAATCAGAACACTCTTGAACTGAAGAGGAAAATGTATACATGGAGAAATGCAAAACATTATCGACCATCAGTGTAACCAAACCACATGTAACCAATCATAGACTGTCACATCAGAACAGCTTTGTTCAAGGCACTCTTTGGTACTGATGGCTCCTGATATGAAGCAGGGCTGAAAATGTTATGGAATGGCTCAACAAGGTATCGGAGTTTAGCTGGTAGAGTATATTTATGAGTATTCGTATACATGTATGTCTGCATACCCATGCACATGCACACAGAGCTCTGTGTTTGTTGTACAGTGGAGAAGGTAGCGAACGAAAGTCAGAAGACGCCTAGAGATGTGGTGATGATGGAGAACTTCCACCACATCTTCTCGACACTGTCTCGACTAAAGATCTCCTGCCTGGAGGCAGAGAGGCGAGAGGCTAAGCAGAAGTATACGGAGCATCTGCAAGCCTACGTCATCAACTCCCTGGGACAGCCGCTAGAGAAACTCAATGTGAGGTGGCCACGGTCTGCGATCAGGGGCTTGGAGGATCAGAATATAAGTGGGAGGGTCGTACCACGCTAAAGAATTAGGACCACAATATAGAGTGATGGGACTTGCTTAACAATTGTGCAGTATTTGGTAATGATGGCCAGATGAAGCTTCATGAACCATTTGCTGTATTTTGTTACACCACTAGATGGTGCTCTCTGATGAGAAAAGGGCTCAAAGCATGCCCCAGAGCAAACCAGGAGCACCATCTAGTGGGGTCAGAAAATACAGAAAATGGTTCCTCTTGGAGGTTCAGATTTCAACACTTACCCTGATGGTTGTGTGTGTGTGTGTCTGTGTGTGTTCTCAGCATTTCTTCGAGGGTGTGGAAGCTCGAGTGGCTCAGGGGGTACGTGAGGAGGAAGTAGGCTACCAGCTGGCCTTCAACAAGCAGGAGCTGCGCAAGGTCATCAAGGAGTACCCTGGCAAGGAGGTGAAGAAGGGCCTGGACAACCTGTACAAGAAGGTGGACAAACATCTGTGTGAGGATGAGAACCTGTTACAGGTGAGGGCTCACATCTACAAGTTTAAGGGGTCACTCCTCTAGCAAAGCAAGACCTAACCTTTCTCATGAATATTAATGGTGTTTGAGTAGCAGTCTGTTCTCTCAATACCATTTTTGAATAAATGGCTACAGCATATATTGCCTAGTGTGATGTGGGTATTTATGGTGTTTCAGTTTAGATTGCATTGCCATTCTCTTCCACCAGGTGGTGTGGCACTCCATGCAGGATGAGTTCATCTGTCAGTATAAGCACTTTCAGGGCCTGATTGACCGCTGCTACCCAGGCTCTGGAATCACCATGGATTTCACCATTCAGGACATACTGGAGTATTTCTCCAGCATCGCCCAGTCACACTGATCTCCTGTTTGCAGGGTCCTACAAGCTTCAAGGCATTAAGTCATGTCCAGTTCACTAATGTGTCCCACAACTGCTCCTTTTGCAATTTGAAAAATGTGAAATCTGGTATTTGCACAAATGATTATAGCATTTTTATCGGAGCACTGAGATAGTAATATGTACTGTGTGGCCTGGTGCTCCAGTCCTTGGAGGACTGCAGATGTTTTTTGTGTTTTGCCCCTGCTTGTTCACTGCATTATATCTGTTCATTTGCACTAATTCACATCACTTGGCATAGCAGATTTTAATATTCATTAGAGCTACCTGAGATGCAACTTGCTAACATGGCAATCCTAGTTCTAAGATAACCTGCTCAATTATGTTAAAACTGGGAAATTGTCTTTACATGCAAGAGGCACCAAGTTCAGAGACTCTGGAAGGTCGACACTATGTAAGCTTTTCACTAAGAGAGAGAAGTTTGTACATGCTACATATTTCTAAGAATCTATTAAAGCTCTTAGCCCAAGGTTCCTGTACCAAATGGATATTTGGGGTCTTAATTGAACAATCTTGATAAAGTATCACTACATTTACAATTTCTGTTCATGAAGCTTACGATCCGATAGCTTTAGGCTTTATTGAGTGGGATTATTCTGGATCCTAGTCCCCATGCTACTTTGATATATTGAAAGTGTGAAGTGTGTGTGATGAATTAGTCATGTATAATCTTCATTTTATTTTTCCATTTGTATTTCTGCAGTACTTTTGGATATCACATTTGGATAGCCAAATGTTCAATAAAACGCCCTGTTCTGCTTTCAGTGTTGCTACTTTTTCAAAGTTATCACAGGACAAAAATAAATTATTCTTAGGTTTAGGAAAGAAAATCATGTGAATCAAAGATTGTACATAGAAGTTCTGGTAAAGTTGTTTCTGGTGTACCTAGTAAAACTGGCTAAATGGGCAAATTGAAGTTACTGTTAATTTTATTTAATTCCACTCACCATGGTGAGTTTACTGCTTCTGTGAGTTTATGAAAAAAAAGTTATAGTTTTAGCAAAAACAGTGATATTCTTGTGCCTGAATTCGGAGGGGGGGCGTCGGAAAAATAGTATTGCAATACTGGAGAAGACTGTGCAATATAAGTGAAGTGGCTTTGTGAATGTATGAAATTATATTACCAACAGAAGTCGAGTTCCCGTACGGGGGCGGATGGGTGGAAGCTGCCTGACTGACAGCCAGGAATTAGGGATCTTTCGCCTCCATTCGGCATCCTTCGGGATCACAAGTCTTCTTCGGCGCCATTTTCAAATGGCTTTGGCGCCTACGAAGGGGAGCTCGGCCTGTCTGCGAACTAACGGGCCCGCTTCGTATTATTGCGACCAGCGGTGAGCTAATGAGACGCGGAAGCGGCTAAAACCCGTACAATTTAAACTCACTATCGGGACGTAGCCCGTGTGCTATAAACGCTCGCCATCTAGCCCATCTGGATTAAAGGTATCTTTTATTTTATGTTAATCTGTCCCGAATACAGTTTCATTAGCCAGTTGAGCTATAGGTAGCGCGGGGGATTTGCTTAATAGTTCGATTTGTAAGGCTTCATTTGATATTATTCAAGCATAAATACCATTGTAATACCAAGCTACAGTTCGGGTAATGTACGGTTCGCTGATTAGATTTTATGTGTGTATTTACGGCTTTTCTTGCTTTATTTGTTTACATTTGCCAGCGTTAGCTTGTTGCTAAGCGTTGCAAAACATTGTTGACGTTAGCCCACAAGCTAACGTTAGCTTCCAAGCTTAACAGCATCGCAGAATCAGAGGATGCTTTATTGTAATATATTGGGTGGCCCTTTTAACTGCTTGAGATAGTATTCCCCCGTTTCAAAGAGACGTCGAAATATATAAATATCAATGAACACCGAAAGGAAGTTGGCCAACCTGCGGAAACGGCTGGACCAGCTAGGCTACAGGCAGCCTTTGGGTAGCGAGTCTCTGCCTTTGGTGGAGAAGCTTTTCAGGTATGGAGCTTGCAGTGGGGTTTATTGGTGTCAGTTACCCTTATTTACTCCTGTATTATAACTGCAGCCCGATTGACAGTGGTTTAAATCTGTTAAGAACAACAAAAGGAGTACTAATCTTTTCAGAAATGCAGATTCAATAAAGCTAACTCTGAAATAACTCTACTAAAGTTTTGTTGTCATTTAAAAACACATTTTCTCTCTTCTTTGGAAAAATTCTTGATTATAATACTGTAATACTTCTTACCTCCCCAATTTTTTAGCCTCCATGGTGTCATCCTTCCCTTATTCAACGTTACAGTAAACCTTACCAAAACCATAGATACTGTACCTTATTCAGAATGATGATTACATGACAAAACACACAGATAGTATCAGAAGCACAGCACACCATTTTACTGGACGTTTGATAATCCCATATCCAAAAGACAGGACTAAGTACTGCAGACACACAGCCCAGTGCATGTCAAACAGTCTCAAACTCTGAGTGAATTTCTGTCATTCTGGGACTCTAGCTGTGATTGCTAACATGTAGGTGCTGACTGCCTCTGTTGCAGTGATTTAGTACACACCACAGAAAGCCTTCGCAATGCCAAGCTCTCTGTGGGAAAGACTGAAAAGGACACCCAGCACCTGGACACAGTGCTGGAACCATACCGTGTGGAAAATGCCCGTTTGGTCAAGGAGAACAATGAGTTGCATCTGGATTTACTCAAGATGAAGGAGGAGAACGACCGTGTGTGCAGAGGCAAGTGCAGCACTCAGTGTTATGTACCATTTCAGTCATTTTCCAGCATACTCACTGCTATATATTATTCCCTCGGTTACACACCGTTCTTAGTGTTACCCAGACTCCTGACCATCTCCTTGGCTTCCACAGAGCTGAAATCGCAGATCAGGAAGTTAGAGCACGAGGCCACCGACCTGAAGTTCTTGAACAACCAGTATGTGCACAAAGTACAGTCCATGGAGAAGGCTGACAAGGCCAAAATGGAGCGCATCCAGCAGCTGCAGGAGAAGAACATGCATGCAGTGGTGCAGACGCCAGGTAAGGCTTTTTTTGGGGCTCTGCTACGGTTGGTCGGCACATTTGAGTTTGAGTTACGAGATGAAGCCCCTTCTCCTCTGGATAGGGGGCAGGAAGCGGACGATTCCTTTCAGGAGGCAGCGGATGCAGATCGATGACCTCATCCCTCCTTCCAGTGGCCGCGTGCTGCCTGTAGCCCAGCCTGAGGACCCATATGTTGCTGACCTACTGCTGGTGGCTGATGAGAGGTACAGTGTCCCTGCAGAGTGCAGCTGCTTCTTTAGATGATCAGAAAACTGAGCTGCAGTTGTGTGGTTCATGGTACATTATACACCATGACAGTGTGAGTTAATATAGAAAAGATTGTGCAGTTCACCGTGACTTTGCCTGTCTCCAGGATTCAGGACTTACAGCGTGATGTGACCAGGTTAAAAATGGAGCTGGACAGAGCGCAGGACGGAATTAAACACCTGAATTTGCAGGTGAAGATGCACAACACTGGTACAGGGATTTCCCTCGTGTCTGTCAGAGGAGTTTGACCAGGTGATGTGCCTCTAGGTGGAGGAGCGAGACCAGGAGGTCGAGCGGCTGGCACGGGCTCTGGATGGTGGTCGCCCTCATGACGTCATCACCCTCGAAGCTCAGAATGTCAGCAACGAGAAGCTGATCGCCCACTTGAACCTACAGGTGCTTCCGCCTCACATTCATCTGCCACCTAAAGGGCCGCTGGCTTTGCATTATTAATGCTGTTAGTGGTAATTTATGATAAATATTTATTCACTGTGTGTTTATTTAGATCGAGTACCTCCAGGATGCTAATGCTGCTCTGAAACAGCAGCTGCAGGGTCATAAGCAGACTGCATCCTCTGAAGTAACCAACCTGAACAACCAGAACCAAGAACTGTGCCAGGAACTTTCTCACATTGACCAGCTGGCCCGGCAGCTGCAGAGGGACAAAGATCTGGTTCTGGCAACAGCAGACCAGGAATTGCTGGAAGCCAAGGTGGGACAGGCCAAGGCATTTTTCTGTGTTCTATTTTTTCCATTGCGTTACATTTTATTTAGTTAACAAGATGCTTTTATTTTGAGAGAAATCAGGGTTCAGCTAGTCCCTAGAGCATTTGCGGTTCTGGGGTCCAGTGGTGAAATAACTTTGGCAGCCGCGAGATTTGAACCAGTGATCTTCTGATCACAGGCACAATATCCTAACCTGCGTATGAGGTGAATTCTCTTTGTGTGATAAGTAGGGTTGGGTATCATTTGATTGTAATTCTGCTTAACGATTCTGATTCTTATCGATTCCTATTTTTCATTCCAGTTTGTTTAAAAAATCGAGGTGAGACGTTTAAATGTCAGACATATCGTTATTCTGTCTTTTTATGCAAAACTCTTAGCTGCACCTGAATACCATAATCAAAAATCAGTAGGCAACTTAAAAGCAGAGGAGTTCTTAAAACAAAATATGTGTAGCATACATTACCCGAATGCTGAAGTGCATTCACATTTGGCTGCTACGCGTTAAATAAATAATAAAACGATTAGTTTAAGAGCTGTATGTATGCAAACCTGTACAGTTAAAGTGCTTTTTTTTTGCATAACACTTGTTGGGTGCAATGAAAAAAAAAGGTTTAAAAAATGCAGAGGATACATTTAAGCACTGTCTAAGTGTGCAAATATTAACTAAGTCTAGGGTTAGCACCAGTGTCTAACAGTTTTTCTAAATCAAAATCAGCATATTAGTGTTTTTTGGAAGTATATGAGACCTTTCTTGGCAAATAGTGTCTCCCGTTCCTTACAGATGACATCCAGGGCTTGAAATGTATTTCGTACAATGGGGTAGAGTTTAATCAGCAAAAAAAAAAAAAAAAAAAATTCTCCCAAAAAATCCAAAATGCACTCAAACAATGTTTACATGACGTTGCTGTACTTATTGTACGATAAACGACTAATTTCTCCACTACATATCTCATGGAATAATTTTACATAACCAATTACTCTAATTTAATTATTAAAAGGTTTCCATTTGCATGTTCATTACCTGTAAAACAGACATTTTTACCTATGCACTACAATTTTGTGTTTGCGTCATATTTTTTACCAACACATTTTGCTAAGATAGGGACCGGTTTTGTCATGTACAAGGAAACAACAATGTAGCATTAAACATTACAAAACATCTTCACGAAATCACTTAACCTTACATAATATATTGTTTTTGGTAACACTTTACTTGAGGGGCCACAAATAATGTAGTAGTACACTCTTATTTAATGTATTAACCGGAAACTACATGATAGTTACATATTGATCCCATGTTCATTCATCATTAATCAGTCGTAATGGTTCATGTATTTTATGCATTTACTGTAATTGTTCATGATTTGTACTTAACTTAGTAACTGAGTTACTACTTATTTTACCCCCTCAAGTAAAGCATTTTTCTAATATGCCCAGGACATGCAGTTGACTCGTATGACAATGACTCGTATAACATTACCTTGCGAATGTGTTGTGAAAATCTGTCATTAAATCAGCTTCTTATTGATTCTAATACTATCCTAACGCGACTAATATCAGACGAGTGCTGCTCTCAGGATTTAAATTGGTTTTGTGATGTTATACAAAGGAATACGCTTTTTTGTTTACGGTGCAGTTTTGTGTACAGTGGTCCAACCTGCAGTTACTCGTGTTACTCAACCCATTTCCAGGACTGACGGCCCAATGGGAATTTTCCCGATCATCCTGGTCAGCCACTCTAGCTGTGGTGACTACTGCAAACTGATGGCCAGTATCGCTGGCAGTTCTGCATATCATAAGCATCACAGCTGCTGGTTCTGTTTTTCTGGTTCTGTATATCTAAAATATATTTAGTTTTTTTGGAGTTTGCTCATGTTCCGCCCCCTACAGAAAGCCAAAGTGGGGAAATTCCCATATTATGATAACGGGGTACAGGAATAAATAAAATTGTGATTCCTGCAATCCCACACTGAATTTCAAGCCCTGACGTGTAATAAAAGATCTGTGTATTTCAAAATGTGCATGTAGGAATCGATAAGCAGAATCAAATTTTTAATTTTATAACAAGTATCCGATTTCAGAACTGGAATTGATTTTCAATTCCCAACCCTATTGTTAAGAATGAGGAACAATGTTTGAGTTCTGAAAATTTTACAGTTGTGTGCATCTAAGTTGGAGAGTCAAGAGGCTGTTTTATATGTTGCTTAATTCAGTTTATTTTAACTTAATTTTTAACTTAATTCATCATTCTGGTGTAACAATACAGTTAAGTGTCATACTCAGTATGGGATAATACCCTAGTTCAGGTTGTTTTTCACAGGACAGGACAAAAGGAGATGATGTAGCATTTGGCAGGTGTACTGACACTTCCCTCAGAACTAAATTTGTCACATGTCCATAAGTTAAGTGAGGGGTGCATAGTTTGTGTTATCACAATGTGATATGGGATTGTAAGATGTTGATGGTTCATGTCCCAAAAATGGTCCTCAGATGTGTCTGAGAGGTACTTAATCCTAGTTACACCAGTACTATATCCACTAATGGCCAGAATTGTGGAGCATTTTTGGCATTGTGCTTCAAAAATGGCCACTCGAATACTGGTGGTAATGTTTATAAACAGTCAAAGAATGTTACAAATATCGTACATTGGATGATTAAACAAGGAACTAGAGCAACAGTTGAATAAAGTTCTGTAATCTCTAAAAACTGGAGGTGTTTCCACAATTTTGGCCTTTAGTGTGTACATTTCTAAGCCTTGTATTAATTGTAGTTTGACAAATTTGCCTTTTCATCTTGTCTTCATAAACAGAAAGAGATAGTATGGCAGCACAGACAGATAGAAGACTTGAAGGATGTTGTTAGTAAACTGAGAAAAGTAAGTATGTGTCACTTCCAGGTGTTCTTACAGAGTGGCTATGGCACAGATTTGTTGCCTTCAGAGGCTTCTGGGTAAAGAACTCGATATTCCTTTAATAAATGTGCCCCCAGCATGCTGATTGTTGGTAATGGATAGTAAGGATCCAGCTGTTTGTTCTACCTGGTGCAGGACTTTGCGGAGAGTGAGGATGACAGGGTAGAGATGCGGTCTCGGCTAGCGGAGATGAGCGAGGAGAACGAGAAGATGAGAACATCAATGAACTTCCTGGAGGAGCAGAAGAGGAGGCTGCAGGAGAAGGTGGAGAAGATGACTGGCACTGGTGTGAATTCTTCTTTCTCTGCTGTTCCACGCTGTGTCATGCTGTGTCATATAGAGAAAGTCATGGTCCTGTTGGATCTTCTGTGTCTCTCACACAGAGAAGGAGCTGGTTCTGGAGCTGGAACAAATGCGGGTTCAGCATGGCGTTTGCAGGAAAGAGCGTTCTCCGTCGCGTCTCGATGCTTTCGTCCGCAGTCTGGAGGAGGACCGAGACTTTTATAAACAAGAGGCTGAGCGTCACCAGTGGGCTGGGCAGCGGGGCGTGGCTATGAGCCCTGGAGGGGGTGTGGCCAAGAGTCCAAGGAGAGGAGGCGGGGCCAGGAGTCCCAGCAAAGGAGGGGCTGGCACGGTAGGTAATCACCCAAAGCCACCATCTGCATGTATCACCAAACAAGCCGCTCTAGAGAGTTCTTCATGGGAGGGTGTCGTCTGGTATATCTGAGGTAGAATGAGGAGCTTCAACGTGCGGTTCAGGAGAGAGACGAGCTCCAGTCTGTACTGGTCGATGTGGAGAAACACATGCAGGATATCCAGGCCAGAGTGAGAATGCTGACAGCTGAGAGGGACTTGCTGATCTCGCAAAACCAGCAGGTGAGACTCGCCCTGTTTGGATTTACTCTTCCTGAATTACAGCCAGTGTTGTTCAACACTAGCTAAAACTACTCTCATAAGACTGGCCCTATTTAGGAAGCGTTCTTGGTTTCTGATCTGCTAATCTGTTCCCCTCCTGTTAGCTGCTCCTGCTAGATGGTCATTTGCTCCTCCTTTTTTCCCCCCCAATGGCTAGGCTCAGGAGGAGCTTCTGCGACTACGCAGAGGAGTAGAGAGGCCACCAGTGGAGAAGGAGAGTATGGACTCTGAGCTGCAGAGGATGGCTATAGAGCGAGAGAGGATACAGGAACAGCTCAAGGTCCTCCACCTGTCTCCATACCTGCCTCTGTTTTTTGGGATTTATTGCAGGTTAAGTGGTGTTCAGCATAGGTACAGTGGTGTCTGTACTCAGATGTGAAGTTGAGTGTAGTGATAGGAATGTTGGGTGGTTGAAAAGCTCCTTTTTATTTACTCAATTATTGTGTCAAGGAAGATTATGAAACGAGACCACCTACTTGTTTGACTGCTGCAGGTGATGCTGTCCAAGAAGGAGGAAGAGGAGAGAACAATGCAGAACCTGAAGAACACTATTCAGGCGGTAAATGCTGCCATTGTCACTAGGGCTGTCGTGATCATGTCACGATATAATCACGATTATATGGCGCATGCGCAATAATCACCAGGGCTTGTGACGGGTGAAACATTTGTCCGGATAATAATTATTTGTATAATTTTTGTATAATTAATTGTATAATTTCGGCATATCCTCGTGTTTAATAACACCACCACCACCAACTCTTTCACAAGTATAATCGCGACGTGATTGCGACAGCCCTAATTGTCACCGTGTGTCACTCCTGCATTACTCCTACCGCGTGTTTTCCTGAAGCGGGCGCAGCAAGCATGCTCACTGTGTGCTGTTGTGTTGCAGCTAGAAGACGAGCGGTCAGCCTTGCGCTCACAGGTGTCCGCGCTAAGAGAGAAGCAGGCTTCCCTGGAGGAGGAGCTAAAGTCCCAGGCTGCGTCGCTGGTCCAGATGGGGGAGGAGGCAGCCCGAACGAGAGCAGAGGCCGACGCCCTCCGGTCGGCCTCTCTCTCTTCTTGATCTTTGCGCGAGTGTGTTTGTGCATGAGACAGAGACGCTCCTCTGTGCTCTCCTGTTCACATTTGGCGTGAAGGGCATTAATCCAAGTGTGTTTTTATTATCTGATCCGGTCCGTTCTGTTCCATTAATAGTCCATGGCTTTGCCTGTGGTGAATAACTATCACAGTATTAGTAGTGATTGGTATCCATTTCAGTTTTCGCATTTATTCTAACCTGACTTTGTGTTGCAGATGAAGTGCAGGTATGTGACTCGCTCTTTCTGTTGCTTCAGTATTGATGTGCAGTCGGTCCTCTACCTCAGGCTACTTCAGGAGCAGATGGAGCAGACTCTCTCGGACAGCCAGCAACGCCTGTCTCTGAAGAAGAACGAGCTTCTGGTGGCTCATCACAAAATAAAGACTCTTGAAGAGAAAATCGGTGCGAAAGCGTTCGCATGACTCATGCAGTTGTCAGAGTAAATGCTGCGTGTCAGTCTCCACTATTAAAAGTGTGAAGAAAGTGTAAACATGTAAAATTAAACTGCAGCATCAATGTGCATTTTTACCCAAGGAAAGGGACTAAGATGTGTTGCTGGGGACTCTGTGTCTGTCTATGACCCTCAGGTGAGCAGGTGCAGCAGAACTCCTCCAAACGCGATCAGCTGACTGCGGTCCAGAGGACCGTGTCTGCTCTGGACCGTGAAAAGGATGCACTGCAGGCTGAGGTCGACCAGAAGACCGAGAGCATTGTTGTGTTACAAGAGGAGATCGTCAATAAGGTAATTCGCATAAGTCTGGCCGTCGTACAGATGGCCTTGACTTATTTATAGTCTGCAGGATGACTGGCGACCTAGAAGGTGACGTTTTACCTGTGGCACAGAGGGCTGTCGGTCTCATTGACAGGAGAAGACGCTTGCAGAAGTTAGGCTCACCGTCACTGACATGGAGACTTCTCTAGAGTGAGTTGGATGTTAGTTCTTCACATTTATTTGTCTCACTTAAATGAGTTGGAAGCTTTCAGTGAGTATATGGGGTTCATCAGGCAACTATCGCTTTAAGCACGGACAGCACTTCCATGCACTGATTTCCCTCTGTTATGTAGTGTGCCTGGTTACTTTGCGTAACATTACAGGTAGGGATGTCCCAATCGGCCGAAAGTTAATCTTAAATGACTCGGATCGCTATCGGGGACAAACTATCTCGATCGGGACATCCCTAAATACAGGTTGTACTCTTCCCCCCCTTAAATTATTGTCAATTGTACGTGAATTCTTTTTCACTAAGTAAATTATTCCAAAACTCACAGTGCGTTTGAAATCACGTCATGAATGTTGCACCATGGGTTCAGGAAGAACATTGTTTTGTTTCTCTGTGTAATTTATACATGGTTGGGAGGACAATAAAGCTTTTACTTGACTCTGAAGATGATGACACGAGTCTTAGAGGCCATGTGATTCACAGGAAGCTGCGGGTGGCGCTGAGTGGACGAGAACGGGAAATCGAGAGCCTACGGCGACAGCTGGATGCAGCCCAAGAGGAGCTAGCAGTGGTGGTGAAGGAGAGGGAGGTCATCCTGAGGGAGAACAGGAGACTGCAGGACGACCTGGCAACCATGACCAGAGAGAACCAGGTCTGTGCATACATGGACGCACGGCATTGTGGGTATTTCAGTGCAGTACTTACCGTAGGTATCTGGAAATTGTGAATTGATGTTGGGGAGAAACCCAACTGTCTGACCCACTCAGTAAATCGGATGGTACAGACTTGTTATGCCCCTGGTGACACGTTCAGAGTCAATTCAATTCAATTCAGTTTCAATTCAAAAAACTTTATTTGTCCCCGAGGGGCAATTTAAAAGGCACAGAGGAGCAACGCATACAATTAACAGTAGTAACACAACAGATGATACACACACACACACACACACAATACTGATGTTCCTGTTGTGTGTTTAGACGGTCCATACTGAGCTGGAGGAGGCAATGCACCAGAAGGATGACCTGAAGATGAGGGTTCACTCTTACATCGCTGAAGTGGCAAGGGTGGAGAACATGATGGCACTTAAGGTCAACATGAATGGTGGAATAGTCATTCTGGCCTAGCTGGACACTTACAGTTGTCTCAGATGAAAATAGCAACATCGATTGTTACATGCAGGAGCAGGAGAACCGGGACATCCTCGAGAGATTTCGGACAGCGCACTCTCAGGCCGAGGACTGGGAAGCGAAACTTCAGCAAGTGGAGGGGCTCAACTCCTCAATCCGTCTGGAGCTGCTCTCCACAGACACCGAGCGTAGGCACCTGAGAGAGAGGGTGGCGCACCTGGAGAGGGAGATCCAGGAGGTGAGCGACAAGCCAAAGATGAGAGACAGATTGGGCGCCATCAGTACTGTATCAAGGCTTTGTTTGCTTTTATTGTATTTATAAATCACTTGTGGTGTTAGTCTGCTGTTTGGGGGGGGGAAGCAGCATAATTATTTCTTCAGTCATAATTTTCTCCCCTTAAGAGACCCTGCACTGTTCGCTTGGCACTTGGTGTTTGGTTCCCCCCCGGCCCTTTGTGCTGGTTCCCCGTGGCCGTCCACGTCAGTTCCCTCTGCCCCAGTTCCCCCCCAGCCCTTTGCGCTGGTTCCCCGTGGCCGTCCACTTCGGTTCCCTCTGCCCCAGTTCCCCCCGGCCCTTTGCGCTGGTTCCCCGTGGCC
>JAODLC010000036.1:19165549-19179322 GCA_026781145.1 Hippopotamyrus pictus | reverse complement strand
TCTCCAAGGTCCGAGCTTCTGCGGAGCCGACTGCAGGCAGCTATCACAAAGCGAGGTCACACAGTATTCAAAACAATTTCTTCTTGCCTAAGGCCTAAACATAGCAGACCCAATATGCCTCCCCTCCCGGGCCTACTAATGTCCAATTTTACTTCCACAATATCATACACTGGACAATTAAATAAGTTACTAGAGTAACTGGAATAAAGTTCTGCAATCTCTAAAAATTGGAAGTATTTCCACAACTTTGGCCACTAGTGTAGAAGCTGCTTCTTCCTTCTTTCATTTAACCCGAAAAACTGCCGATCTGCTTTTTGTAGCTGAACGCCCTGCAGCTGTAGCCTTTTGACCAGTTTTGACTTGCATAGCTATGCTTCCATGAAGCAGAGGGCAGGTGAGAAGGAAAGGTCCTTATCTTTCACGATCAGTAGTTCGTCCACTTTGCTGCAAAGCGGTTGGAGATCAGTGAGGAGATTTTCATGCAGCAGAGCTGCAGTGTGTTTCCTCTCCTGGGTTTCAGTGTCCGGAGAAGAACTGCAAACTGCAGATCTGAAGAAGAAGAACTCCAAAGAAACTAGTAGATGAAGAAAAATTCAGGTTTAAATTTAACAGTATCATACTTTGGATATTGAGCAGTTTTTCTGTTGTGTAAGTTGTTGATTTTTGACAGTTTTACCACACAAATCAACCAAAAAACAGAAGACAGCACTGCCACGATCACTACCACGATCACTGCCACGATCACTGCCAAGATCACTGCCACGATCACTGCCAAGATCACTACCACGATCACTGCCAAGATCACTGCCACGATCACTGCCACGATCACTGCCACGGCTGCCACTGACAGCGCTGTGTCATTCATGTTTAAATTCCGCATTGAATTCCGTGTTACTACAGTGTGACAGCACAGCATGCAGGTACAGTCTGGGGTTGGGGATGCAGTGTCATGACAAACTGTGGTGTAATAGCACAAGATTGAGGTTCGACGTCATACAACAGAGTGGTGAAGAACAGTATAGTAGTAGATTATGTAAGGGCAATAAGCCTGGTTGAATTTATTTGCCTGTAAATTGTCATTTTGATTGGTTGCTGATAGCAAAATGAGCAAGTACATTCTGGATAATGGAGAATCAAACTCACTCTGTGCTGTTCGTACAGGTGTTGCTGTTTTTGTTGCACATTTCTGCGAGTATGTCTGTGTTGAAGAGCTTAGCGTTCACGATTGAGTAGCATGATTATCTTAATAGTCTTGATGCATAGAAATAGCAGTTGATTAATGTAGACCATAAAAGTACTTACTGCAACATTATGAGTTAATTATTTATTTATGCATAATTTATAATTATAAATCATTTATTAATATTTTGTTTTGTTTAATTCATATTTATTTGTATTATATTTCCATAATATTCTGTTTCCTGTACTATGTTTATGTACTGCGCAACTTTTAAATTTGTTTGTATTACATTTATCTGTGCTGTCTTTGCACATTGTCTAGTGCAGTATATGTATGCACTATACGTATGCACAGGAATTTCCCCTGGGATCAAGAAAGTTAATCTAATCTAATCTAATCTAATCTAAGATAATCAATATCAAAAACTTGGCAAATGGCAATAAGAATATGGAAATATTCACACTTGCACATGTAGCGAAGCACACACTGAAACACGCACGCTCTTGCTCGCGCGCACACACCCGCTGCCCTCACGCAGCCGACACCTGATCGCGCTCAGTGTCCCACTTCTGCTTGCACTCAGCAGAGCTTTGGATCGCCGCTGCAGTGGAGGAGCCGCAGAAAGGTAGGACTCCATTCCTCCAAACGGATCTCGGGGAATCGATGCCTCATTGGGCCCAAAGGATCAAATCAGCACTGGATCTTTTTCTTAAAACCAGAGGAATCTTGTGTGCACCTTTTATAAATAGGACAATTAAACAAACATTGGAATAACTTATTCTGAATACTGTAGAATGGTGTATTTTGTACAAATCAGATAGTAAGATAATATATACTATATTGATCCTGGGGGAAATTAAAACTTGAAAGGGTGTATTGATGTTTAATCATTTATAGGAGTAAATCGTACATAAGTGATTATAAGATGGGTGGATGTGCGCTGTGTTTGTGCTCCTGTGTTTGTTTATGTTGTCGTTCTGCTGGTATGAATAGTGTTCTTTTTTGTAATTTGGCATGTTTTGTGGAATGTCATATCTATGTATATGTTTTTCTAGAATGTTGTATGTTTGCTTTTGTAAATCTCCTGTGTTATGCGAGTGTGTTTTTTAAATGTCTTGTGTTACGCCTGTGCAGGTTTGTCTGTGTGGTTTTACAAATGTCCTGTGTTTTGCCTGTGCATGTTTGCCTATGTGGTTTTGTAAATGTCCTGTGTTATGACTGTGCATGTTTGTTTGTGTGGTTTTACAAATGTCCTGTGTTTTGCCTGTGCATGTTTGTCTGTGTGGTTTTGTAAATGTCCTGTGTTGTACCTGTGCATGTTTGTCTGTGTGTTATGGTTCTTCTGTGTATTCTCTGAGCATATTGCTGATTGGTGCCACACTGGCCTCCTTTCTGTGTCAATATCTGTACTTTTATGTTGTGTGTAATGCCTGTGTGCCTTTGTAAATGTAGCTGGGTTCGTCTGTGCGCTTTATTAGATGTTGTAATCGATGTCTGTGTACGTTTGTAAATGTGGTGTGTTTTGCCTGTGTGTTTTATCAGATGTAGTAATCTACATCTGTGTGTAAATGTAGTGTGTTGTGACTGTGGTCCTTTGTAAATGTGATGTTTTGCCTGTGTGTTTTATCGAATGTTGTAATCTACATCTGTGTGTAAATGTGGTCTGTTGTGCCTGTGTGCCTTTGTAAATGTGTTTTGCCTGTGTATTTTATTTGGTGCTGTAATCTGTGTCTGTGTGTAAATGTGCTGTGTTGTGCTTGTGCATGTTTGTCTGTGTGTTGTGCTCCTTCTCTGCGTTCTCTGAGTGCGCTGCCACACTGGTCTTCTTCCTCCGCCGCCACCGTGTGGAAACAGTAACCGCCGGTCATGTGATCTGGCTCATTGTATCACTCAATGTCTCTCTTTGCCCAGCTCCGCTCCATTGCCTCCTCTCTCGCCATCCATCCCATAATCCAGCAATTATCTGGTGTTGCTTGTGCTTCTTTGTTTCCATGCTTGCTCATTTGTAGGTAGCATGTGAGATTTTCTCTGCAGTGCAGGTTAGGATTAGTATAGCTCTGGTTTTAACCATGTGTTTGACCCCGTGTGTGAAGGTCATTGATAGGTTTGTATGTGTGTGTGTGTGTGTGTGTGTATACGCTCTTGGCAGGTGAAGGCCCGCCCCTGTCTCTGACTGCCCCCAGTTAAAAATGCCCACTGGTGTCAGTTACACAGAGTGCCCTTGTTCACATGGCTTGGGTTGGTTGCCATAGAGTTCAAAACATAAGGCAGCGAGTTCATTTTGGAGAGAGAGAGAGAAACAGAGAGAGAAACTCATGCCGAGCTCTGAACAGAGACCCAGTGTGTCTAGCATGCTAAATAATATTAAATTATCAAAAGACTTTTATCCAGCTGCTAAGTACAACAGCAATAATAATAAAAATACATTAGATTTATACAGTGCTTTCCAAGGCCCAAAGATGCCAGAAATATTCAACAATATTAACAAAGAGTATCTGCGTAATATTTAAAGAAGAATATTTTAAAATCTAGATCCATTCTGTTATTTTTTAAAAAAACTTTATAATGCGCTTTCATTTTTTTTTGGATGTTTCGTCGTGAATATATTAGAAACATGTAACATCAGTGGTGATAATCAAAACAGAATCTGTTGAATGTAAGCCTCATAAATGTTTTGAGCATCTTATAAAATCCCGTAATTTGTTTTCAGCAGGAAACAGACAAGTATATTTAATTATTACCCTAGAAACAAGCATCCAAGATTCCTACACTTAGATCCATTCATCCGTTTTGTTTAGCCACTTCTGCGACGCAGCATTGCCAGAAGCCCGGAGCCAATATCAGTAAGTGTCCTGGTTTAAGGTGATTTCCGATGGATGGCATAACCATTCAGAACGCATTTGTATTTTTATTTGAAGACTTTGAGGTGGCCTCCGGTTTTCTTGGCTTGCTTATTCATACACAGGCAGTCATGTATGGGCTGGGGAGAATTTGTTGCTTCTGTAGCCCCACTCAATAAGTCCTGGTTAGTGGTACAAGCTGCTTCAACATCTAAATAAGGAATGTGTCTATTTAATATTTTCTGTAGTGATTCTTTGTGGCCAGCAGGGGGGGCATACTTCTGGAGCCCCGCACAAATGTATGGTTTCAGTGGTTGTATGAGCCTGGCTGTTTGGCCTATTGCAGATACTCGCACCCGAGCGCAGTCCAGGCACTGCCAGTTCAGAAACCCCGTGTTGACACTGCTGCTGTTGCTCCCTATACAAACACAATATGTCCAAAAAGATTTTTTTTGCGGGTGCCTGTTGTCATGCACATTTGACACATTTATGTGGGACAAAATTACTTTTTTCCCCAAGACGCCCAGCCCCTCCCACCTGGGCCTTCTCCTTCCCCCCGCACCCCCAAGTGCCCCCCCAGAGAATACTGGGCCTGATTCTGTCAGACACGTGGTATTAACATGTGAATCTGTGCTCAGCGTATCTCTCCTTAATATCACGAATATATAGAGGAGGACCAGAGGTTTAGCTACCATGGACTTTTAAAGTAAGTTTTATACCACAGACCACTACATAGTTAAAGTGTAAAGAGCTTGTGAAGCAGAGAAATCTTGCAGTATATTATAGTTAAGGAAAATTTACCATCTCTTTATTCCATGGTCAAAATTCCACACAGCTTGGTAGCTCTGTACCGTGTTTTATTCTGTTCTTCAATCGTGTGGTGCATATTGCATTCCAAAAGTATTTTCTTTCGAAGTAAGGATGTGTAGTACCAAATTGTCGATTGTTCTTTGCTGGGCATGATGACATAAGAAAAGAAGCTTCTGTTGTACTGGAGTGTGAATCAACAACCCATGTACCATGGGGCCATCTTGGGGGATGTCAGACCTGCAGGCTGCACCCTTTGACGGCACAAACCAGGAAAAAAGGCAAAAATAAGGACAGCCACAGCATTCCAGCTGCCCTGTGTGTCTCCCCGCAAGGCACTGAGCACCTGAGAAGCGTGTTAGGGAGTGAATGCGTGCTGCCTGTTTGCGCTGGAAGAGCGGCGTGGTCCAGGATGGGTGACATTCATCTTCTTATGTCTTTCAGAGAAATCTGTTACCATGGCAACAAATGCAAACGATGCTGATTTTGAGGTAACACTGCCTGAAAGTGCAGGTAAATAAAGAGTGAAAAATATCGTATTTATTTACAAACTCGGTATTCAATAATGAATCAACACACTTTACGCGAATGCCAATACCCTTAAGTGTGTCTTGGGCTAAGTATTACACTACTAATGCCTTTGCTTTCGAGATTTATGTTTGCGTTATTGCAGTGTCAGTCCTTTCTTACCTCTTTGCTCTCCTACACTAATGACTTTATATAATATGTTTTATATAATATATAGGCATATGCAGGTAACTCCCAAATGCTTTCTCCCAGTTTGCTGGTGCCAGTGCAGTCTGTTACGTAGTGGGGTGTTGGGGTAACGGCATCAGTGCAGACAGAAAGCCGGCTCAGTCACATTGAGCGGTCTACACTCACTGGGGACTGAGGTGGGACTGAGGACGCTCAGGAAACTCCTGTTAGTGATCTGTGTGTAACTACTGCATATACATTCAATTAATGGCATTAATTAATAAACATTAAATTGTGAAGTTGGTCAGTAGCTGACATCTTTTGCGAGAATAATACTTCCATATCTGGAAAATTTTGATGAGCTTTTTGATCATGTGCTGGCAAAAATCACTGCTGGAATTTCATCATATGACTTGGTTATATTGTAGTATTGCAGGGGAGGGGGGGGCAGGTGTATAATAGCAGTTGGACATTTTACTGGCTCAGGCAGGCTGTGGTAAAGGGTCGGCTTTCTGGCTGATCTAAATTATGGAAAGTTGCCCTTTTAAGTGGCTCAGCAGGTTAGGACTCTGTGCTCGTGACCGGAAAGTTGTCGGTTCAAATCCCGCGATCGACAGAGTAATATCACTGTTGGGTCCCCGAGCAAAGCCTTTAACCCCCAGCTGCCCCGGAGACTGGCTGACTCTGCTTTCTCAAAAACAAACAAGAAACATGTCACTTTGGATGATGTATGAGTGACAGGCCACTTACCGTGTTCTGCCATGAACATCATAAGTAGTTTATGAGTGATTTTCCCTGTGTTATGTTATATAACATTACAGAGATGTGTGAGATTCCTGTGTGCTGCTTTTCTTTGGTCTCTCAAGCACTCTGCATACGTGATGTTACTGTCTCTCTCCCTGTCGTTTTCCTGCTTTGGCTGTTTACATGTGAAAATCGCCACGACTGGCACAGAACTAGTGAGCTGACGCCTCGGCCACACTGCCACTAGTGAGCTGATGGCTTGTGTCACACTGCCGTTTGCATCCTGCAGAGCACAGGCAACAGGGGAAATTCCAGCCCTTTAAACGTCTGTTCCGGAAGAAGAAGAAACGGGAAGCGACGGCGGACTTCGAGGAGGCCGGGATTAAATGTAGCCAGTCCACTGGAGACGTGACCAATGGGATACTGTCTGATGATGAAGAGACCAATCAGCATCTGAGGTGAAAGTGCTCAAAAAGATACATGTCTGCTTGGAGAGTCACATGAGTGGGCATGTTGATTAACTGGAGTTTCATGTTAGTTGTACCAGTTATTGGGTGATATAGCGGTTTTGGTGTACGGACAGTTCTCAGCTGATGTAAGCAATCCATTCCATGAACCCTTATGTAAGTCAGATTTATACTAGTAATGCGTACTAAAGAATACACATTAAATAAATGAAAAAATAATGTGTAAATCAAGCACATGTTGCCTTTTTGCGCTGGTGTTTCCATAAACTATATTTGTATCACTTGTGTGTAAATCAGCTCTGTTGATTGTTGAGTGATGAGGGTGATTTCCCAACACTGAATACTGAGTGCTCGTTTCCGAGTTTTGGACCCTGGGTGCTTATGTGCTGAATGTAAGGGTTGCCTTTTGAGCAATCAGCAGTGAATGTTAAGTTTTGATTGTTGGAAATGTGTTTGCCTATAAGTTCAGTCTCCAGTAGTTTATGAGTGATTTTCCCTGTGTTATATTATATAACATTACAGAGATGTGTGAGATTCCGTTATCCTGTTATTCCTGTTATTAGTTTCACGGCATGTAATAATTCCACACGAAACATTCGGGTGCTGTGGTGAACCTGCTGTATCGTGTTATTGATGAGACAAGTGGCCATTCTGTACTTACAGTAATTCTTTGGATATTTAACGATGGCAGAAATTCATCTAGTGCTGCCTTCAATGCTTTGAGTAAAGATTGTGCCTTTTGTGTTTCAGGACATTTTTGTTCTAATTTGAAATGATCTGCATTTATAATGGAGAAAAAAATGGCGTCAATGGTTTGTCTTGATTGTCCTTTTTAACAAGAACCCTTAGGATCTGAATGGTTGAATAACTCTGTACTCTGTCTCTTTGTTAGGATCCGAGTGGCTGGATATCTTTGTACCCTGCTTCTCTGTGGGGTTAGGACCAGCATGGTCAGGACAGCCATAATTAATATATCCTCTCGTGGTCTCTTTCTAGGGCAGTAAACACTCTCGGCTCTCGGGCCTTCTCCCATGAAAGCATATTTATCTGTGAAGAAAGCAGCAGAATAGACACCATGTCCCAGGAGAACGTCTCCGACAAAGTGAGGGACCTTCAGGTAAAGATGAAGCACGCCAGCACATACCTCTATGTATTTTTGGCAGTATTATAAGGTGTGCTCAGGGCGGGGCCATTGGGGCACTGGCCTGAGCCAAAAGCTGATTGGCCTGGGCAGTGCTCCCTCCCCTGTCACTCATTGATTCAAAACGTATCATTGGCTAATGATAAGGTTGCCCCCACTGTGTGCGTTATACTGCTTCCATGTCACAATAATTCGATTTTTCACTCAGTATATCGAATACTGGATCCGTTTCACACTGAATCCTCGCCGGTTTGGGTTCATGTGATACTGGACTTTTAACATTTAACATTTATCCACACTCACCTAGTATTGATTGCTCATTATTAAAATTAGTGGCACTCTGTTAGTGCTACCATTTTTCACATATGATATTTGTGCTGTTTAGCATTTCTTCAAAAATCTGAGATGACGAGGGAAGAAATTCTTCCATGGATAATAGACAAATTATAATAGGAATTAATAATAGGATAATAGGTCAACAAAATTCATCCCATTGTTGACCTGTTAACATCCCGCTGTAGGCCTTCTCACTGTAGATCTGTTAACATCCCGCTGTAGGCCTTCTCGCTGTAGATCTGTTAACTTCACGATTTAGGCCTTCACACTGTAGACCTGTTAACATCCTGCTGTAGGCCTTCACACTGTAGACCTGTTAACATCCCGCTGTAGGCCTTCTCGCTGTAGATCTGTTAACATCCCGCTGTAGGCCTTCACACTGTAGACCCGTTAACATCCTGCTGTAGGCCTTCTCGTTGTAGATCTGTTAACATCCCGCTGTAGGCCTTCTCGCTGTAGATCTGTTAACTTCACGCTGTAGGCCTTCACACTGTAGACCTGTTAACATCCTGCTGTAGGCCTTCACACTGTAGACCTGTTAACATCCCGCTGTAGGCCTTCTCACTGTAGATCTGTTAACATCCCACTGTAGGCCTTCTCTCTGTAGACCTGTTAACATCCTGCTGTAGGCCTTCACACTGTAGACCTGTTAACATCCTGCTGTAGGCCTTCTCACTGTAGATCTGTTAACATCCCACTGTAGGCCTTCTCGCTGTAGACCTGTTAACATCCCGCTCTAGTCCTTCTCACTGTAGATCTGTTAACATCCCACTGTAGGCCTTCTCGCTGTAGACCTGTTAACATCCTGCTGTAGGCCTATCCTTTATGACCTGTTTTTTTCCATTTAATCAGAGGCAAATAGCCCAGAATATAAAGTTTGGTCAGAAGCCGTCCTCTCCAAGGAAGAGTGAAGATGCTGGAGACAGTTCCGATGAGGAAGAGGTTCCTGGGAGACCTTTGCAAGTGTTAGCTCAGGTGGAGGTGGAGCCAGTGGGGGCAGCAGTAAGTCACCCAACAGTAACTCCACAGTGAAGGAGCCACTGCACACTGTACTCAGATTCAGGAGCACCGTCCATACAGCTCATCTGAAATGAGCCTTAGCCACTGCAGACACGCACTGCAGTAAGGGCAAAAGTAAAATTTAGAGAAATACTTCCCTTCAGGCTATTGTGGACGGGGTATGATTTGTGGATGGCGCAAGGTGCAGGCAGTTCTTGACTGGCGTAAGTAATGCGTTCCACAAACCTTTATGTAAGTCAGATTTTATGTAAGTAGGATGTACCACTCAGGACACTTAAAAAAAATAAACACGTAAGCCAAAAACTCGTAATAGGTACTAAAGCACACATATTAAATAAATGAAAAGATGAAGTGTAAAGTTACATACAGGCATATGTATCTTGGTTATTTTTTGAGTAAGTCTGGATGTTCGTAAGTTGGACTGATACAGACCGACTAGCTGTCATAAAGGTTATTGAATATTGTGACAGAAACATGAGGGTAACGGAAGGTGAACCTCCATTTGCACATCACTAGTTAAGTAGTACATCTATGATGCTTCAAATGAATCTGTATGTGTTGGTTTTGTGGTTTCCAGGGTGGTGTCCAGACCGGCGTCCTGGACAGAGCTGAGGGTGGGACCCAGGCACCAGCGCTGAAATCTCCCAGAACCAGAAGGGCAGTTCCACCTGCAGGCACAATCGAGTCTATCAACCTAGATGCTGTGCCCCTCTCTTTAACCTGCCTCGACAGCACTGCAGCTAAACACAAGCTGTCCATCAAACCCAAAAACCAGAGGGTATCTCGCAAACACAGACGGTTTACTCAGGTGAGACGATCAGTGGTCTCCTGATGCAGGTGAAGAAGGCAGAGTGTAAGAACTGCATGTAAATAAAAGTCTAGAAATGTAAATAAATAAATGCCAGCGGTTTGTTTTCTTAGGATCTACAAGAAGATACAGAGCCACAGACACCTGGAGATGGTGGTGGATGCACACTGAAGTGTGAAGAACCTTTATGGTCAGAAGATGAACTACCAATTGGATCTCCAGATAAGTCAAAGAAACCAAAGCTCAATGATGAAGCTCAACTGTTAGAAGATGAGTGGGCTGTCGAGGAACGGCAAACCACCAGGACACAGGAAGTTCTGGAAGAGAACCGTAAAACTGAAGATAGAGAACTGAGGAACATGGAGGAAGATCATCAGAGAAAAGCAGAAGAACTGAGGCTACAAAAGGAAAAGAAGAAAAGGGAAGAAAAGGAAGAGATGGAAAGCCGACGCAAAGAGGAGAAAAGGAGGATAAAGAATGAGGAGGAACTGAAACGACAGCAGGAGTTGGAAGTAGAACTGTTGAACTTGGAAAAAGAGAGGAAACTAATTGAAGAAGAGGAGAGAAGGACGTTAGACTTGGAAGAGCAGAGTCGGCGGCAGCGGGAAGCGCAAAGGCAAGAAGAAAATAGGATACCAAAGAAAGACGATAAAGAACAGAAATTAGAAGAGAAGAGGAGAATAAATGAGGTAGAACTACAAAGTCAAGACAACGAACGGCAGAAGCGTGAGCAAAATGGGCAGGGCAACCTGCCTGCTGAACATAGCAAACTCAGCATTAAAGTAGCCTCACAAGAGGAAGGTGTGAGCAGAACTGAAGCCCCCCCTGAAGACACAACCGATTCTGCAACATGGAAGCAAAAGGCAGAGGAGTTGCGCTGGAAGGAGATGGACGAAAAACAGAGGCCTTTCACCTTCAAAGTGTCATCTGGAGAGAAGCAGATACTGTTCCAAAGAGTCAACCTGTCACCTGTGACGCCCAGCAGGCCGCAAGGCAACCAAACGGACTTCAAAGAGACGAAAACACCAACGGCTGGAACTGGAGACTCCCCGACGCTGCCCTGCTCCTTGTTTGTACCACATACTGCAATACTTGTTACCGGGGCTCAACTTTGCGGTGCTGCGGTGAACCTGGACCAGATCAAGGACCCTGCTTGCAAGTCCCTGCTTGGTCTGACTGAGGATAAGAAAGCTATTAGTCTCCCCCTGAGCAAAGGCCCTGTCAAGACCTCAGCAGAACGCAAGTCGGGGAAAACCAAATCCCTGAATGAGTCTTCCGCCGATCAGTCCAGCTCTGCTATGCTGGCAGAATGGGCCAGCATTCGCTCAAAAATATTCAAAAGAACTGAGAATGGAGATGACCTGGACCAGAACATCCAGCACCAGAACCAACCCCCAAGTGAAGATCCGAGCCAGAAATCATTGTCTGGCTCACACGGAAACCTCCGAAAGACAATGTCCGTTAATGCAAAGTTCTCAATTACACCTGCAAGGCAAAAATTCCCAGATTCAAGCAGGGCTTCTGAGGAAGAACAGCAAAAGGAGAGACGAGGTGGACAGGTGGAGCCTTCTCCGGACACTGGGGTGCCTCTCCCCGACTATCCAACCTCAGAGCCTCAGAACCGGACCGGTAAGAGCGTTCGGATCCTGGACAGAACAGAAGGGTGTATGTTTGCGAAAGACCTGCCGTCCTTCCTGGTCCCCAGCCCGCCTCAGAGTTCCCTCAGGAGCAGATCACAGTCAGAAGCTGGGAACCCAGTGCTGTGTGACTCCAGCTGGAACAGCAAACCCCAAAGCAGTGAGGACAAAGCCTCTCCTTTTGGCGTCAAGCTAAGAAGGACGAACTACTCTCTCCGCTTCCGCAGTGAGCAGCCAGTGGAGAAACGGAAGAAGCGGTACAGTGCGGGGGACAGCTTCGACGGAATCCCGAGTCCTTTGACTCCCATCGATCCGGACTCATCAGAGAAGTCCAGCCCCTCGTCTCCACTGCGTGACGGTATCAACCAACTGGGTTACACTGGAGTAACCACGGCTGACCAGGCCCCCGTCCCGGCCACACGCGGTGACAGCGAGAGGCCCCATCCCAAGCAGCTGCACTCGAAACCCGCCATCGCACCAAAGCCCTGCAGCAGCAGCACACCTCCCCCGTCCCCACAGGTCAAAGTTCAAGCTGCAGCACCGAGTGCAGCCGCAACTGCCAGCGCTCGCCAGGAGTCGCAGGAACAGGACGGTAGCACAGGCCTCTTGCCAAAGGCCCTAGAAGAGGAGGGGCCAAAGGAGAGGAAATCCTTCTTCCCATCCATCAGCATTCCCTGGAGGGAGAAAGGAGACAGAAGGGTGGAGGTTATCAAGAGAGGTCAGTCACGTAGCCTAGCAACAGCACACTTTAGTGTAGAGGACCCAAACGTGTCTGAGTGAAGTTTGTCCTTCATTGTTTTATTGTCCTTTACCCTAATACTCAGGGGCGGATTAAGGTGTACAGAGGCCCCTAGGCTACAGTAGTCTGTGGGCCTCCCAACCCCGCCCCCCTATATTTTTTACTGGCCAATGGGGGCCCCCTTGCAGGCTGGCACACGTGGGGCCCCTAGGCTTAAGCCATATCTAGCCTGTGCGTTAATCCGCCCCTGCTAATACTGTCTGTCTTATATCTTTTAGGGTCAAATAAGTTAAATTAGCCTTTTTCAATTGGACATAAATGTGCAATGTTTTAACAAAGTGAAGATGAAGTAGCAACTTTGCAAAAAAATTGTTAGAGTTATCGAATAATGGTTAAAAATTATCGTTCAGGGTAAAAACATAGGGGTTAAGAACCACATCTCATGGGAAAAACTAAGGGCGTGTTTTAAAGGCAATATTTTAGTTTGCTTATTTTTCAAGGATTCGTTTTTATTTTAATTAACAAATAACTTGCTTTTTTAATTTAGTAATTGATTGCCACACACTCTTGTCAAGTGCCTTGAGGCACTAAATTGAATTTCCATTAATAATAATTCTAGTAACAAGCTTTGATATTAAGATGTATCTAGGATGTCTTTACTGAAATGCGGTTGTGCTTGGTCTTTGTTACACTTTGGTTGTATGATGGTTGTGAAACTTCCCACGGAGACACATGCAGGGTGTTCTGCCCCACGGCACTCACAGACATTTAGTATCTATGTAAGTAAAGACACAACAGTCCTCTGTGTGTGAAATGGTAGTTTATTTAGAATTCAAATAACATTGGTAAAGGTGAAGTTAGTAAAGCAGCTGAGCATCCTGTTGCCAGGCGATGTTTGTTGTTTGTTGTTTGAGCCGTCAGTCCAAAGTGTCCCCAAGTGAACTATCGCTTGTTTATTTGATCCTTGGAAAGAGGGCCAAGTTAACCGCTTGTTCATAGCTGTAGGCACCTGGGCCTTGGTTATGGGCTTCTGGCAATCCTTTAGCGATTAAATTCTCATGATTTTTAATTTGTTTATCAGTCGCCAGATATCTTTGTTATGGTTTATATTATGGATGAGATTGACATGTTGGTTACAGGTACTGGTTTTGTGTAATCAGCATGTAAATCAATATGTATTTATTATATACAGGGTTAGACAATGAAACTGGATTTCAGTGATGCTGGTGGAGGAAAACATTTCCTGACACCCTGAAATGTCTCAGTAATATTCAGATCTGGGGCCTGTACTACGAAGCGGAGTTACTGGCTTATCGGGGTAACTTGTCGGATTTAAGGTAGTCTGGGCAAAATGTAAG
>JAODLC010000036.1:19147226-19165449 GCA_026781145.1 Hippopotamyrus pictus | reverse complement strand
AATGTAAGTGAACGAATATGAAGTCCATTTAAACTGTGGTACCTTAAATCCGACAAGTTACCCCGATAAGCCAGTAAACCCGCTTCGTAGTACAGGCCACTGGTGATTGTGCATGGTCATGGGAGATGTTCGACTTCACTTTCATGTCCATCAAACCACTCTGTCATTATCATCCTGAATATTTGAACCCTTGGGTGAACATGGTCCTCCAAAATGGTTCGGTAGTCCGTTGCAGTGACACGCCCATCTAGAACAAGTAGCTGGCCTAGGGAATGGCATGATATTACAGCCCAAACCATCACTGATCCTCCCCTGTGCTGCAATCTGGGTACGCAACAGTGTGGGTGGTAAGCCTCTTTGGGGCTTCTTCGCACCGTAACTCTCCTGGATGTACAGAAAGAGAAGTTGGACTCATCAGAGAATAATGCATGTTTAACAATTTCTACAGCCAAAGATTTGCAATGCTGGCACCATTGATACTGATGTTTGGCATTGGCATGAGTGCCCAAAGGTTTGGCTATAGCAGGCCGACCATCAGTGTTGACCCTGTAGGGCTCCCGATGAACCGTTTTGATGGAAACAGGAGACTTAGAGTGTGAATTTGATTCTTTATTTAGTTTGACAGCTGTGGTTTGTGTTTTTTGGATACAATCCGGGTTAGTGCCCAGACATTCCATTCAGACAGTTTCCTCTTGCATCCACAGTTACTCCTGTTGGATGTGGTGTTCTTCACAGTGGCATGTCCACATTACCCTGGACACCATGGGATCAATACACCAAACAGACTTGCTGTTCTGGTCACAGATGTGCCAGCGAGACGTGCACCAACAATTTGTCCTCTTTGAACTCTGACATGTTTCCTATTATGTTGTATGGATTGCTGTATGTAATGTACAGCTGTGCTATTGCCCTTATTAATGGAATGTGCAATGAATGAAGACTGGACACCAGACCGCACATATATAGGCATGAAACCTCAAACACTATTGGTCAGTATTTCGGTGCTATTGTACGACCCCCGTATTCGTGTTTATTATATATATAGTGCTGCCTACTATTCTATAAGTAGTCTGTGGTTTGTCTAGTGAGCAGTTGATTATTAGACGGTGTCAGTAGCTCTGTCAGTGGCACTGCTTATAGATATTACAGTATTTCTTTTGTTTCTAAGAGGCCCAAGCAGATTTTTGGAGCTTTTACGTCAGTCGTCTTTTCGCCAGTTTATGCGTATTTTCCCCCTTTGATTAGCTGAATAGGCTTAAGCAGATAGGTTGAATCTTCTTTTGATTTTTGTGTTTCTTGTCTTCCCACCATTTTTCACCTGGGATTGAATGGCTTTGGACTTGTGTGATAAAATCACTTGAATCTCCATCACCATCGTGGCCCTTTTACGGCCACGCCCCCTCCATTGAGCCCTCGATTGTGGCTCTGCTGACTAGCTGTGCTGCTTTCCTCTCGACAGAGAAGCCGTTCCTGCAAAGCAGACATTCCCTGGACAGCGGACGCATTGAGCAGAGCAGGCCTCACGTAACGGAGCATGAGAGGCAGCCGGAAAAGGAGGCGGGGCCTTTGTGGATCACACTGGCCCTTCAGAAACAAAAAGGGTTCAGGGAGCAGCAACAGAGTCGAGAGGAACGACGGCAGATACGAGAAGCCAGACTGGCAGAGAAGCAATCCAAAGAGGAGCAAGTACGTACTGATCCATACTGCAGGTCCGCTGGCTGCTGCTGTTACGTGACCATTTCTACTTTACGTGTACTTAGGGTTGCCAGCCGTCCCGAATTGTCCGGGACATCCCGAAATATGGGTGATTTTGATTTGTCCCTTCAGAGGCAGCTCCAGTCCCGTATTCCAATCACAGCCTTGTCGGCCAATAATAGAGTACTATAAGCACGGCAAAACTTGCTATGAGACACGGTTGTTGGTGTGCGTGTGTGCATTGGCCACTAGTGGCTTGTCCTTTTACACTGTGAAATGTGTAGATTTATAGTATGAAACCTTGCGATTTCCATTATTGCTGGCCAGCTGCTCTGCGTGCACCTGCAAGAAAGTGTCCCTCATTTGGGGTTAAGTTGGCAACCCTACGTGTACTGACCATCACTAAATCTGCAAGCAACAATGACATATGTTCAAATCCCAGGGCCGACAGACTGATTTCACCGCTGGGCCCTTGAGCAAAGCCCTTAACCAGAAGCACTTGCTCCAGGGACTGGCTGACCCTGCCTTCAAAAAAGATGTACGTTTCCTTGGATGAAAGCGTCTGCTAAATAAATTGATTTTAACAGCTTCTGCTTCTATGTGATCAGGTCACATATAGTATGTCGTAGCCTTGAATAAAAGTTTGTGATCCCGTTAGAAATATGTGGAGCTCTGCATGAACGGCTCATATAACGTAATCATCATAGGGACAGTTTATCTTTATTGAACAGTAAAGGTTAATTATAAAACAAGAATATGAACCTCTAGACTAGAGTGATGACCTTAAAAGAGGGGCAGTGGGGTCAAATGTTCCCTGCTGAAAAAAAAAAACACAATTTTGGTTACCTGCACAACAGAATTGATAAAAGGTTTGTTCAGTGTAGATTTCAGAGGACCTGAGGAGAATTGTTGAAACTCAGAAGATTAGAAAGTATGATGAGACCTGGGCCTCCATCAGTCCACGTACAGGCAGATACATTCAGCATCCATGCTACAGAGGCCCATGACTAGGAGTATAGCTAAGATAATTAGATCGGTACAAGGGCATGTTGTAAAATCCTTAAATAAGTGACAAAGGTCCCTAGGGTGACAGATAAGGATTTGCAGGTTTATGGGGCACTGGATTCCATCTCTGTTCATGAGTTTAGCGGGGACAAAAATTCATAGAAACAATGGAAACCGCTGTTCCCCAAAAAAATTCCTTCTGCTGACATTTTTGCCATTAAATGTTCTACTAGTTACTAAATATCATAGTTCATAACTTATCTATCAATATGTTAAATATAGATTTGGCGTTGTGAAATGTTGTGGTATTTGCTAAATAAGAATGTCCTTATTATAATGACTTGGATAATGATCAGATGACATTCAAGAGCCGTTCACGCAGGAGGGATTCACAGATTTTTAGAATGAAAATCTTAGTCAAAGAATGTCCTGAAAACACGCCGGGTCTCATGGCTAGCGAGTCTATGCAGAGCTTATTTTCTACTGTAATCTAAACATTACAGTCAAGTTCAGCTTATCCTGTACAGACATGTTTTCTATTTAAAGTAATCGATATCCTACATTATTGTTTTCAGTGTTGTTCATACAGAAGGTCCATCTTCAAAAAATGTTCCTGAAGGATGTTCTTTGTCCCGCAGAGCGGATGTAGCAGCCCAGAGAGCAGAGAAGGCAGCAGTATCAGCAGCGATAGGGGGGGTCCCGCTCAGAAAGGCGGGGAGTGTGGCAGGGGGGGTGGTGCTTTGGGCCTGTTCGAGCGCAGGGAGCAGCTGCGGAAGGCCAACACTCTACCCAGCTCCGGTGAGAAGCCACCGCCGCCGACTGAGTAACTGCAGACTGAGTAACTGCAGACTGAGTTCCAAAGTATCACATTCATCAGAGGAGAAAAATATAGCCAGAGAATTCTGTGTAGCTGAATAAGCATAGCGATTTACTCGAATTTATAGGGTTCAGAATCTGAAAATCAAAACATAAGACTGAAATGTCAGTACGCTCGATGATGATCACATGGGCCTGTGGACTATCTCTGATGGTGTTTCAGGCTTGGGTGTGTGGATTGCAGTTAATGTTTTATTAGCTTGTGAATTTTGTTACCAAAAGTAGCATCCTTACTGTACTACAGTACGGGATCCCAAACTTTTGATGATGGCAAGTCAGTACATGTTTTGCAAAAATTTCACGGACATTCCATTAAAACTTCTTGACTGGGGGGGCGGAGTTAATATGTTTCCATTTTTAATTTTCGCCGATGCCATCTAAACGCGCCATCGAGCATTGGGGGGAGGGGGCAGATTTACTATGTCGATGCACCATCGAGTGGGGGGGGAGAGCCTGCTGCAATGTACTGAATATGCATCATGTTTCCCATGTCGCAGTGGATGCTGCGGACTCCACACCTGCGGCTCCTCCAGTGAAGGATGCAGTGAAGCGGTTTCCGTGCGTGGAGTCGGCGCAGGTCTGCACTGAACCCGCCTGGCTGGCTCTGGCCAAACGCAAGGCCAAGGCCTGGAGCGACTGTCCCCAGATCATCAAGTAAACTGGCAGAAAGTCCGCCCTCCACATTCCGTCCCTGATCTCCGCACAGTTGCACATCACCTTCTGATCCCCATACTGTCACAATCAGCAGCAGATCTCTACATGCCCAGTGTGCGAATCTGATTCTCACGCATGGTGTAAGGTGTGTGCTCAGGGCTGGCCCAACTCTTTTTGGCACAAAATTTGATTAGCCCAGTTGTCATTTGTCATCTTCCTTCCCATTCTGACAGGCTGATCAGATGGGGGCGCCCCCTGGTGGCCGCTGAGCCCTAAGCAGCCGCATACTTTGCATATGCCTTGGTCCGGTCCTGGGTGTGCTGTAGTATGAGGTATGGAAGCGATGTACGCTGTATGCGTGAGTGATTACGCAGAGTAGCACTTAAGGACTCAGACTGGTGAGCAGAAGTTCGTAAATGCTGTGCAGGTTAGTGATACTGTAGGTATGAGTATGGCACAAAACCTGAAATCAGGAAATATCCAGCGGAAATCGTACAAAAATACTGCTGCTGCAGGAAGTACTTCACAAACACAGTCCTTGTCGATCCAAAGGGGTAAGATCATCAGAGACTCACTGGCTCCTTCCTGCTCTTCCGAGCGTCTGGAGAAGCGAGTCTTCTGCCCCCTAGTGACGCCTCATGTTGCATGGATGCATCAACGTTGAAAGTACCTAGGCCTGAATTTCACTTTTCGACGACAATGGTATCAAGAGAAAAAGAATTAAATACTTAACATTTATCTCTAAAGGGATTAAACATTCGAGATGCGACACTGCCCTGCCTGGTTATCTAAAAGATGGAAATGCTCCAAATTCTCATGACTTTTTGACACACATGATTTCTGCTGTTTCTTTGATTATTGACGATGTGATCAGCAATGTTTTAAGGGCTAGTACTGCAGAAAAATGTGACTCGGCCGCCTTCCAGGAGGATCTAAAACATTCTCACAGCATGTATATGTCAAAAACCGTATTCCTTACTACTTTTTTATCTAACCATTTTTTAAATTAGTATTTTCGGGTAATTTATTTTTCCGCTGTTTGGTTGTTACCAATCTTTGTCTAATGCTTTATGTTCCTGGTTAGGTTCAGTGGTTCTCTGTTTGGGTCAAGTGTGATTTACAGATATCAGTGTGACTTTTCAGCTTCACCACAGTACTCTGCATTTGAATTGGTCACAAAAACCCAGCACTGAATGTCAAGACTGCCAGCTCATTGGTGAATAGGCTTCTTATTTGGCAGCGTTCCACCAATCAGAACTGCCCTGCAGAGCACTGACGCCCACTACAGCATGGACTGCTCAATACTGACCAATCAGGATACATCAAGTGTTTCACCTTTCTGTATAAAATGTAGTTACATCATGTACTCTATGTATAAATACAATGACTGGAGCGTTAAAAAAAAACTCCCACAATGCATTGGATTTGTTGGCCCATTTCTTTGTTGAGTAGTACACATAGTCACACTTCCACTTTATGGTCCACAGACTTATGCCTAATTCAATCATTTGAGGTGACACTAATGTCATGTGTAAGGTAGAGAAATTAAAAACTGATGTCTCACTTGTTGTGTGTCAGAGTAGTATGTTTGTGTACCAAAAAAAAAAAAAAAGATACAACTACTGTTGTATGTTAATGGTGATCCTACACCCCAAATACACTGCAGGAAATTGAAACGATTTAGTTCCCATTTGTACAGATACACTGGACTGCTTTAGAATCCACATATCCCATCATGCTCTGCTTTAAGACACACGCAGGTGACGGTTGAGCTTGGGGTCCGAACGCTGGATCATTTTGGGGGTTACAGGCCTTGCTCAAGGTCCCAATGAACATGTGACTATTCTGGCAAGGATGAGATTTGAACCGGCAACCTTCCGATCACAGACACTAACCCACTGAGCCACACGCTACAAGCAGCATGCACCACACTGTTGCTGGAGGTTCTAGTAGCTGTGTGGGTGGATGAGACCGTAAGATGCCTGCACTACCATAGCTGCCTCTACTGTCTGTGGTCTGTAACTCCAGCTACGACCCCCCTGAGTCCACATCTGAATCCAGTTGTTTCTGCTTGGTGATGTCGACGCAGTAAATGAGGTCGTTCCTGCAGCCCACAACTATTGAGTCCTGCCAAAGTACGGGGGATGAGAACAGCTCTCCAGGAAGCTGCAGGGAGGCCCTAAGGGCTCCGTCATCTCCATCCAGGAGCCACAGAGTCCCATCTGTGGAGGAGACGACCACCAGCGACGTGCAACCCCACTGGGAACCATTAAAGGCCAAGGGGCAGGAGAAGACCCGGGCTCCGGTCTGAAAGCGCCACACCAGCGTCCCGTCACTGCCGTTCACACAGTAAACACAGCCATCATGTGACCCACACACCACCCTCTGATTGGCTACATCTGTCGGAGTGGCGAGCATGGGACACGGAGATGAGAAGATGGGTCCGCCAGTGGAGAACTGCCAGACCTGAAAGGATAGACGTACCTGGATATAACACACCCAAGGACAGCGCACTGTACACCGTAACATGAGGCATCACAGCAGGAAGGAGCATAAGAAACTGCACAAAAATATGAAGACCTAAACTCATGATTAATATTAGTGCTACGCTGCCTAAATAAAATCTTGAAGGAAAATGACAGCGAAACCACAGATCAGTGGTTAGTGTGTAAATACGAATGTGTGTAGTTCAGTGTGTTGTGTGCAGGATGCGTTCTGATGCTCACACTACGACGATTCACGTCCTGTGGGAAGAGGTACAGCTACCATTGCACAGTATTAATATATAACCCAGCAGCAAATCGCATAGTATGCCTGCTTGAGACCATGTTTTTAAAAATCATCTATGCTATAATCTTTATGTACTGTACACTGCCTGGCCAAAAAAGTGGCACACTTTAATATTTAATTGAGCCACCTTTTGTCTTTCATTAGGGTGCACATTCGTCAATGCATTATTTCCACATGCTTATGCAACATCCCAACATATATTTCCACCCAATCTTGCATTCATTTCTAGTCAAGATCTTGTATTGATGACAGGTGAGTTGAACCAATCCGTTCAGTGCTCTTCAATACTTCTCAAAGACATTCAATGGCATTAAGGTCAAGGCTCTCTGGTGGTCAATTCATGTGTGAAAACGATTCCTCCTGCTCCCTGAACCCTGACGATTTGAGCCGGATGAATATTGGCATTATCGTGCTGGAATATGCCCATGCCATTAGGAAAGGAAAAATCCATTGATGGGATAACTTGGCCATTCAGTACATTCAGGTACTCAGCTGACTTGACTGTTCTGCTGCATAATGTTGCTGAGCTGTAATAATGATCCAATCATTGGCTCTTAAGTACTTGCCGATTTAAATTCAACCCGTGACTTTTTTTGGCCAGGCAGTGTATTTGTCTATTTTCACTAGCAATACATGTAGTTTAACAGGTAGATAATCATATGTGAATTTTGACAACAAAGATGGGTAACTGGCACTACCCACACCAGGCCTAGTCTTGTGCCCTCTGCTGCCAGGAATAGGGTCCAGACCCTTGAGACCATGAGCAGGATAAGCAGTTAAGCAAAGAAAACAAAATGTCTATAATCACTACGAAATGCAGGTCAATCTTCAAATGGCAAGAACTCTGCAAACGTCTTTAACAGCCGTGGGCAAGACCATGAAATGATCTTAAGACATTAAGCATTTATGAATACCAGACAAGCCTCGACACACCAAAGGTGACCTCAAAATCAGGGAGTACAGTCGAGGTGGCAAAATTGCCGATAGCTGAGCTTGTGTTTCAGGTGTAGCCTAAATGCTGCCTGAAGGGCAGAGGCTTCACCCTCAGCTGTTCAGATGATACTGCATAAAGCTGAAAGAATCGCTGCAAACCACCCGCTGTTAACGATGCAGAATAAGATGACGAGGGATCCTGGGTCCATAATCAGACACTATTTATATTTAGACACGACGTTCAGTTTTCTTGAACACTGCTAGTTCGTCTGAATGTCTTAGGAATTCACAGTAAGCGCGTATGATCTCTCTCACCTTCTCACCTGCGTGGCTGAAGCCATACAGGTCTCCATCCACAGAACCAATACACACATAGCTGTGACAGCATTGCGGAGACGAGAAGAACGGCTTTTCACTGCTGTGCATCCACAAGGGGGCGCCGGTGTCCTGTTGCCATGGGTACATGGATATGTCAGAAGGTCAGAAGCATGCAGATTCTGTATTATAACCCAGAACAGGAGAACAACCCAACATGCCTTTGCACAAAACGCAACATTGCCTTTCCTTCCAAGCAGTGTCGTATAGGAACTGGTTAGTAATGTGTCCCCCTCAATATTTAATTTCGCTTTATTCCCCCCCCCCCCCCAATAAACAGAATGTTGTATTTTATTTGTGCCCCTCCCCACCCCCTTCTCAAATGCTCTCTTACGCCATCACTTCCAAGGTCATTCTAGTTCAACAATATTAGTTTTTATTTTATAGAGCAATATTTCTCATCCCAGCCCTTGGGGACCCCCAGGTGCTACGTATTTTTGCTCCCTCCCAGCTCCCAACACGTCTCTACCAGGTATTCGGTGTTTCTGATTGTCTGGTTTGTTCTTGATTGTTTGCTGTTGATGCACTGCCGTGAAAAGCCCTTCTCGTCCCCACGGTTCTGGGAAGGAGCAAAAATGTGAACCGTCTGGGGGTCCCCAAGGACTAGACTGAGAGAAACTGGCATGCAGGGATCCTGTAAACCATGATCTAATAATGTCAGGAATCCTCCAAATGATGAGAAGATGTGCAGATTCTGGCAAAGGTTTGTGTGAACTCCAGTAGAGTTGTGTGTGTGTGTGTGTGTGAAGATTCTGTCGACTGTCAGTTCCTTACTGCGTTCAGAGAAAGTAGCCGTCCACCCAGCGTTGCCACATAGAGCTGCCGGAGGGAGGGATGAAAACATGGGGAGGAGAAGACCCCCCCACCACCACAGGGGTGCGTCCAGATACAGTGCCGAGCCTACAAACAGAACAGCAATATGACGCCACTGGCTTCAGTAGAAGTAATAGAAGGAGCTGCTCAACCACACAAAGACCACCCTGCTGCCCACGGTCACCTCCAGATCGAGGGCGTAAACACAACCATCGTGGGACCCGATCACCACCCAGCCAGTGAGCATGTCCACTGCAGGGCAGCTCTTCACTGCATCTCCTGTGCTAAACACCCAGTGGGTCCCTCCAGTGTCTGCGCACAGGAAGTACACCTGGCCGTCGTAGCATCCTGAGAAAGAGCACCATTTCCTGCATTAAATCACTGCATTTATTCTTCAATTTTTATTTTATGGGTGCCTGTCTACACCATAAATGTGTCTAGGTCTTTCCTGCTGCTGCACGACCTAATTTAGTGTTGCCTGCAAAGTTGTTACAATGTGCTGAAAATGTTCAAGAAGTACTGACACACAAACTGATATTTCACCAAGTTTTATACTGAAAACCACAAATAAAATTAGCAGCACAGACCCACCAATGTGCCTATGTCTCCTCTCCCTAATGGTCTCTTGCACAACTACATTCTGCCCCACCCCTCCCCTTCTCTGAACACAGATATGCGATAATACATGCCGGAAGTTCATTTTTGAGCCATTTTTTTCATGCACATCTACAGCTGCCTGTAAATAAAAGTGTCTGTGTGATACGGGGGACACTGGCTCTGACGTGGAACTGCCTTTTTATTACTACTTTATGGGAAAAAAATATCAAGATATATATCGTATATCGCCATTCAGGTAAAAAACATCAAGATATGATTTTTGGTCCATATTGCATAGCCCTAATACTGACCACTAGTACATAGTGAAGCAACAGGGAGAAAACTAGATAAGCAGATACTGACCGACAGCAATGAAGTGGCCACATCTGCTGACTACGGCCGAGGACTCGATCCTGCCCCCCAGAACCCGCTCCCACCTCAGGTCTCCTGTGGAGAAGTCCACGGCCTGAAATCTGTGGGAGTGTGATCCGATGTAAACCACAACCTCATCCTTCTCCAAGGATTGGTCCTTTCTGAGGTCGTTGCAGGCTGAGGTCTGGTCATTTATGGTCACCAGCAGCACAGGGGATGCATCCACACAGCGGCCTGTGTCTGATGTCCATCGCACTTGCAAGCTCAGCGACGATGCACCAGCCTCTGACCTCTCAGTGGTCTGCAAGTGAAGATCTTTACGGGAAGCCAGAGTCTCTCTTTGGCTGCTCAGTAATGGAAGTGAAGCACCCATTTCTACAACTTCACCTGCTCTCCTCAGCATTACAAATCTGCAATGCCTCCTAACAAAAGGTTCTTGAGAAACACAAGGTGCTGATGGCTTTTTATCTGGTTCTGGGGACGGAGACTCTGTTGATGGTCTCTTAGCTGGTTCTGCTGAGGGAGACTCTACTGATGGTCTCTTAGCTGGTTCTGTTGAGGGAGACTCTACTGATGGTCTCTTAGCTGGTTCTGCTGAGGGAGACTCTACTGATGGTCGCTTAGCTGGTTCTGCTGAGGGAGACTCTACTGATGGTCTCTTAGCTGGTTCTGCTGAGGGAGACTCTACTGATGGTTTCTTAGCTGGTTCTGCTGAGGGAGACTCTACTGATGGTCTCTTAGCTGGTTCTGCTGAGGGAGACTCTACTGATGGTCTCTTAGCTGGTTCTGTTGAGTGAGACACTGTGGATGGTCTCTTAGCTGGTTCTCTTGAGTGATTTTCTGCAGATGGTCTCTTAGGTGGCTCTTGAAAGGGCAATTTTGCCGTGTCATTTGTGGCTAGTCTTGACAATGGCATTTCATTTGGGAGTCCCTTACTGGTTGGCTCAGTTATCTCTGAATTCTCAAATGGAAATAATGCTGTGGCAACGTGGGAGACGACATCAGAGAAAGAGCCACTGAGGAGGACCTCCAGCAGCGCTGCTGGGGCCACGCCCATGGAAGAAGCGACGTCATCGCAGAGACGCAGACACTGCAAGGAGTCTCCTCCGCTGAGCAAGAAGCTGGCATCTGCAGAAACGTCTGCATCCTCTGGAAGGCCCAACGCATCCTAATAAAACGTGGTCAGAGTGAGAGAGGCACACGTTAGCCCCCAAAAAGGATATGAGCAACAGCAAACAATCAAGAACAAGACTATCATCAACGGGGAAATATAAGATCAGACTGTCAGGAAGACCCAAGCATTGTTGTTATCGCATACACAGACACTATACTGCTTTAGGCTACATCACATGTAGTCTGTTGCATATGGATTATGAGTGAAACATGCATCTGATATTGGTTTTACCCTCCAGAGTGTTTGCAGTCTGTCAGCTACAGATTCCCGTTTATCCAGCACAATGACGGATCCTCTTCTCCATTTACTGTAGAAATCCAGAAGCTCTTCAAAGCATACCTTACCTACAGAATTACATACGATTAACCAAAAATTTTGGTTTACAAATATTTCTTAATAATAAGGATTCAATAACTCCTTTCTGGGTTACGATTTATCTACAGATTGATAGGTAAGATCTGAATAAGCAGGACTAAGAGCTTGTCAATGGCACAAAGGCTTGGTGTACCATGTGTGGATGTAGGCAGCATCCTGAGACGTATCAGGGTATCTGGAACACCTTGAGAGGGCAACAGTTTGGAGAGACTATGCAGTATTTCCCTCTGAAGGTCTCTGGGAAATGGGGTGAGATGACCACGAGAGTCTCCAGAAGATGAATTTCCCAAAGAAGACGTCTGGTCACCAGTAAAGCCGGCATGGTTCACGTTGGACGTAGGATGCCCAAGTTTCGGCAGGAGATACATGGAGGAAGCTGTGGCATATCCAGATGAATGGGTGCCATCTTCAGCAAGAGGCTGGACATCTTCAGCTGAAACTGCACCATCTCCAGCGGAAGTGCTTGGTACTACAAAAGCCACCAGTCTGCTGTGACAGAGCATCACTGCACAAGCATGCACCTGAGGCAACAGCTCTAGTGCCTGAAGGCGGAGGAGGGGGAAGCACAGTGAGGAGGATCAGTGATTATAATGTCCTTATGAAGTGTGTAACATCATGCATGTCACGCCGCATTCTCAGCTGCTCACCCACTGGACGGCATCGAGGTGCACCTGCTGTCCATGCCGTTTGACCAGCCGGTCCCTCCTGCCCACAAAGTAAAGATGGGAGTTCTTCACCTCCACCCAGTCACCTGTTCTCCTCATAGTCCCTGGCACCACTTCCGTTTCATCACCCAGGTAACACACCCTACGCTCCCCCCCTGAAAGCCAGACAACTGTTACCATACACAGAGCAAGACAGAAAGCCTGATAGATGACTGTCACTGTCACGCTCATGGGACTTTTAATGAGATCTCTTGGTCCTGCCTCCTTTAGTTGACTGGACCCACCTCCTCTACCATCTGATTGGTTATTTCTCCGAACCAATCATTTTTCATTCTACCCTCAGAACATTTTTGTGTAAGTAAAACTCCCACGAGCCACGGTCACCATTACCTATGCACACCTGTCCTTCTCCTTCAGTGACAACACAGCCTCTCTCATCCTTCACTTCCATGGTAGTGCCCATCAATGGTGTTCCAAGAGGCACAGACAAACCATCCCTTTAAGGATAAAGACAGGTAATTTAAATCCAACAGAAACATCCCTTTAAGTCATATGCCCTCATAATCTGTATGTGCATACAGATGACCTCACGTGGTAGAGGTGGTGGCCAACTGGCTTGTGGGAATCTCGTAACAGCTGGCCCAACAGGAGACCTCGGTGATGCCATACAGATTGAAGACACGCGTCGCATTGCCCTGCTGCCTCCAGCTCTGGAGAAGGGACAGGGGAGGACAGGCCTCGCCCCCCAGGGCCAACACGCGCAGAGGGGAGGCTTCCGAAAGCAGCACCCCCTGCAGGAGATTCCTACCAAAGCGGGCCAGTAAGGTGGGCGTGGCCTGCAAAGAGCACAGCAACAGGGGCAGAAAGCTCAGAAAGCAACATCACCTTGTACTAATAAGAAAAGCTGCATTACTACAATATCAACATTACCAGTATACATCTATACTAGATAACATTCACAATATAAAACATACAAATATTACTGATCCATTAAAGATCAAATTACCCAGGAGAGATTGATCTGATAGCAAGAGGCACTCTGCACTTTTATCAGGTGGGTTCCTATAATTCTTCCCAGAATCACTCCCGTTGACTTATTTCACCATTTGTCTATTTCACCCTTTTGTCCACCCCATGCTGCTTCTGGCTGCAAGTTGACAGTCTAGTGTAGAACCTCAAGCCCAACCAATTTACCTGTAAAACTGTTGTCTTATGATTGGTGAACAGCACATTGACCAGCTTGGAGGGGATCCTTTTAATAAGTGTTGGGACAATCAGAAGACACGCCCCTGATGACAAAGCTAAAAACATCTCCACCACAGAGGGGTCAAAGGTCAACGGGGAGGCCATGAAAATGACATCACTTGCAGTTATCTGAAAAAGAGATCTACAGAAAATTATTAATTAGAAGAAAGTATAACTTGGGATCATGACGCCCTCAGAGCCTTGTATGGAACACAGAATCATCTGGAGATTTTTTATTCTACATAAAAGGACTAAGTACATCTACCAGTACATTAACATTCTATTTCTTCAGTAGATGATATTTTCCCCAAAGTGACATACATTTTTGAGAAATGCAGAGTCAGTCCCTGGAGCAACTGGGAGTTAAGAACCTTGCTCAGGGGCCCAATGGTGACATCACTCTGCCTACCCTGGGATTTGAACCGACGACCTTCTGATCACAGACACAGTATCCTAACCCCCCGCCCCCAAAAGTACAAAATATCCAAATAGACTGCGAAACTATGAGTTCATATTCACAAGTGCAGCAGGCCTGCAGTCCACAACCATGTAGTGCTCACCTGAGGTGTGTGATGTTGGGCACTATGCACTGGTGGGGCACTTTGACAGCCTTGGGCAGCCCTGTTGTCCCTGAAGTGTGCAGCACGTAGGCCAGACCCACCAAGCCTGCCCCACATCTCCAAGCAGAAGGGGCTGAACGCTCTACTGCCTCCCCTTGCTCTGTTTGCTGCTTTGCATAACTCTGGATCCTTACCAGCGTCAGGCCCTGACTCGGCCACTCTGAACAGATATCCACTGATACACTATCGGAAAACGCATCAAGGAACCTCTAAAGTAAAGAGAGAGTACAGTGAGGAAAATACAAAACGCTGTTTTCCCGCAGTGAATTACATTTTAATGTGGCAGGTGTATAATATAACTGCAATTTATTTTATTTACAAATAATGCATTCAGGTATAATTCCATTATTTCCTAATTTCATTTACAAGGGAGATGACACCAGACAATAATTATAGGCAATAATTATCCATGCGTACATACAAACTATGGTTATGTTATAAACTATTACACGTATACCACAATCAGATTTGAAAACCAGAGTGAAGCTACAGTTCTGATGGAAAATGCTAAAAACATACAAAAATGCTGAATTGAGAGCTAATGTTTATGCCTCCAAATGCACCGAAGGTCTAGTAGCAATACAAATTACACAGCAAGATAAACAAGCCTGAATTGATCTTGACAGAGGCAGTAGACACCCACATATAAATTACATTACCACACTGATACCATATAACGGATGAAATAATGATCAGACATATACTTCCGGGAACTTAGACTGTTGAGGGTTCAGTTTTACCTGAAATAGATCACTTTGTATTACGGAGAACTCTAGCCCGCATTTTTCCATGATCCTAACCGACTGTTGAGAAGGATCGCCGAGATCAATCGGCATGTATGCTGCAGGCAGCTTTAGAATCCTGAAACATTCAGAGTCCGACTTCACATCTTCGTTTCAGTCAGTAAGCACAATTCCATGTATATAAGGGCGTTTATGAGACATAAAAGAACATTATATGATATTACGACCGCGTTTTTATCTTATACAGTTTTGAAGAGTAGTTAATGAGAAAAATAACGTTCTACAGAAAAAGGCACATTCATTCAGAACATAGCACGGACAACCACCAAAAGTTCTAATAAAATAAAAATAAGACGTAATACCCAAGTATCCAAATGGGAACCCTGATCCCTGGCTGACAGCACAAGCCAATTATCTGTTCTTTTAAAACACCGTGCTTCTTAAGCAAGACAGTTAGTTCATCAGCACAGATCAACAGCTGATTATAAGTTAACGAAGAGCAGCCATGATCGTCCCCACTATCAAACTTAACAGCTACTCTGGCTTCATATTGACGTGCCGCTGCGTGCACCATGCCATGCAGCGTTTCCATTTCCATGTTCCACACAGCCCCGACTGAACCAGCAACTGAACCACATGCACAAACATTAACACGTGACCACTCTCTTTGGCTGTCGACTGCTGGTGACGACATACCGATGCGACTTGCGTCACAGCTCGACAGCCAATCACGTTGCCTTATTTCTTGAGCCAGGTTTGAATCGAAGTTTCACCCGTACCCAAGAAAGGCGGTAGTTCCGCAACAAGTTTTTCTGTTGTTGGTTCCGTAATTTTCTGTTTATATTTTATTTTTTTATTTTTTACCTGATAAGAAACATGGATGCTTATATTAATCTACAACTGAAAGAAAACGCAGAAATATACAGAAATTCTCTCGAAAGGATTGTTGAAAAAGTGAGTGCTCTTATCTCCAGTATTACTTACATCAGTATTTTTTATGGTTTAATTTGTCAAACTGACATGACAGATCCTGTATGGTGGCTCTTGCTTCTGCAGTACTCAAACGTGGACGGATCGGGAGTGGAGGTGTGTTTGCAGTCCATGACCTGCCAGACAGCTGAAGGTGGTTCTTCTCTCCCTGATCTGCGTGCTCTTATACAGGATCAGCGGCTATGTGTCTCTGATTTTAGGCATTCACCTCATGTACAATTTAGTGAAAAGTTTTGGAGTTATTTACCCCCATCGGCTGGATACACATGTAGTTTGCGCAACGTCTAATCCACATAACCACCGTATAATTCTTATGAGAAATAAGATATCTATTGTGGTTAGCCTCGCTGACTAACTTAACAGGTGGCTGGCGAAAGTCGACGCGGAAATTAAGGTTTCTTGACTTCAATCTGTCTGCGATCTGGTAGAAGGTTTTACTAAAATAGCAGGCATTAGTACTCACGGTATCAGATACGAAAACTGGCGTCCTGTTATTAGAACTATGTCAGGGTCGGTTAATAATTGAATAAAGCGTAATTAGTTTGTTCTAGCGAAAATAACACGCTATACACAATCTAATATAAGCACTTAGACCCGTGACTCGTTTAATTCAGAATGTGCCACCATCTAGTTGAGGCCATTAGCCTCGTTGTTTTAAATTATGTTTAGGTTATTGGTGGTAGTTGGAAACGCTGGGAAAATACTTTTTTGGATTAATTATTTAGGTTGGATTTTTAGCATAAATGTATGTGACAAGTACAATTTATGATGGTCATTTATAGTTCTTTACCATCAGCAAAATAATAGATGCATGTAAATTTATCCATTTCAGGTATTGTTCCCTGGGATTCAGTACATATAGAAAAAAGAAAAAAGTCGTTAAAGGTATGTTGATTGAATACCTGTCAATATTGACCACAGCTCAGTACCTGTTATTATTGGGTGCCACAAACTCAATGTGATGCCGTATAGATGCCTCTTCTCCAGGAGGTCCTGTCTTTTCTCTTGGTTTCCATGCTTTCCACTGATATGTGCATTGTTGTGATGACTGTAGCCATAAACCTTGTTGCTGGTTGTCCTTTCTCTTTCTCCAACAACCTTTCAAACCATTATGGTCATTTCGAGTGCACTGGGTCTTCACATGAGATGCCTAAAATAGGACGGCTTGAATCCTAATGATTTGTAAGTCAAAGTACAGTCTCTATTCAGTCAAGAATCCGCTGGTTTGTTTGCTTCACGATCCACAGTCGGACCAGAGTTGAAAGGCATACTGTTCTTGTTCTGCTTAATCATTTTCCCAGCTTTCACACCCAGAAAGAGTCACAGAAAATACCCTATGCTGACCAGATCTTTGTGCTACAGTAGATACAGTATGTCAGTACTCTGGAAGACTGAATACATATACTCTTCCTCTAACCTCCTCTCTGTCACGTCTTAATTTTCTCAGAAGGTGGATGATTCATGGATGTCAGCTCAAAAGAGAGGTATAACATTTTTTGATTATTATTATTTTTTTATTTATTTTTTTTAACCCCAAACAAATATCAGCAGATTCAACATCATTTTCATGTAACACCTTAAACCAGGGGTAGGCAATCTTATCTGCAAAGGCCCGATGTGTATGCAGGTTTTTGGGATAAACTGTAGGTCAGCTGTTCAAACCCAGGAGTGAGGACTCTTCAGCCAATCAGTCCTCTAATTAGTAATCTAATTAGGGAGTTGCAGCGAAAACCCGCACACACACCGGCCCTTTGCGGATAAGATTGACCACCCCTGCCTTAAACACTTAAAGGAACACTTACCCTGTTCTAATGTTCTCATTTGTTTTATAGGTAAAGGGAGCACTAGCTACACCCAGGTTGGTTGTCTTTTAATTGGACTGTTTGGCAGCTTGGGTTACTGTTGGGTTACTGGTGGCTTATATAAATGTGTACCAGGTACCAAGGTGTGTGGTTATATGAAAATAATCATCAGCAACTTGTAATGTGGCCCAGCACAAGGCGAAGGGTGGCTGAGTTGGAGTTGATTATCTTCATTTAACTGCTCACCTCGAAGTGGTTTATCCTGCATTTACCAAGGCTAACAATGGGGGAAAAAAAATATTAGAATAATAAATATTATTCTAAATTCTAATAATTAGAATTTAATAATGTTCTGAAGTGTCCTTAAAAGTATACTCCCTATAAGGATAGAACATACGGTCAGGCTACTCTCTATAGAACACACGGTCAGGCTACTCTCTATAGAACACACGGTCAGGCTACTCTCTATAGAACACACGGTCAGGCTACTCTCTATAGA
>JAODLC010000036.1:19125653-19147126 GCA_026781145.1 Hippopotamyrus pictus | reverse complement strand
CAGGCTACTCTCTATAGAACACACGGCCAGGCTACTCTCTATAGAACACACGGCCAGGCTACTCTCTATAGAACACACGGCCAGGCTACTCTCTATAGGACATACGGTCAGGCTACTCTCTATAAGTGGCAAATCCCTTAACCACTAACAGACGGGTGCTTGCATTTTGAAAACCACGGAAAACTTTATTGGTAAGACGGACTGCGTATTTATGAGTAAAAAAAGTCACACAGGTTTTTATATGAACATGTTTAATAGAACGTTAAATTGCATTAATATAGACCTGATAGTAGGATGCCAGGAAGTAGCTCTGCAGCTACATGAAAGTTAAACACCCTCATGACATCTCTGCACCAGTAACAAAACAGTATTTACCAAAGCCATTGTATAAATGTTCAGAAGAGACTGCTTGGGGGGAGGTGCTTTTGTGCCTGTTTGTTCTGTTTCATTTCCCTGGGGGGTGGCATCTGCATGCTTTGTGGTTGGAGGGTGGAGGGCCCACAGCTGATGACGCCCTGACACCTGTGACATTTCACCACGTCTACAGCTGGAGTTCTCCAGACGGTGTGACGAGCTGCTGCTTTCGACGGACACCTCTGCGGGGACATGCACTGAGAGTGTTCTCTGTAAGGATGGGGCGTCTACACGGGGGTCAGAGTTAGCTGGCAGCATCACACACACACACACACACACACGGCTGTTAAATCTGAGATGGCAAGGAGCCTTTGACTTACAGACACACACAGTTTCATTATTCTGTAGTGTGATTTCATACTCTCATACAACATAGTATAAGGAATCCACTTGCAGAGTCTTGTTTCAGCAAAACGGTGGTTTATTGAACATTAAAATTAATATAATGTAATACAGTGTAGACATACACCGGGCATTGAAAGGTAGCTCAAATACAAATTAAGGACAGTTCATACTTCAAAAGACCCTCCCCAACAAGGGAATCTATGAAGGTATTGTGAGTGAATTTGCATTACAAAGGTGACCTCCTGGAGCGTGAGGGTCCTAACTACGTCCGCACTAATACGTAAGCATTTTTTTACGGGAGTTTCTGAAAGAAAAGCTCTGCATCCACACCACTGTTATCACTAGGGCTCACACGGCTCCGTGTAAGATGACGTAGCAATTAGAGTGATTGTTAATGTATTTCTGAAATTTTTTCATTTGCACATTTAACCAAATATTTTGAGAAGAGGCTCACTATATTTTACTTGTTTGTTGTAGTTCTAGCACAATGTGTCATTTGCACGTTGGTTTTGTCCAACCAAAATTTCTTTATTATTCTAGAAATGGAGAAGTATATGTTTTGATTTATTTTGGACTTTGATTAGTAATAAAGTTCAGTTTTTATGAATGCTTTACTGTTGATTAATCTCACACACAACCATGTGTTTAAAGTAAATGCACGTATTTTATTTAGCAAAAGTGAAATATAATACCGTAGGGTCGTAAACACACAGCTGTACATAAATAGAACCACTGTAATGTTTGTCAAAAGCTAGAGCTGCACTTAAACTGGGCTCAGGTACAGTCCCATTTTGAGCTCCACAAAAATTGTAAAAAGCACACAAGTAAACCGAACAACATATACCAGGCAGCGAAAGTCCTGCACATCCTCCATGTTCACATGTGGCTTACTTCCGTGAAAACAAAGGATGACCAATCAGGAAAGGTTCACGAGCTAAGTATGAACCAATCGGAGCTCACTGGCGTAGGCATGACAAAATCTTTACGTTTGAGTGTCCGCGCTAATGCATTTACAGAAAGATTTGTTGTCGGAGAGCAGTCGAAAAAGAAAGACCCTTGGTAGTACAGATGGCTGAATCGGAAATTTTTTTTTGCGTTACTAACTGAAAATGTCTTATTGCGGACGGAATGAGAGACAAGGATGAGGCAGGACAGGACGGAGACTTCCCATGAGAGTAACTGGCAACAGTCTGGCCCCTGACCTCCTCTGGCAACTGTAAATTGAGTTATATCCTTATCATTCTAGTGGTGCAAGTTTGTACCCCCACCCTCTCCCTGACTTCCCCATGATCATAAATTGCTGTCTGTACTCAAATGACCAACCAAGAACCTTGGGGCATCTGTACAACTTTTCCTTACAATAGCAATGTGTGTTATAATAAGTTATTTACTTCCTTAGACTGTAATATAATTCTGGCTGTGTGTGTGAGGTAGAAAGAGAAGCAGATTCCAACTCTGCGTTTCCACTCAGGGAATTCCGGAGTGAATAGCTCACAGCTCCTCTCCAGCTCCATGAGCGATTCGTGCTGCAGCCAGCAGGGGGCGCCGACCCAACTGGAGGACCGCGACGAGGAGCTGGAGCGGACACTCAGCAGTCAGGGCAGCACCCTGCTGGACCTGTATCCCAGCATGCTCAGCCAGATGGGGGAGGCCTGCCGGCGGCAGCAGGTGGCCGAGGCTGGCGGCGCCGTCCTGAGGCGGTACAGACGTGGCTGGTTCGCCAGGGCCCATAAATCTGCTCCCGGCAACAGAAGCGGGAGAAAGCGCCACACTGCCTATGTGATGGATAACGCCGCCCCCTCCTGCCAGGAGAACGTCCCTCCCTCTCTCCTGCAAGTTAGCCGAAGGATAAGTTCCTTCTCACCCCACCGTCATGTCGTCAAAATATCGGTCTCCAGTCCCCCACCACCGGAGCAAGCTGCCTCGGGCGTCCAAGTCAACTCCTGCAGTAGCAGGAAAAGAGGACAGACCCCCCCCAAGCGAAATTCTTCCCCAGTGTGGGACTCGGATTCAGAGGGCGCCTCTGTAGCAGTCTCCCCCCCACATCACTCTGAGGGTCCTCCACTAGGTACGGGCCCTTCGGTGACTGGAGACCCCAGGTCCAAACCGGCCCCCAGGTCCACGCCAACTCGAACTCCAGCCTGGCTCGAAGTCCGCCTCCCTACCCCTTCACACCAGGCGCACACGAGTAGCTTGCTCTTCAATTTTCAGCTCGGCGACCGCGCCGTGCGCCACTGGATCGACCGGGAGTTTCAGAAGCTGTACCACAGGATGCTGGGTGGGAACAGACCCCGTCCGCGCGTCTCTGCCACCGTGGCCACGCCACCCAGGTGGAGCAGGCTGCCGCGGCCGTCCCCGTCCTCGTCCCCGTCCTCGTCCTCGCTTGCGGCACTCGCCCTCTCCCCCGCTGGAACCTGGGCCAGGAAGCGGATCCGCGAAGTGTCCCCCGACCCGTTGCCGGGGCCCAAGCGCTTCCGAGGGGGGGGGGCGGGGGGCTGCCCAGCAGAGCGTCATCACTGCAGCAGCCTGGGCTTCCTGCCCGGCTCTCCTGGAGCGTACGCCTGCAGCCCTCGCGAAGGATACCAGCTTCAGATCCCCAATGTGGGCGTGTCCACCAGGAACAGCTTCTACTCCGGCTTCCCATCTCAGGTAAAGATGCGTCTTATTTTGACCTGATCCTTCCAGGCTGCACTGTTTCGCTGAGTGTTATTCACGATTTACTTGTTTTGTACAGAGAGATGAATGTGCCAATCTGACAGACATTACAGGTTAGTTTTTTCTTCCGTTCTAATTATTAATTCTAATTAACTGAACACCTAAATCTGAATCCCTTAATAATCCACAGGAAATTCTACAGACACAAATTCCAGCTTATCTACCATCAGCGTAAAACAGAAGGCAGGCTCTCACAGGTAATCCCTGAGGAGACTAACTTTCGGCGAGTGATGGCTGTCATTGTTAGGTGCTGCCTTTTCAATGTCCTGCCTCTGATTTTACTTCCCGCATCCCGCAGTCTCTCTCGAAAGCGACTGCTCTACTCTGTACCCTAGCGCTCCTCCAAAGGCCTGGATTTAACCAACGTCAGCAGTGTCGTCAGGCTGTTCCGGCACCCCCACCCACCCAGCCTGTCCTTGTGATGTTTTTACATTGTCCCCATATACTCTTCGTTGCGACATTTGTCATTTACCCCAAGAGTGTTTTGAGATGTTTATTAAAGCCACATTGTTTGGATTGGTGTCTCTGCCTAGATCTCAAGCTCAACAGGAACGGTCAGTTAGACACCAGGAACAGACAGTAAGCAGAATGTCACTTTTATTTTTGAAGAGAAATCTTTTGTAAGAACACTTCTAGGGGATTAACACTTCTATAGGATTGACACTTAAGCACTGAAACCACTGGCCACACAAAAGCCTTGACGGGGTGCTGCGTACGACCCCCCAACTCCACTAAAACAACAAACCAAAGATTCAGGTAACTAAGCAGCTTGTACTCATAGCGGTTTCAGTGTCACTGCTCATCCGAAAATGTTACTTTGATTTTAGAGCAACCACACCCTTAAATTCAACAATGACAATCTTGTTTTTAGTGGAAGGGCTGCAAAAATAATTTTGTGTTAAAAACAAGATATAAAGCAAGATGGTGTCTGTTGCTAATTCTGACATTAGCATCCAGCAGGTCCCACTTGAGGTATGGTCCACATTCCAACACGGGCAATACGCAGTCACTTCCTGGTATTACCAGAATATGCAGATAGGGGGCGCAGCTGAGCTCACCACGCCAGCTCGACCGGGTACTTCCCAGTCAGGCAGGCAGTACAGTGGCCCAGTCTCTTATTGGCCTCCGTCCTTTGGTCCTTTTCCTGGGGCAGGATGCCGCCCTGAACAGCCGACACAAGCCCTTCCACAGAGAGATAGCGCACGCTGGTGGCCCCTGAATGGTAAGAGTACAGCTTTACTCTTTACTACACAGGTCACACCCAGCACATTACTCGCATGTTACACACACAGAAAGCCCTCTGTATGTATGCCACTGTGTGTGACTTCAATGCTCCTTTTATAACCTTTAGTTAATTGAGATGGCTCCTATGTGATAATCTTGACCGATACTGCTGGCTGATATTTAGACTTTAGTCAATATTCAAAGTTAGCAGCACCAGAGCTAAACACACAACTACTGAAGTAATGGAGATGATTGCATTGGATGATAAGCCAATCTCCATAGCAGAAGATGAGGGATTTTGTTGGCTTAATTCCCATTTTGAATTTCGCTACAGTCTCAAGTCTGTGCTACTTCTCTTTCATCTCACTGCCTGCATCATATAACGTGGCTGCTTCACACATTCATGGGATCGTAAGAAGTAACGTCACCGACGTCAGTTTCACTACAGATTCATGCATCTCAGAGGTTAGCAGGTTTTTAGCATCAGCAATATTAGGCAAAAACAGACCAGTTATTGTACTGGCCAGAATTTCCACATTGGTCCACACTAGTTGACTTACCAATGTAGCCAGCAATATTTGCAAATTCAGGCTTGTTGGCAATGAGTTCCTCTTTGGTAGGAATGTTGATGCCCATGTAGCAGGGATGCCTGATTGGTGGAGACGCCACTCGAATGTGCACCTGTTGATGACAGAGGCTTCAAACCCGAACCCGCCATGATTTCCAATTGAAGCTCAACCAAGCACAAACTCACCTCAGTCGCTCCAGCCTCTCTCAGCAATTTGATGATCGGCGAAATTGTGTTTCCTCTGACGATGGAATCGTCAACGAGTACCACTCTCTTCCCAGCAAAGTTGTCAGTCAGTGCTCCAAACTTTTTGGCCACGCCAAGCTGCCGTAAGCGCGTGTTGGGCTGGATAAACGTTCTCCCCACATACCGGTTCTTACACAGAACCTCCACATATGGTATCCCCGCCTAGAAGAAGTGTAGAAACAGCCTCAGTACACTAAGGGCTGATTTAGGGCACTTTTCCGCCACCCAAGGTACAGTACTTCTGGTACTTTCCCTTACCATTGACTTGAACCAGTCAATGGTCAGACGACTCGAGAACCAGTACCAGAAGTTCCGGTACCCAAAGTACCAGCTGGGGTATTTTTTTGGTACTTTGGGGTGAGACTTGCAAATGCTTTCTTTGTTGACTGGTCGTGCAAATAGCCTGTCTCTGATACAACTGCTGTCTTGAAAAAAGTTATAAAGTAAAATAATAATAAAGTAGTAAAAAAATGAGGATATTTGTGTGGACAAATGAGGAAAACCAAACTTTAATTGCAATCTGGTTGAAAGAAACAGAAGATGATCTGGATGGCATGACAAGAAAAGTGTTTTGTATAATATACTAGGGAGAGCACAGTATTGGAAAAAAATTTAATATCATGATGTGATTTTATTGTAATTAATACTGTGTTATTTATAAAACAAAAAGGGAGTCAAAATAAATTAATTTCTAACAAACCCGTCTAGGAGTGATCTAAACTGCAAGGATGAAAATGATTATGAATGACTCAGAAAGCACATGCAGCGCTCATGCAAAAGCTGCAAACCTGAAGCTGATTTTTTAAACATGTACTACATAACCTTGAAAAGGAACGATCATTAAAATGACAATGCTTTTGTTTTGTTTCCTATGACAGTAAAAATGTTTTAGTGAAACTTTAAACTCCCCATGCTATAATGTTGGGACAGCGTGATCTCCAACCAGCTGACTATCGCAGTCCTTGCGATGTAAGAATTGCATGTGCATATCATGCGATGAATATCGCATATCGTCCAGCCCAACGACACACTACAGCCATCATTCTAATTCAGTACAGACAAATAAACCCGCCTCCCGTTGATGTCATTCTGTGCCGGTACCAGTTTTCACATCGATGGAGAACCGACAATTTGAAGTACCATACTTTTGGTTCTTTTTTTGAAGTATGAGAAGTACGGTACCTGGTGCGCTGGAGAAGTGCCCTTAAACTTCTGCACAGGTGCAGCGTAGCCACGTACCCTATGCCGTAACCTGACATGCACCATCTCAGAAATGTAACTACACATCACGGTGATGTGTAAATGCTAGCTAGGCCACCTGCGTAAGCTCTGCAAAAATCTGTATAAATTGGCCTTAAGAGACAACCGGTATAGGTTTACACAGAGTGGACCAGTACACTACTGGGAATTCATCCTGTAACCTACCTGCTGGGCATACCCCAGTGCGGCGGGAGTGGCGGACTCTGGCACAGTGCTGACCACATCTGCATCCGCCGGGGCCTCTATGGCTAGCTGCTGTCCACACCGCTGCCTGACGGAATACACCATTTGGCCTGCAACCGGGGAGGGCGGGGGGGACACAGTTGGAGCAGCAATAAAATGCCGCAGACGCATCACCGGACGCAGTGGTGCTAACGGCTAATGGCAAAGACCACAGCATCCACTCAGCGTCACATGAACACCTGCATCGGTAACAGCATCACCTCTCCCTCCTGAATCTCACGCAAGAGATTTGACAATGGTTAAAGGCTAAAATTACATTACAGTAACATTTCAGTTTTGTGTAGTTTGTTGTATGTGATTATCATATAACATTTCTAATTGTTTCATTAAACCTATGGTAAACTATTGTTATCAACATAATACTTTCCAACAATTTTGGGTCTCACTTCCAATGCTGAAACAGGAATGAGATTTGTGGTACAGAGTAGTTTAAGATTAAAAATAGGAATGCCCATTCTATAAAAAAAAAATCATACAACTGGCAATTGGTGCAAAAAATCTATTAGGTACATAAGCATCCATTTCCTGAAACTGCTTATCCTGTTCAGGGTCGGGGGGGGGGGGGTCCGTAGCCCATAGGCGCAACACAGGTAACAACCCAGGATGGGGCACCAACCCATCACAGGCCACACTCACACAGCTATTGGCAATTTGGCAACTCCAATTAGCCTCAGCGTGTTTTTAGACTGTGGGGGGAAGCCTGAGTACCCGGAGGAAACCCCACAACAACACGGGGAGAACATGCAAACCCCACACACATGGAGCCATGACGGAGACTCAAACCAAAGAGGTGTGAGGCGACAGTGCTAATTACTGCACCACCAAGCTGCCCATTAGGTACATAAGCAAAAAGAAAAAAAATTACATACTGTACGATATCTGATCTAAAAGGTATTAAGAGGATTTTTGAAAGCAAGTTGTGTGTGAATAGGTTTGGCTTGAAGCTTAGTGTTCCAGAATTCATGGAAATAAATGGTATAATGTAACGAGTCAATGTTGTAATATGCTGGCAGCCATAAAATGTAACATTCTGTGTGATATGATAACGTGTCCAACCTGCCTTCAAATATCGAGTCTGGACGTGCAAAATAAACATATTCAAATATGCAGAATGCAGGCCGGTCTCCCTCCGGTCTCGGAACAATACTCAATGTCTTGATTCCATGTTTTGAGATCTGCACTATTTCTCCTGGCTGGACTTCACGGTAATACCTGAAAAATCACAAAAAAAAACATGAGCACCACATGAAAAAGGCAGAACTGGGGTAAAAGCACATTCCCAGAACCAGAATTACTGCCGCAGGCAGGTGGAAATTTCTTGGCACAGATTGCTACTGTTGGAGCCACCATGACAGACAAGTAGGGTTGCAAAATTCTGGTAATTTATCGTTAATGCCCGTATATTCCCGGTAATTCCCATGGAAAGTTTCCAACTTGGAATATTTCAAAAAATTCCTCAGCTTAACTTCCCATTGAATGGAAATTAACCAGAAAATTACCACCCCTTTGCAACCCTACAGACGACGAACAATTAGGGCATAAATAGAGTTTAAAGATGAGACACAAGAAACACAGTAGAGACAAGTAAATGCAAGAGGTACAATAAATACAACAGTTTGTGCAAATTCAAGTGATGCAATGCTGGAGTTCACACAGGCACAATGCAGACAACACAGACCTGCACTATGGTACAGATTATACATCACATGCAGCGTGCAGATTGTCAGGGGTCTGTGCTGATGGTCTGTGCTGATGTAAACATTTAAACAGACTAAGAAACACTGTACCTTTTACTGGCCTGTTGGATATACAGAAGTTAATCTCACCTCGCTCCAATGGACTGGAAACTGCAGGACTCCGACGACACAACCCAGCCCTCCGTGTCTCTATCTGCAGCTCCTAAAGACAGCAGAGCCCTAAGTATCCCACAGCGAAAGGCCAGAACATGACCTTCCTGAGGAGTAACCGTCGACTTCAGGCAGCTCTCGACTTAGGTCCAACCAACCGAAAGATATCTGAGATACATTTGCAGTTTGCAGAAGCACTAACGCGAATGCAACATACGCCTGTAAGTAAATTTACACTTTCTTCACCTAAATTTTACATATGTTCTTTAGTACGTAATACTAGCATATTTTTGACTTGTGTGTTTTTTTGCTATAAGGTGTCTTACACGATGAGTGCGGGGGCTACATCCTCTATACATACATCTTGTCTTATGGTTTGGATTATTGCCTCTATTACCTCACAAGACTGAAACATAGTATACTGCACACAGTATAGTACTGTAGTCCAGATACCTTACATACTAAAAGAAGTGGAGATCACTTCTTTTAGTATGAAGCAGACATTTACATATTATCACAGTTCTGCATTTTATCCCAAGCGGCACACATTTTTGAGAAAGTAAGGTCAGCCATTCCCTGGAACAACTGGGATTTAGGGGTCCAGTTCTTAAGGGCCCAAGGATGAACGGTGACATCACTCTGGGATTTGAATCAGCAACCTTCCAATCACAGGCACAGCGTCCTAACCCACAGAGCCACACAGCGACCCCGTACCCGAACCGTGCAGCTTGGAGATGGGCACCAAGCGGCCGATGCAGAGGGGCCGGTTCCCATAAGGGTCCCTCACTGCATAAATAACATCCGTGTGCATCACCAGTAACGAGTACGAAGTGGGCGTCTCCGTCATCAGGTTCTTTATCCTGCAAAACAAAGCGAGAGAACAGCATTACAAGGAGGGTCCGAATGACAGAGGGGGTCCTACCCCCCCCATCACCTGCCATACCAGGTTTACTTATGTCAGACTTATGTAACTCGAGAGCTGCCTGCATGATTGAGTTTCTATGTCTCTGGCTGCTAAATACAGTATAGCGGGACTGAAAATTGACCACTGACCGAGCCACCCAATCAGGGGCGTCCTGCTCCTCCATGGGCGGAGTCAGAGCCAGTAGCTGTGTGATGAGCTCGCTATCAGAGCTGGTGGATAGGCCAACACCATGCCTCATCACCTGCGGGGGCGCACACACACATGCAGGTCACCGAGGAACTGAAGACGTGCAGGGCCACATTTCACAGGACGATCCACTTTCATTTAGTGCAGATGAAGGCCTTGGGATATTCTCCCTAAATGTAAATATTACCACGCAGAAATTACATTCTTGGGAGTGCAACGCATCAGCCAATCAGAAATATGATCAGAGGCAAGTCAGGGAGATTAGCAGAAACAAAAACGAAGATTATATAAAACCTGCATTATATAAAACCTTTTTTTTGTACCAATGAATAAAAATTGCAAAAATAGAAAAAGTCTCCATTTCTACAGTCCTTAAGGCACATAAAGGTAGTGCTGTATGTTTGTGTAACTGCCTGAATGCATGACTGCCATGCATCCTCGTGAGCGCATGTGTAACTGCCTGAGTGTCCCTGTGTGTGTGTGTGTCCCTGTGTGTCCCTGTGTGTGTGTCCCTGTGTGTGTCCCTGTGTGTGTGTCCCTGTGTGTGTGTCCCTGTGTGTGTGTGTGTCCCTGTGTGTGTGTGTGTGTCCCTGTGTGTGTCCCTGTGTGTGTCCCTGTGTGTGTCCCTGTGTGTGTGTGTGTGTGTCCCTGTGTGTGTGTGTGTGTCCGTGTGTGTGTGTGTGTCCGTGTGTGTGTGTGTGTCCGTGTGTGTGTCCCTGTGTGTGTGTGTGTCAGCCCGACCTTCTTGCGCAGCGCTGCAGCATTGACCAGCTCCCCGTTGTGAGCCACGGCGATCTTGCCATGCAGAGTGTCCACCACGAACGGCTGGCAGTTCTGCAGCTCCGAGATGCCCGTGGTGGAGTAGCGCGTGTGCCCGATGCCCAGGTTACCCGAGCGCAGCTTCAGCAGCTCCTCTGCAGGGAACGCATTGCTCACCAGGCCCATGCCCTGGAAGTCAGCGCCGTCGCCGTCAGCAACACTGTCACTCACACGCACATCATCACCGCAGAAAAGACCATAATCATCATCATCACTGTTGTAACATCCATACCTACAGAGTCATCACTGTCATAGTGAAACCTAGACAAACACACAGGCACACACCTCTGGAACAGGGTAAATAGGTGTGCGTACGAGTGTGCGCTCTACCTTGAGGGTGACGTAAGTCGGAGGTGACGCTCCATTACTCGTGACAATCCCAGCGCTCTCCTGTCCTCTGAAACACACACACATTAGCGTCAGAGGAGGGCGCTGTGCCTCACCACAGCAGTCAGCCCCGCGTGTCTCTCTATGGGTACCACACATCTGCGTCTGTGTGCCGGCAGCAGTGGATTACAATGACCTTCACATTTAGCAGGGGAAGCAGAGGAGAAGGTCACAAGAGGAACAATGAACACCCGCTGTGTCCAGAAGGGGGGGGGGGGGAGCAAAAGGAATTGGGAGCTGTGTGGCCAGGAAGTCACAGTTATAGAAGCGGCTTTGGGGGTGGGGGTATTAGCAACGCTAACGATTTAGCTGCAAAATGAGGGAGCTTATAGGACATAAGCTTCTCTCCTTTCTCTCCTGCACAAGTTTGGTCAGACAGCTTATATGGGCGGCCAGAGACGCAACTGTAGGGGAAACTTCTGGAAGCTACTCAGACACAGCTCTCTCCCCCTCCATCGCTCGAGATTCATTCGCTTCTGAGTTGCCTTATTTGGAAATCCTGCAGCGGCAGCCACAGCGCGCTTAGCGAACTGCCTCTCGGATTACGGCCACTAGCCCCTCCCCCCGGCTCAGGCTAAGCCAGTAGCGCGGCTGGATTTGCCTGCGTGGGTGTTCCCCCGTGGCCAAACCGTCTGGTTGCCTAGGGAACTAGGCAGAAAGGGAGGGCGCAAAGTGTTTCCAGGTCATCCAGAACATGGAGGGAGAACAGTGGAGAGAGGAGGAGCAGAGCGAGAGGCAAACAAGGGAGTGGGTTAGGGAGCGGGAGGAGGAGTGCGAGAGAGAGCAGGAGGAGGAGGAGAGTTTAGGGGAGGAGGGCGAATGGGCGGAAGAGGAGGTCAGGGCTCTGCTGGCTGTCTGGGCTGAGGAGGACATTCAGCGCAGCCTGCGGGGGGCCAGCAGGGACAAAGACATTTTTATGCACATGTCCAGTCGCCTGCACCAGCTGGGAGTCTTCAGAGACTGGAGGCAGTGTTTGGCCAAGTGCTCCTGCCTGCGGGGGGAGTACCACAGCGGCCAGCAGAGAGGCGGCGCCGGGCTCCTCGGGGACATGGACACCATCGCCGCCCCCGAACACCTAGCAAAGGAGGGGGAAGAGGAGGAGGAGGAGGAGGAGGAAGAACAAGGAGACGAGCAGGCCTTCACCCGCTGGGCCCCAAAGAGGCCAGAGGAGAGATCAGGGGTTAGCCCTTCAGCCACGGATGTGCTCAGGGAAGGTAAACCGCCCCTCTCTGCCACGATTGGCTAAGCAAAGAACCCAGTGGCTGTGAGGAGCCAGATGGAGAAGAATCCAGACTCCACTCTGACCCCCACCCCCGCACCCCTTAGCGCCCACAACAATGACCGACTGCTATCAGCTGACCTGCAACTTCAATACAGTCAAAGCTGCATCAGGGTGGCTCAGCTGAATAGGGAGCCTGATCTGTGACCGGAAGGTCACAGGTTCAAATCCCAGGGCGGGCGGTGATGTCACCACTGGGCCCCTGAGCGAGGCCCTTAACCCCCAGCAGCTGCAGAGACTGACTGACCCTGCTTTCTCAACTGTACATCGCTTTGGATAAAAGCAACTACTAAATAAGTTTAAAAAAAATAAATGCCTTACCTACTAAACAGATAATCAGGCTGATTCATATACAATTATATTCTGTTTTTAAATTATGTTAATCGATACCAAGAATACCTCGCTACACTATATTTTGGTAGGAATCTCTCCATGTCATGCATGATGGGAACCAAGTGAACCATCTTCGCAGTTTAAGCTTAACCAGGATAAAGCCTGGATTAAAGCGGTCAGAACAGCGTATATGCTAACACCCTCTTTTACCTTCCAGGAGGACAGTGCCTAATCAGAGAGCCACGCTTCATCCCATCTGTGGCATCAGAAGGAGGCAAACACTGGACAGACGAGGAGGTCCAGGCCCTGCTCTACATCTGGGCCGACCCGATAGTCCAGCGCAGGCTTCAGGGCACCGTAAGAAATAAGAGTATCTTCCAAGAGGTGGCACAAAAACTACAGAGCTTTGGTGTCCACCGGGACTGGAAGCAGTGTCGCTCCAAGTACAAAAACCTGAAGTATGACTACAAGAACGCCAAGACCTCTGGGGTGGGCTACTTAGGGAAAACGATGAAGTTCTTCAGAGAAGTTGAAGCCATACTGGAGGGGAGAGCCATGAGGACCACCAGAGCCGGAGAACCAGCCTTCAGGAGAGGACCTGAAGGGGACCGGGCCGTGCTCTGGAAAGGACCTGAAGGAGAACATGCTGTATTGTGGAAGGCTCAGGAAGCAGACCGGGCAACGGTGAGGAGAACACAGGAAAGTGAGCAGGCCTCACTAGGAAGCCTGCGAAGACGACCTGACCAGAGCAATGACGTTGATGAAGGTGAGGGTTGGGTCACAATTACAGTAAAGCAACTGATCGTGAGGGACCAACAAGCCAAAAGTAACATTCTATTGGTGTCCTCAAGCTCCCACACAACCAGGGAACCAACTTAGCATTGGGAGGCAGAAGAAGGAGAGTAGATACTCAGAATTAGTGGCCAGCTTCTAAGGAGATTTATTGCAAACTGATGCCCACACACATCAGAACATAAATAAAACACAAAACTTCATATCTGACCTTTAAGGAGAGTTCAAACGAAGGGCTCAAAGTTTACCAAGTTCTTATAACGCTCTGTAAAGTGACAAGTCACTTTCAAATGACTCAAAATCAAATCCTTAAGAGTCTTTTTTGGATCCAAAAAACAACATTATTAGATAGCAACTAGCCAACAACAAATATGACTATGCAACAAAAAGAGAAAATTATTAATGCATCTTCAACAGCTGCAATGTTAGTTTACACATTTAAAGTAGAGCCATAAAGAATTCTTAATTCCTTGATGGAAGAGGAGAGGCTTGCATTACCACAGCCGAGCTCCTTCCACAAACAGATTTTTAGCCGATATGAATAATGGATAAACTTCTGGCTCATATTCCCGATACTGAGAACCGGCTCACCCAAGCTCCACAAATCTATAGTGAAACTGATGTCGGTGATGTTGCTTATTAAGATCCCATGATTGTGTGTAGCAACCACATCATATAATGCAGGCAGCGAGACAATAGCAAAGTGGCACAGACTTGGGAGACTGTGGCCAGGTTCTAAGTGCTGAATGAACCAATGAATTCCCTCATCCTCCAATTGGCTTGGGCAGTATGACGATATTACGGTATACCCCAGTACTTAGAGATGCCAAAGATATTACATTTAACACCGTTAAAAAAAATCAGACACTCCTCCTTCTGTTAAACTGACACGGAGATGCTGTATTGAGGCGGTTTTGTAATGCACAGTGTTAGCGGTAATCAGAGCCTCACATTTTTTTTTTTTTTTTAAAGAATAACATGCATTGCACAAAAATAAAATGCGCTGTGAATGCACGATAAATTGTTGAAGCGTGTGAGCCATACGCCAACTTGCGGCTGCAGATCGGGCAGCGACAGCGGGGTCAAAAAATGAAGGGTGATCTTTTTAACTCTTCAACAAGGAGCCGTTCCCCTAGAGCTGAACTTTAAAAAAATTAAAATTAATCAATACCGTATACCGGCAATATCTAGACGGTATGATAGGATGAAAAAAGCTTTAGTATGTAGCTTATCCTTCCCTACGTAAAATGGCTTGTCCAATGTGATCTCCATTATTTCACTCATTGTGTCTTCAGCACTGATGCCGCTAACTTTGAATATTGTCTAAAGTCTAAATATTGCCCACAATACTCACCAAGACTGACACATCGGGTCAATACCGATATCTTGATATACCGAAATTTGTGATGGCCATCGGCCCATACCGTTAACCAATATATTGTGCATCTCAAAGCAGCAGATATTCGACGACACCTGAAGTCACCGACGGCATCTGTGGAGGATTCCCCACAGCCCTGCGTGCCCCCAGAGGCCAGAGCTACATCTGGCCAGAACGACTTGGGGCCCCTGAGGGTCTGGCCCTTCTGTCCGCCGGCCGGTAACCGCGGAACACCGGAGGGAAACCTGGACCAGTTCCAGGTGACAGTGGGGCGGAACTGGAGTGACGAGGAGGTGCGAGCGCTCATCCTGGTGTGCTCCGACACGGAGGTGCTCCAACGTCTGGAGAGATCCACACGCAACAAGGATATCTTCATGCAGATCTCGGGCCGGCTCCTGCAGCTGGGTGTGGACCGTGACTGGAAGCAGTGCCGCACCAAATACAAGAACCTCAAGTACCTGTACAGCGCCCTACAGAAGGGCCAAGGCGTGCAAGGGCATCCCCGCCGGGTCATGAGGCTGTACCACGAGGTAGATGCCATCCTCAAAAACTCAAGGGATGTAGGCGGAAGGGAGCAGGACGTGCAGGCGGCACCGGTGAACCTGTCTCCTGCCACCGTGCTGCACAGGACCGACAGCCAAGAAGGTCCGACTTCCAGTACAAACACCAGCACAGGTAAGAAGCATCACTCCTGAAAACACATCAGCGCCCTAAGGCCAAGCGACAGTTTGACCTCATATACCAGTGTGTCTCAATCCCCCAGTCAGTCCACGTTTTGTTCCCTCAACTATTTGAAGCTGGGGCTTAGAGGAAGCAAAAATGTAGACTGTGTAGGGGTTCCCAAAGACTGGGTTGAGAAACACTGGCATATACTAACCACTTTAACCTCTTAAGAATGCATTTTTCTACATTTGCTAATACACTCTCAGAATAAAGGGTAAACAGAATAAAGATTAAAAATGTGTACCTTTGCTTGTCACTGGGGCTGTACCCTGTAATTGTACCTTTTAAGGTACAGAAATGGACTCTAAGGAACATCCCAAAGGTACAAACAGCATTAATATACCATCAATGGTACAGTCCATTTCTGTACCTTAAAAGGTACAACTGCCTACAGATGAAGGTACAATTGGCAGATCCTTGAGGGTTCAGCCTGAGTAACAAGCAGTGGTACAAATTTGTACCCTTTTTTCTTAGAGTGTACTTCAAAGATCTTTCTGCACCGAAGACCAACACCAAAAGGTTATAAGTTCTAAATGAAAGCTTGAGCTGTGGATATTAATGACTTATTTGCACTTAACCAGACATCATGTCGATCGAGACCGATGACACCTCATCAAACAGAGGAGTGAAGAGGAAGGCTCTGGGGGAAGGTATTTGCCTTTTCTGTGCTTACATATAAACCCTTATCGGGAACCTGTGGATTACTGAAACACCTCCATTACAGACACGGGGCTATATTGTGTCCTTGGAGTGAGGCTACACCTGACCACCTCAAATGAGGGGTGAGCAAATAGCAGATCACAAGGTGTAAAAGCAGAGATTCAAATAACACTTTTACTGCTGCAAATGAAATGCTTACCATTCACTGGCAAGACATTTCATAAATCACACTGGTCCACAGTTACTTCACGCAGTGAAAAAACGTACTGCAAAAGCACAAGAAATACATTTGCCAGGAGAAAGAGAAGACCTGATATAAAAGTATTACTCCTGACCAACCAAACGCATCTGCCCAAAGAGGGAGAGATACAAACAGTGATGCACTGGAATCATAATAAGTATTAACTCACTAGTAAGGATCACATGACAAGGAGGAATCCATGCAGAACCAGTCTGTACATCTGATTATATTGGACAAGACAGAGAATTTATCTGCAACAAAGCTGCAAAATTACAAGTTACCTGACTCATTTTTGCCTAAAATATCTATTCAGTTGATTCAGGTCATCATGCAAGTACTGAACTGTTCAGGCACTAGAAGAATATGTGTGAGCTTCACATTGAGATGAATAAAAGCAGCAGCAGGCAGAATTCTCCTGCCTTTGAAATCTCTCTAATCAATAAATGTGCTTTATTGGCAGATGAGTTTGACAGCAGAGTAAAATTCCTCTTTCTTTGCTTTGTTTTAGAGATTTGGGTGTCTTCTAAGCTCATTCCATATGGAGATTCCAATGAAGACAGTTGTACCCCTCCAATTACTGACTTCCAGTGCAAAGAGGAACAGGATGAATATATTCCAATAATTCAGATCAATTCTGTATACTCCATGACGACTCCCCAAAGACAGGTGGGCACATTTTTGTTTTAACTAAAAAAAAAATAGTATTGTTAAGTTATTATGCATCGAGTTTTATTTGAGAAATTTCACCTGAAAATCGGTTCCTGATCAAAATATTAAAGTTTCAAATACAGACCCTCCCGGTACGGAAACTTCACAGAGAGCTATTTAACTATAAAACTTGGCATCGGATGCGTGTAGCGTTTTGTACGCCTCGGATGTTACAGGGTGGACATAAATTACGCGGTGTTGTGAATCAAAATTAAAACCAGCCAATACAACCCCCAGGACCCCCTTAAATGGGTGGAGACCTCAACTTCCCCAATGCTCAAACAAAAGTCATGCCCTTGTGTTAGTGTCCCGGTTAATTAACGACAGTGAAAGATAGAAAAGATTCGAGCAGAACTAGAATGGAGATGAATCAGATCCTTACGCCATAAAACTACCCCATGCACTGTGGGCTAGGAGATTATTTCCTGGCGTATTTCCCGGTCACTGAATGGTTGTCTTATTAGGTTCTTGCTTTGTTTGGAAGATGCTGTGTAGATCTTGTTCCGATACTGCCGCAAGCTCAGCCTAGCTTAATGCCCAGTCGACTCCTTGGAAATAGAAAACTGCAGATCTCACCTGTGCTGCAAGGCGACCAGTCCCAGTGTTAATACCTGGGCCACCTCCAGCTGCGTTGGCCATTCTCCTGAAGCCACGCAGCCGAACACCCCGCACTCCTCTCCAATGCCAGACTCTTCAAACTCCATAACAAATTTCTCTCGTCCGGCTTCAAAGCTCAATCTTCTCGCACTCGGGTTGAAAGTGTTTCCCACTCCGTCCCACTGAACCACTGCTACGGCCGCTAGTCGCAACTACCAGCACGTGCTGCGATCCGAGCCGACCGATCCAACTCCCATTTCGGGGGGTTTAACGTCTTCCTAGTTTCACCAACAGAAAATAATTTGATTCATTTAAAAATTTACTTAGTTGGACAAATTTATAAAGTTTTATTCGCATCTATGAACAAATTCAAAGTACAATGTCAATACAATCATAAAAAGATTATATGCTTTAAGTGGAAATGTAACCTGTATAAAACATTTGGTTCGGACCACATCACTTTGTAAAACTCCTGAAGTAACCAGCCATCTTGTGCATTCTATTAATGACGTTATCGGTAAATATAAACATTTTAACTTTGAACTTTGCGTCTTAGATAAACTATTTGCTCATTTCGCAAACGTTTCGCTCCTTGTTCAGCGTAAATCAGATCCCCACGTGTCTGAGACGGTATCACGTGGTCTGCCCGTCGCACCAGGTGAGGGTTCGGGTTCGGGGTCCCGCATGTTACTTCTGCTCCTTTCTCCTTATGTTCGGCTTGTCGGTTCATTTGTATTGCGATCACAAGCTCATTTCCCTGAGCAGCACTTTGCTAAACTTCCGCAGTTGTTTTACAGGAGCAGAGATTTCCGTCTGAAATGGCGTCTGCATCAGGTAATTCTTGATTTGCGCAATGCATTTGATTAAGCTTGTTTTATTGAGTTTAAACTGAAATACATGTATTGTTTTAAATGAAAAAAAAAATCTAGAAACTTTACAAAAAGTGGATGGATCGAGCTGTTACTTTTTAGCAGTAAACAAAAATACAAGTATAACCTCTTTTTTCTGCACCTGTCAGTGATTGTTTAAATATTTTACTTGAAGCAGATCTGTTTAGGTAGCGGAAGATGATGCTCACAAAATCTTTAAAAAACAAAAACTTTGGTATTTTTATGGTGTAATGAAAAATACGCCAGTATTTTTGAATGTGCATATTTAAGTTGAAATGTGGCAAGTGAGGATAGATTAAATTTGTTCTTTAAACTGAAATCAAATATTGAATGAAGTGGCAGATAACTTGCATCAGCCTGAATTTAACATCAAGTTGTTTGTGAGCCTCGTGATTTCATTGGGAAACGTGAAATCATTTCATGTCTTTGTGTGTTGATACTACTGGCCTGGGTTTATCCTTCTGAACATTTGAGTCTGTTTGGGCCATTTGACCTGCTTCACACTGCTTCGGACTTCACTCTGCTGATGTATGTGTCCTCTGCTTAAGAGCTGAAGCTTGGGAAGAAATTAAATGAGGGCAAGACCAAGCAGATCTTTGAGCTGCCAGAGCAGCCAGGCCACGTACTGGTGCAGTCCAAAGACCAGATCACTGCTGGGAATGCAGCTCGCAAGGACCAGATGGAGGGCAAGGCGGCCATATCCAACAAGACCACCAGCGCTGTGTTCAGGTTGCTCCAAGACGCTGGTAATGCTCTGTTACCCTCCATGTTTTAGCAATGCTGGTTCACACAGCGCACTCAGCTCCCAGCCTTATAATTGAATTCTGAGACATTCTCCAGCTAAGTGCATTCGGCATGTCCCTCATAAAGTCAGCTGTGCTGTGGGAGATGCTCTCCTCACATGATGTCCGCGTTCCTGCCCGTGCCTGCGTGATGTTCATACCGAGTGGGCGGTGGTGGCGTGATGGTTAGGGAAGCGCACTCGTAATTGAAAGATTGCAGGTTCGAATCCCCGTCCAGCAAGGCACCACTGAGGTACCCGGCCGTTGAATTAGCTGCCCCCTGCTATGTCACATTGTCAAATGCAGAGGACATATTTCATGTTGTTGTGCACTGTGTGGTGTGGTGACAATTAATCACTAAATTCTAATTCTAAGCGTGCGTCGCCGCAGGTATAAAGACGGCCTTTGTGGGGCAGCAGTCGGACACGGCCTTCGTGGCGCTGCACTGCGAGATGATCCCCATTGAGTGGGTCTGCAGGCGAGTCGCCACCGGATCCTTCCTGAAGCGCAACCCAGGCGTTCAAGAGGGCTACCGGTTCTCCCCCGTCAAGTTAGAGATGTTTTTCAAGGTACGCATTTGCTGTCTGGACAGGGCCAGCCAAATCAGATTCGATTAACTGGGTTGTCATTTGCAGTCTTCCAGCCTTCCTTCTCATACTGACAGGATGATCAGATGGGCGCCCCCTGGTGGGCATCTGCTGCTCAGTTTGCCTGATCTTCGACGCCAGGGGAGGATAATCTTACCCAGAAAGGGCTGTTGCATATGCAGGTTTTTGATGCAACTCCCTATTTAGATCACTAATTAGAGGACTGATTGGCTGAAGAGTTCTCACTCCTGGGTTAGAACAGCTGACCTACAGGTTATCCCAAATACCTGCATACACACCTGCCCTTTGCGAGTAAAATTGCCCACGCCTGGCTTAAATGCAGACTAGACGCACATCACAGGAATATATATGCTCTACAGCTGGGAAGCATTTGAAGAAATTTGAATATTAATTAGTTATATTACTGATATTATACTTATATTATTATTGTGGGCAACTGATTGTGAAAAGTGAACCCTGCCACATTAGCCTGCTAATGTCTTAAGTGAGGAGAATGACGACAATAAAATATAACAGATTATTTAGCTACCCACAGGACAGAAATGCCAGCAGCAACAACGAAACGTTGCCTAAATTGTAATGAAATTAAAGTACGAAACGAATGACAGCAGACAAGTTTATGTGCATGAAATATCGTCAAATTTAAAGCCACTACATTGTCATACTGGGGAGGGGGGGGGTGAAATCCAAAAGGGCTTCCAGACTGTGCTTTTCGGGTTTTTAGGAGTTGCTGTTCCGCTCCGTTCTTCTGATTCACACATTATTTCTCTAGTTTTCTTCCTGGCAAGTCTCAGCCATTTTGGCCAACACAGCTGACCCTAGGGACTGATGTCATATTCTACTTTAAGTGACAAGGATGATCAAAGCAAAAAAAAGACTAAATGAGTGTTAGATGACTTGATGACTTTCAGTGACTTAATGGTTGGTTGTCATAAATCTTTAAAAATCTGAACATAGGTTTCTGCCATAAAATATGTGAATATTCTTAATATTTGAATTTTATTAGAATAATGAAGTTTGACCTCCTAGCTGTAATACCATGATTTACACCTGAGTGTATCTAAAGTGCTGCGTGGCTTTGGGTTAGGGTACTGTGCCTGTGAACAGAAGGTTGGTGGTTCAAATCCCTTAGTTGGCAGAATGATTTGGCTGTTGGGCCCCTGAGCAAGGCCCTTAATCCCCAGTTGCCCCAGAGCCTGTCTGACCCCACTCTGTCGTATGTCTCTTAAGAACATAAGAACTATACAAACGAGAGGAGGCCATTCGGCCCATCAAGCTCGTTTGGGGAGAACTTAACTAATAG
>JAODLC010000036.1:19105281-19125553 GCA_026781145.1 Hippopotamyrus pictus | reverse complement strand
AAAATCTTATCTAGCCCTGATTTAAAGGAACCCAGGGATTTAGCTTCTACTACACTAGCAGGAAGACTATTCCATACCTTATCTTTGGATAAAGCTGTCTGCTAATTAAATATAATGTACTCCAAAGCATCTCATGGAAATTCTCTCTAAGTCGCACACTGCAGTTGTCTTTTTTTATATGAAATTACTTGGGGGAACAAAAAATATCTGGTGTTTCAGGACGACGCAAACAATGATCCCCAGTGGTCTGAAGAGCAGCTGATTGAGGCAAAGTTCTGTTTTGGTGGACTTGATATTGGACGCTGTGAGGTGGACATCATGAGTCGCAGTACGGTGGCGATCTTCGAGATCCTGGAGAAGGCCTGGGCGACTCAGAACTGCACCCTGGTGGACATGAAGGTACACCACTCGATACGTTACTGCTTACTGCAAAATGGTCATGAAGGTTTTATTGACCATCTTTAATAATGCGTCTTAAACTTGCATTAAGCTTCCCTCAACTGCATTGAAGCAGCATTTACTGTGACTGCTGAAGCATGAAGTGTAGTAATGCAGATGGCGTTAACGCGGGACAAGGTGTAAGCAAATGACAGCGACTAGATTACTTTTTAAATTAACAGTATTTGTAAATATAGACATATATATTTTTAGTGTTTAAATTTAAATGAGATTGTGTTCGGTGAAGCTGACATGAACAAACAGCAGTGGGGGGGGGGGGGGGAGGTCGTTTTCACAGGACTTAAAACGCAAAACACGTCAGTGTGAAACGGGGGGCGGGGTAGGACATAGGGGGTCATATACATAATGTAGTGTGTGTGTAAATAAATAGACCGGCATAATGGTGGGGAACAAGTCATGTCTGACTAACGATAAATAAGTAAATAATAGGTTTATTCAGTTTAATCTAATGTTTAGGAGCCAGTCTTCTGTGGGCAGACCAGGTAATGATGATCTGGTCATCAAATCATCGAAGTGCTTTACGGGCCCAACACTGGAAAATATGCTCAAGTGCAAAAGGTTTAAGACGTGAGAATGTTGGTGGGCAAGAAAATCAATCCCAGATGTCTAACTTATTGCAGCACAGTCGCTCAATAGGTAAAGACCCGTCGATGAATGCAAATAGGAACTCTGTGTCCTGTTACGGGTTGTGAGAGGTTACACACGCACACGCACACGCACACGCACACACACACACACACCTCTAACGAGAGTAGACTGAGCTTCATATCGTCATTACATATTAAACCGAAGCACCCCCCTCGAGATTTTATGTAAAGGGCTTACTAACTGACCCTATTGATGATTTATACGTTTTTAAATTATCTTTACGTTTTTGGAAATTTTTAATTGATGAGAGATTTTTCCAGATTTTAAAAATTTACCAAATAGACAAGTCTGTGCTGTAATGATAACCAGTGCTGCTTTTAAAGTAGCTGAATCTGAATTTCATCTTACTTTTAAAAAGGTCATTTGCTTAATGCTGGGATGCGGAGAAGACCACAGAGATCTCAGTTCATCACTGATGGTGTCGTGGGTGATTTTTAGATGTTAAGTTTAAAAAATGTTCCCATAAGATCTGTAATGAGTAGTTTTTGGGCGACATTTGTTCTTTACTGTTTTCTCACTACAGAAATCTATGGTATTCCTGATTTTGGTGATTGTTAATCTTCCATGGTGCCTTTTTTACTCTTAAGCCACACCGGCCTGTCCTACACGACGTGGTCTGATGGAGCAGGGTCATGCGGAGGGATGAGCTGAGGGAACGGCATGTGACTGTGGGGGCATGCAGGACAGTGCCAGCATGTTCCAGAGGATTTGTAAAAGTAGATTTGAGATTATAATTTGCATTTTGATGTTAAAATCGCTTGTAGGTATTATCTTATGAGGGGGGGGGGCGTCAGCTGATGAATTTGGAAACGAGGCTGAGAAATTCCAGAAGATTTTAAACGATCGGGCCAAGTAGCAGCACAAGGTGAATGAATGGAGCTGAACTGGGATTAAGCTTCGGTTCCAGACTGGTCAATTTTGCTGGTATGCAGGGAAGCGGCTTAAATTTTTCTCCCGTAGTCACTGGCCCACTAGTAAAATGCCCAGTATGCAAGATGGCCAGTCCAGCCGTGGACGGAGCACGGAAGAGTGTTGCTCTCTCCTCATCCTTTGCAGTGTAGAAAATGAAGAAGAGAACGTCATCACTGTGAATGTCGTTTTGATCCCTCTGTCTGTCAGGTTATTTGGGCAAAGAATCTAACTTCAGCCTTAAGAGAGTGAAAGAACTTTCCTTGACTTTTGGTTCTGGAAGTATGCATTAAACTTTGCTAGTGTATAACATCACTGTCAAATCGTGTGTGTATGTGAAATTGGCAAGTGCGCATGGGTGTCACAGGTTATTTGTGATGGTACGCGGATGTTGTTTTTAAATGGCATTTAATCTTTGTCTGATTGCACTAACATAAATAACAGGCATGTTTTGCATGACGCTGCATGCCCCCCTCTCTTCCCGTAGCTGCTTTGACCGCACAGCTTCACCGTGCTGGCAGCCAGCGCCTTTCCCAGTATGATTTACGGCACAGCTAAACCTTTTATTGCGGAATAGTGGAATTAGTTCTTGCATGTCTGGAGGAACTTAATTTCTCAGTGAAACATTCCTCAACTGGCAAGTGGTACTGGAGAAGTAGTGGCAGAAAGCACGGAAAAGTCTGGACCACGAGTGAATTCCCGTGACAGATTAATGGTTGCGTAACGGGTATCACGTGTGTCAAGTTACTTCATGGTCCCTGTGTGACTGCTGCTCTTTTTACTCTTTGCACTCATGTTTACGCCAGACCACAGTCTACAGAAAGTCATCCAGTCCAAACTGAATAAGATTGATCATCGTATAGATGAGAGAATGTCATCAGACAGTTTGATATTAGTTTCTTTTTGTTTAATGCCGGGCTGAAGTTTTCAGAAATCCAGCAATAGAAAAGGAGCCCGATACCCTAAGGGCAACTGTTCTGTTAACCACCGAGACTTTGCACTGCAGTCAGCCTTGATCCTGTAACTCTTCTAGCTGGTTTACTTCAAGTCCCTGTTTATTTCAGTTCACCCTTTATTCCATCCCATGCCGCTTCTGATTGTAGGCAGACAGTCTAATGTTAAAGTGTAAAATGTCATGTTTACATACTTGTACATTGCGTGTTTATTTTATACCGGGACACACCCACCAAGACAGACTCCTTGTATATTTTAACCTACTTGGCCAATAAGAATCTTTCTGATTCTGATCTGCCTCACAGATTGAGTTTGGCGTTAACGTGATAACCAAGGAGATCGTCCTGGCGGATGTCATCGACAACGACTCCTGGAGACTTTGGCCTGCAGGGGACAGGAAGCAGCAGAAGGACAAGCAGGTGAGCCCTCACTGTGGTGGTGTGGAAGGTGAGGAGGTGGCCTTCAGGCTGGTGCACAGAGGGGGAGTTTACCACCGCTCAAACCACTCTTTACTGTGGGACACCTGGGATTTGGGCCCCCTGTTGGCCATAAATAGTAACTGCGCTAGAGGGATGGGGGATTCTGAAGTGGCTTGTTCAGTGAGGTCCCCAAAACAGCAAACCTGCCCATGATGGGTCACACGCCTCAGAGGAACTGTCGTGTTGTACTGTCAGGCTCGGTCCATAAAATAATTCTTGTAGAGCAAAGACTTTGAAGTGTAAACCTTAGAAATCGAAATTGTACTTTAACGTCCAAAATCCCTGGTCATTGGGGAAAGATGACAAATGATCAGTTAGCAAATGGATGTTTCATCTGCTTCTTAGGTGTATCGGGACCTACAGGAGGTCACGCCTGAAGCCATGCAGATGGTGAAGAGGAACTTTGAGTGGGTCTCCGACAGGGTCCAGGTATCCATGTTCACGTGTTTGAAACATCATGTTAAATGTATCTTTTTTTTTTTTTTTTTTTGAAAATTATATGACTCTATTTAGGTGAAGGATTTCTAAGCCAGGTTAAGTTGCATTTTTGTAATATAGCTGACCATTTGTTCTTCCATCAAATGATCCATAAAGTCAGGTAACTGACAGCAGCATTAAAGACCAACCACAAACACCTTTAGTAGTCACAATAAATCTAAAAGCTTTTAAATGCTATAATGCAGTGTTTCTCAAGGCAGCCCTCACAGACCCCCAGACAGTCCACATTTTTGCTCCCTCCCAGCTCGCAGCACACCTGTACCAGGTATTCGGTGTTCACGATTGGCTGGGAGTTGGGAGGGAGCAAAAATGTGGACTGTCTGGGGGTCCCTGAGGGCTGGCTAGAGAAACACTTCTGGTCTTTACTGGTTGTTTTCCCACCATGAACTTTTACATCATAGAAAAATGACAAACCACTGCTACCTTTATATGGCTTGTCTGATGTTTACCTGTGTGTTCGCAGCTGCTTCTGGAATCACAGACTCACGGCAGGGCGGTGGTTCTGATGGGCTCCACGTCGGATCTGGCGCACTGTGAGCGGATCCGCTCTGCCTGTGGCTTTTACGGCGTGCCGTGTCACCTCAGGGTCACGTCGGCACACAAGGGGCCGGACGAGACGCTGCGCATCAAAGCCGAGTATGAAGGTGCTGTGAATGCTAATCGCTATAATGCTAATGCCCGTGTGTATAAAGGGGCGGGGCTGCAGGTGCACTTGCCCCAGCTGAAAGCTGATTGGCTTCCAGAGTGCCCTCTTCTCTGTCACTCACCAATTAAAAAACTATTATTGGCTAATAAGGTTAACCCCTCTATGAATTATGCCCCCTCTTATGCAACATATTAGTAATCTTAGATAATGTACCACCGCCTGCTAACATGAACATTGATAACACAAATTGTGCAAATTGTACATGCATGTTGAGTGTAATTAGCACACGTTGTGCGACTTAGGTTTGGGAGTGAGTGGTCACATGACTGCATGGCATGGAGGGAAATGAGGCATTCTGTCCCTTTAACGGGTCCCTACTCAGGTGACGGAGTTCCCACGGTGTTCGTGGCCGTGGCTGGCAGGAGCAACGGTCTGGGCCCCGTGCTGTCGGGAAACACCGCCTACCCAGTGATCAGCTGCCCCCCCCTCACACCCGACTGGGGTGCCCAGGATGTGTGGTCGTCTCTCCGTTTGCCTAGCGGTAGGACTCCGTTCCCAAAGACGATTTATTCACACATTCATCTAGGTGGTGCTTTTTATCCAATTTGTGTGCTCCCTGGGATTCAAACCCACAACCTTTGTATTGTTAGCGAAATGCTCTACTTGTTCAGCTGCAGGATTTAAAGTGACGTGTGGCCCCGTATTGTAATCAAACCCGTGACTTTGGCCTTATTGGCATCACATGCTAACCAGCTAAGCTAACCGGCCTAGTGTTCTTTACTCAAACTCGTTGCAGTGCTTGGACTCCAGGATTGCAGGACATCTCCGCTGCCTGATTTAGCATTTAGCGTCCGCATGATGTACATGGCTGTGTTTTTTGTAACTCGTATCTCCAGGCCTGGGCTGTACCACTGTCCTCTCCCCGGACGCCGCGGCCCAGTCCGCTGCCCAAATCCTCGGCCTCGGCGACCACCTGGTCTGGGCGAAGCTGCGAGCGGCGATGCTCAACACTTGGATCTCGCTGAAGCAGGCGGACAAGAAGCTACAAGCTTGCAACCTGTGAGCATGGTGGAGCACCGCTGGAGGCTTATCAACCGCACTGCTGTCACTACAAGGCATTCCTGAAATAAAGCAGTTTTGCATGAAAGGATGGCTTGTTTGGGGCAGGGAATGAGTCGTGGTTCATACAGCTTCCACTTTTCTAATGGGGTCCTGGTTGGGAATCACTGGAAGTCACTATGCCACCTGCACATCATGTCACACATACCAAGAACAGATGTGGTGTTAAATGGGGACCACATGATGCCACCATGGGCATTAGAGAAGATACGGCATATGCCCACCCTTATCGCAGATGGCGGAAGCAAGCGTTACTTGTCTGATGGGAAGGCCTCACTCCTGAGTCCCTGGTTATTTGCTGCTTTTCTCAATCCAGTCCACATTTTTGCTCCTTCCCAGCTCCTGACACACCTGCATTGGCTGGGAACTCGGAACAAAACATGACAATAGGGCGGCCAGCCAACCCCCCCCCCCCCCCCCTTTTGGTTCCTGCATTGCCTTCTGGCATTCTGCGACCTTTTCCATAGATGTTGTAGTAATAGATTACCAGATGCCTGTGGTGAATGTGTTGCACAACATGCAACATAAAAGTTAACTATTTGACTTCTATGTAACAACAAGTTTGCAGTGTGAGTGCTGCACTGGATGCAGTGTGGGCCTCGGCTCGTCCATACGATACTTATAGATGAATTCTGACCCATAAAGCTGAAACATTAGATAATTCTTCATTCCAGTGACCCACAGACAGGTAACCTGCATCTTGAGCCAGGTTTGACTGAAGCAACTGATGAGGCAGTGTGCAGTAAACACAGTAGGACAGTGTTTCTCAACCCAGTGCCCAGGGACCCCCAGACAGCACATATTTTTGCTCCTCCCAGCTTCCAGTGCGCCTGTCCCGGGTACTCGGTGTTCTTGATTGGTTATCAGTTGGGACGCAGCAAAAATAATGGCTGTCTAGGTGTCCCTGAGGACGGGGTTAGGAAACACTGGTTTAATTCGGCGTCAAGCAAGTAATCAGTGTTCCTGTCAGGATGAATCAGAAATCAAAGGAAAATATTTCAAAACACATCCGTGAATACATGCCATTTGCTGTTTTTGCAGTAAATACTACAGCTGTAAAGAGTTTTAATTTACAACCACGAGATGTTATATTACATGTACAAGGTCCATTTAATTTACTGGGTTAATACTGATATGTACCATTTTATTTGTGGGTTAACAAAGATGCAGAGAGCTGGGGGGCAGCGTGTGGCTCAGTGGGCTAAGCCTGTGTGCCTGTAATCAGAAGGTCGCCAGTTCCAACCCAGCCTCAGCACGTCTGCAGGTCCTTGAGCAAGGCCCTTAACCCCCAGCTCCCTGGGCGCCGCTACGGGTGGCCGCCCTTTACAGACAACTTACTCTACAGAGAGCAAGTTGAGGGAGGCGTAAAGACAATTTCTAAAAGTATCGATTATTATTACATTTGAAATGCATCACAGGATAAACCAGCACACATTCTCCTAATATAGTGATTGACAAGCTATAAAAACACAGTGCATTCCAAGCCTTGGGAAATGCTATGGAAATTTGTTTGAGCATACAGTTTCTGTTTAACATAGAAAACGATGGAGAAATGGGACGCTGCCATTTACTGCGGATTTTTGAAGGAATACGGGATCTTCTTAAGCCTCGCTTCACACCCCATCCACACTGGCTGCCACATCACAGGAGACGCCATCTTCACTGGCTGGTTCCTCAGCCCCTGCTCCTTCCAGAGTCCGCGAAGGTGCGTAGAAGCTGGCGCCGTCAGATGGTACGGCGGAAAACATGACGCTGTCGTCCGACTCTCCCTGGGGCTTTAAGGTAGATGAGTCGCCCCGGTCGCTCTCCTGATTTGCCGAGATCTCTGAGAGAAACAGAGTCTCCACCTGACCGAGGAACTGCTCCACAGTGCTGTCCTGCAGCTGCTCTAGGAACTTCCTCAAGGACGCTAACATCTGTAAAGAAAAGGGCACAATGTAGAATTCCTTAGACCCATGGGTGTGGGTTTAGCCAGGCCACCTGGGAGGGACTAACTGCATTAAATAACACGAAGGCAGACGACTCCAGCACAACCATCCCTGATTGGCCGATAGTACTTACTTTGTCCAAGCATGTAAGGTCGGAATCTCTGCGGAAAAATCTGTCCATCGGCACGCAGCTGGAAACAAACAGCAGGAGGAAGATCTTCACATTGAGACCGACTAGGAGCTTTACGTGTTAAGCAGGCCTGTCCCTACCCCAGGTAAGGACCGTAACCAGGCCCTCCCCGCTCCTAAAATTCCTGCTACGTCATAAATGCCACACTACCTCCTTACCTGTGAGACGTGCTGTATTTCTTCACTATCCACTCTGCTCTCTTCATCACTTGGACCCAATTTGGCTCCTCGCACAATTCGTGGATCTCAAACCTAAAAGGGATCCCTGGAGGACAAAGGGAATGTTCTGTGACCGAGGGGAACAGGAACAGGGCGCAAAGGGATCCGTCACCAAGGAGAACAGGAACAGGGCACAAAGGGATCCGTCAGCAAGGAGAACAGGAACAGGGCGCAAAGGGATCCGTCAGCAAGGGGAACAGGAACAGGGCGCAAAGGGATCCGTCAGTAAGGGGAACAGGAACAGGGCGCAAAGGGATCCGTCAGCAAGGGGAACAGGAACAGGGCGCAAAGGGATCCGTGAACTGTCTCACTGTATCCAAACACTACATTATTCCTTCTAATATTTAGTAAAACTGATTAAAAGGAGAAAACAACCCAGGTATCCAGAAAGGAGAGAAACGGGGAACAGGTACGTACTGTGAGAGCCTGCTGGGCCCTGCTCCTCACTCACCACCAGGCAGGTGGTCTGCGAGTGCGGCGAGGTGTTGCTGGGGTTGTAGGGGCTGACGATCATGCCGATGAAGGGGGCGCCGCCGCGGGAGAAGTAGCCCTGAAAGCAGGGAAGCGGCGATCCTCAACAAAACAGACCCGAATCTGATCCAAAGGTCAACTGCACACCGGGAACTGAGTTCAAAGCACATATCAGTGCATTATCTCCACCAGGAAAGTCAGTTATTTTGTTAATGTAATTCCTCCATGAATGCTTATCCAATGCAAAACTGAAGGAACAATTTCACATAAATCCTAATAAAAAGCATTTCATAATGTGTTCACTCTCGAAAAGCAATGGACTGCTTGCAAAAATCTAGAACAGCAGAAACATCTTACGGAGTAAAAGAAGAGGACAGAAATGTAGGTACTGTATCTCACCTGGAACTTGGCCTGCGTGTCGATGTCACGGAGGGAGGGGTTGGGGTCAAAGGCGGGGTGCGAGTGATACCAGCCCACGACGTCGTAGCCGCGGCCGGCCAGCTGCTCCGAAGCCTGGGTCTGAGACACCGGGTCCATCTCGCACTGCATCCCCGTGCTCAGGCTGTTGCACGGCTCTGCGGCACAGATCTGCGGAGGATTCCACTCACCGTCACCGTCACCCTCCATCATCACCACTTCACTATGATGTCACCGCTATCAGAATCATAGCATATACCACTTCATACACTCAGAAAAAAATTGTACCATTGTTTGTCACGGGGGCTGTACCCTGAAGGATCTGTCAATTGTACCTTTAGCTGTAGATATATGTACCTTTTCAGGTACACAATGAACACTGATGGTGCACTAATGCTGTTTGTACCTTTGGGATGTTCCTCAGAGTCCATTTCTGTACCTTAAAAAGTACAATTACAAGGGTACAGCCCCAGTGACAAGCAAAGGCACACATTTTTACCCTTTTTCTGAGAGTGTAGCTCGGTCAGAAGGTCTCACACCAAACACCAAAACTTTCAAATCAGCCTGTTTATTCACAAATCTCATTACTGCACTAATAATAATAAGGCCAATAAGCACTTTTGGGAAATCGATAAATTGGGCAGAAATTATGCATGCTTATCCGTAATTGTTAATATTTTTATTATAGTAAAGCAAGCGTCCACTGTAGAATTCAATGTTTCAGCAAATGTGGAGCTTGTTTACCAGTCACTAGGAGTGTAACGGTACACATATTCGTACCAAAATGATTTCGGTACAGGGCTTTCAGTTCAGTATGCATACGAACCAAATTAATGCAGCAAATGTGGAACCTTTGTGCGTTTCTGTGTTTCCCCCCAGCAACATTCGGAAAGGGGCGGATGAAGCTGCACCATCACACATGTGCACCTACATCCTAATGTGAAGCTGGAAGTCGTTAATGTGAATACAGGTACGGTACGGGTTTTTGCTGCACCATAATGGATATTTTTGTTATGCTTCGTATTTTCTGAGACAATATTTGTGTTGCACAGTTCTAAAATGAAACTGAAAGCAGCGCATGTGAATATAGTACAGATCAGGTACAGTTTTCTAAATTTTAGTTTTTTTTTAGTAGGTCACAGCACTTTTGACAGACTTCTTATTTAAGAAAGACAGTCATATTCTGTTCAGTAAACCTCTGATTAATAAAGAAAGAAGCAAATTTTGTTTTGTGTCTTTTACCCCCACCGTACCGAAAACGCACTGAGCCGCAATTTTTGTGTTCCACCAGGCACGTCTTCCACACTGTATTATCAAAAGCAGTCATCATCACCACCACCATCACCATCACCATCATCACCAACACCATCATCATCATCATCACCATTATCATCATCATCACCACCACCATCATCACCACCACCATCATCATCATCATCACCAACACCATCATCACCACCATCATCATCATCACCACCATCATCATCATCATCACCATTATCATCACCATCACCACCACCATCATCATCATCACCACCACCATCACCATCACCACCATCATCACCACCACCATCACCATCACCATCATCACCAACACCATCATCACCAACACCATCATCATCATCATCACCATTATCATCACCATCACCATCATCACCAACACCATCATCACCACCACCATCATACATCCTCACACTCTACAGCAGATCCTTCCTATTCTCATCTGGTCTTCCTCACTTCAGCCACACCCCCCAGTCCTCCTCACCTTCAGCATTTTGCCTGCCTCGTTGTACTTGCCCCCCAGCAGACCGATGACCTCCCCCATGGAAGCGTGTGAGTGCTGAAGGGAGAAACGTGGGTAGCAGTCAGCGACTCTCCCTGACTTTGGGTCAGTGCTGATCCTGCCATGCAGCAGAGCCACCAGGTCCTTCCGGAAAACGGCGCAGTGCAGGACGGCCGAGACCGACTGCACACCGTCACCCGTCCAAAGAACCGCGCAGTGCAGGACGGCCGAGACCGACTGCACACCGTCACCCGCCTAGAGAACCGCGCAGTGCAGGACGGCCGAGACCGACTGCACACCGTCACCCGTCCAAAGAACCGCGCAGTGCAGGATGAGATGAGATGGAACTTTACTGAACTCCATGAGGGGAAAACGTCATTGACCAGTAGCAGAGGGAGAAATAACAAAGAATAATGCAACTAGAAAGTCAATAAATGTGTTAAAGAAAATGATAAAATAAGTATAAAATTAAGTTAAACAATTAATAAGTAAACTGTAAAAAAAAAAATGTGTACCTATGGTGCAGAATGCCTGTTGTAATGCGCTGTTTATCATGACAACAGAAAGCCTCACTGCAGACGCTGCTCTGTGTGCTGCACTGTAAGCAGGACACGCGTCAATGTGCTAAACGTACCATGTCCATAATGATCAGGGCCTCCGCACACACAGTCACCCGAAACGGCTCCTGCAAAACAAACCGGGGGACCCTCAGACTGAACGCATGACAAGCGCAGGAATTCGACAGCACGCAGAGCGAGCATAAGGCCACACCGACCTGCTTTTCATCGTCGAAGTCCTGGCAGGGTATCAGCTGGAAGGGGTCAAAGGAGCTAAGAGAAAGACAGGGCGTTAGAGGGCCCAGGTTAAAGAGCGGCCTTCCACTGGGTCTCCACTCGACGTGCCTAAACGGACCTACCTTAAAGAGCTTTAATGTAGAAATAGAGTACGTAGAGTATCAAAGAACACGAAAAAGGTAATGTTACCGACTGAAATAAGTGTTATGTCCATTAAGAGTAGTGAGACCAGCTCAAACAATGGGAGCATTAAAATCAAGACACCATAACTTATAATATTTTATATACAATACAAGCAGTGGCCATGGGGAGGCGCTCACCTTCTCTGCCTGGATGCCTTGCTGGCTTTCAGCTGCCGCTTACAGGAATCCTCCCTCCTCTTGGCCAGATCCTCTGCGCTGAGGTGCTGAAGATGGCAAATGTATACGGCAGGTGTACTAACTGGGGCTCTGACACAGAAACCTTTCTGAGGGGGACAGCCCTGTCACTTCACTTAAACACGCGACAGGCTCCCCCTGGTGGTCGGGGTGGAATTTCCCAGCCCTACCTCAAAGGTCTGCCCCTCCAGGTCCTTGGCGTCGCACCAGTTTCCCCACATGTCTCGCACTCGCCGCCTCCTTGCACGCTTCGGGGGGGTGACCATAAAAACGTCATCAGTGAGGGCGGCATGGACGCTCTCGCTGCCACAGGATCTGCCACCAACGCTGGCCCTCACCATAGACTGCAGCCTCTGTGCCAGCTGGTACGCCTCCAGGGCATCACGGCCTTCCCGCGCCCGGGAGCGCTCCACCATCCGGGGCCGGCAGTACACGGCCTGCTCTGCAGGAGGGAACGTGGGATGAGCAAGAGGAGAGGCGAGGTGAGGAGAGGCAAGGAGAGGGGAAGGGAGGTGAGGAGAGGCAAGGAGAGGGGAAGAGAGAAGAGGGGAGGTGAGGCAAGGAGAGGGGAGGTGAGGAGAGGCAAGGAGAGGGGAAGAGAGGAGAAGGGAGGAGAGGCGAGGAGAGGCAAGGAGAGGAGAAGGGAGGTGAGGAGAGGGGAGGAGGGGGGGAAGAGAGGAGAGCCATGTGCCGTGTTAGAGCCATTACCACAGCCGAAGTTGATGGCGCCGATGAGCTCCAGGTAGGTGTGTATCCTCCCGATGCAGTTGACATCGCCACAGTTCCTGAGGCCTGGGCGCACTGACGTCTTGTTCAGGTATTTGGGTTTAACCTTCTCCCTGGGAGGCAGGCAGATGCCGATTTCAGGAGCCTGGGACACTGTCCCACATTAACGCAGCAGCGCTGTTTATCATCACTTAAATCATGCTGTTTATCATCACTTAAATCATGCTGTTTATCATCACTTAAATCATGTTGTTTATCATCACTTAAATCATGCTGTTTATCATCACTTAAATCATGCTGTTTATCATCACTTAAATCATGCTGTTTATCATCACTTAAATCATGCATTCGCACAAACAGTCACTGCACTAAATAAACGTGTTCCTTATTCAGCAGATGTTGAAGCCACGTGTTCTGCTAGTGAGCTACCTATGATCTTCTGACTTGTTGGCTATTTGGTTTTTGAAATATCTGAGGGGGGTTGAGGGCCCCAAAAACAACAAACAGGCCCTGCATTAATATACCAAATTCTGCATTGGCCAGCTAACATCCCATATCCGAGCCTCTGGATAACAACTGTCTTTATTTTAAGTATTACTTAGCATCACTACTCCCCATGCACTAGATCACATATTTTTTTTGAATGATCTTTCATCCTGCTTTTAACCGCTGTATGACTGGCAGAGAAGGTCACATGACCTTAGATCCAGCTGTAGGGGCAGTAGGGGCTCTGTGCCCTGTCTACACGTACCACTGCTCCAAGATGTAATTCCGGATCTTGAGGTATCTCTCGGGGGTCTTGGACGGACGGCCCTCAAAGAACTCAGAGACGGCCTGCTTCTCCTCCTCCGTGACGGCCCTCCGGTCAAGCTGAACTTCGTGTTCTGGGGCCTTCAGCTCTTCCTCCTCCTCGTCCTCCTCCTCGTACTCCTCATCCAGGCTCGTGCTGCCCTCCACCGGGCCTGAGGGAAGGAGGGACGGCAGCAGAGCAGACAGGTCAAACCGTGACCTGGAAGAGGGGACCGTGGGACATTTTTATGGAGATGTGAAAAAGAAACAAAGCCAGAGGTCACCTGCTCCACTGCTGTCCTCCTGCTCAGAAGCAGATCCTCCCTCTGCACTGCCAGGCCCGGCTGGCTGGGGGTCCGTTTCCTCCGCAGACGCGGGGTCGCAGTGAGCATGTGCGACACCCTCACCCACCACCTCAGATGCAGCCTCTGGGATCAGCTCGACGGAGCAGGAGGGCCGGGGAGAGGGGGCTGGCAGAGGCTCCACACTCTGAATTGCAGCATCTTCAGAAGACCCTTGTTCAACCGGCTCACCCTGGCTGCCCAGAAACGGGGGGTCATTGTCGAGGTCATCCGTGATGTCCACATCCTCGTCGTCTGACAGCCTCTCGATCCGCACCGCGTTGGACAACATGGTGCCGTGATCCTTGCCAGAGTCAGCAGCACCGGGAGGTGGTCTGGCCACTGATCCCCAAGGGACCCCCGGGCTCTGATGCAGGGAGTTCTCCAGCTTAGCCTGAAATTTAAGGCCTATATTGGTAACACACTGGGAAAAATGCACAAAATATCTCACAGCTCCAACTGATTGCAATACTTTGTAAAATCAAACTGTGAACTCATGGGAGTTTCTTAAACAAGGATTTGAGGGGAAAAAAGAAAAATGATTTGTTCAGAAAGATAAACAATCAGACTGTAGAAGAGGTGTGTCCAAGCAACTAGAGCAGGTAGGACCAACTAATCAGATGTTTTGGTCCCACCTCCTCTAGTTGCCTGGATCCCACTATCTGATTGGTTATCTCACTGAACCACTCATTTTTCCTTCTGACACCAGAACATTTTTGTGCAACTGAGCCTCCCATTATTTTTGTTCCCCCACTTATAAGTGAACATAAAGCTTGTATTAAAAACCTAAAGGACAAAATGCTGTAAAATAAACTCAATGGCCACACGTCTAGCAATCGTACAAAGGCGGGAACAGGACAGAAACACACCTGTTTCTTAAAGTACTGTCTGGCGTAGCTTTTAACCTGCAGGACGGTCCGGCTGCCAATAAGCTTGGAAATTTTTGTCCACCTTCGGCCGAACTGGGACTGCAGCACCATGCGGACAGAGGAGCAGAATCGCTACATCAGCTGCGTTCTTGCTTTTTGCAACCGATCCACACAACATAAAATGAAAATGTGCAAAGACTCCATTCTTATTTATCACTGGAGCTCCTGTAAAGCAGATAAACGTCTGCTTACCAGGCCGGCCTCAAAGAGCTCCTTCTCCTCCTTGGCCCAGCGGATAGGCTGGGCAGAGGGTTTCACAGGAGACCTCCAAGACGGGACCACAGTAAAGAGAGAGGTTAGGTGTCATGTTGGGTAACCACTGCAAACGCTTCAGTTCATAAAATGAACAATTACACAATCGTCAAAATGGATCTCTTTGTTTATTCGTTTCTGGGGACCTCTGTCTTGCTCTTTTGTAAGTTGTTTGTAAAGGGCGGCCACCCTTAGTGGTGCCCAGGGAGCTGGGGGTTAAGGGCCTTGCTCAAGGACCCGCACACGTGCTGATGCTAGGTTTGAACCGGCAACCTTCTGATTACAGGCACACAGGCTTAGCCCACTGAGCCACCCACTGCCCCCCAGCTCTCTGCATCTTTGTTAACCCACAAATAAAATGGTACATATCAGTATTAACCCAGGAAAAGAAATGGACCATGTACGTGTAATATGTTAACATCTCGTGGTTGTAAATTAAAACTCTTTACAGTTGTAGTACTTACTGTAAAAACAGCAAATGGCATGTATTCATGGATGTGTTTTGAAATATTTTCCTTTGATTTCTGCTTCATCCTGACAGGGACACTAATTACTGAGCCCACTGAGCCGCACGCTGCCCCCAAAATAACACTGAACATGCAAGCAGATACTCTGCACTAGCAATGTGGTGGAAACCAAGTGACACGTCACTGAGGTTAAGATTTAGCATGAGGTTCACACTGACGGTCCCCTGAACTGTACTCACCGCTTAACCCTCTGCTTCTCACCCGTCCACATGCTCTTCGGCAGCTCCTTCCCAGCCAGATAATATCCAAAACCAGTCAAGGAGAAATCCGCAAAAAGACAAGCCACCAGAGGTGGCTAGTTCAGGTCCAGAAAGTTAAAATCAAGACCAGGATTTTGTTTCAACCAACCAGTTGAGTATAAATAGTCAAAGCCACAGGGTACTCAATTGGTTGGTTCAAACAAAATCATGGGCTGGATTCTTACTTTCCGGACCTGAACCATCCACCTCGGCATGCCACATACCAGGCAGCACCATTTGAGCGTTCACCCTCCAGACTCTGCAAACTGCTATACGTCAAAGGATACTCCTCCTCCAGTAGCATGTTCTCTATGGCCTCCCTGTTCTCCGCACTTATAGAGCTGTCTAGAGTCCAGGGCTGCGAGAGAGCAAACATATAAATGGAGCGGGCAAAGGCCTACGCAAAACACGTTTAGAGAAATAACCAGCCCAACCGATAAACGAATGAATGACGTGAAAAGACGAGAGCGTTGGGGCTACCGTACTCTAAGCAGACACGGAGCGATCTACAGCACTTACTAAGAGCCCGTTGCTGTTCTTCCATGCGGAGTGCAGATAAGGATCCTGAATTATTTCTCTCCCCTCAGGGTCCCTAAAATATTCAAACAATAGCACACGATTAGCTCTGGAGCGCAGCTCGTGTCGCATAGACGCTTTTTTTTTGGTGTTTAGCGTAGACGACGAAATCATGGATATTTCACTTATTCAGTACCGGTGTAGAGTCCTAATAGTTACGGTAGCTTAAGAAGAGTTTGTCACTATAATGATTCGTTGACAGCTGGGATCAGTCGTAGGACAGATTTTCCATTGGGTGGTGAGACAGTCGGGTATGGAGTTTTCAGATGAGAAATATGCAGCTCAGTCAAGTTCATGTTTTCGCTCTGCCGAGCCACATTCTCACGGGTTTCTTGTTGATGACAGCAGTGTAAATGCACGCTTATATGAAACCAGTATACACACATTTAATTTCTCTGTGCATTAAAAGGAAAGACGTCCTGGCCCGTCCGTACTTCACACGTCAGCTGCTTTGAGCCGCCGCCTCCCTTGCTACGTTCAGTAAATGGGAGGAAAAACTAAACTCGTCACCCGTTCGTGTGACTTGTGATAAGAAAAGGCATAAGCAATGGCACAGACACTACTGGTAATGAGAGGTCTCTCACTTGTCATTCATTTTTGTTGTTTGATGGGTAAACGTGAACATCTCGGGCACTATAAACAAACCGTTTAATTACCATAAGAAAATTGAAAACTGGGGGGTGGGAATCTGAGCTGGTATCCAACCATGCCCAGCTCCAACTACGCATTAATAATATCAGGACGACAGGCTTTCTGCTTACCCCAAATTCACGTCGGTTACGTCTCCCTCAATATCTACAAGCTCCACTTCGTCCGCCATATCGGCTGCCGGAAGTTTCGTCACGCCGAGGGCGACACGTGGACCCGATTCCAGCAGCGACACCAAGAGGTGCGGAGGAACGCAGCACGTATGCGCACTCAAGAGTACCGTTTACAGGTATCGCTGGACTGGAGTAAGTTATTTGCTTATCTTTTTTTTTTTTTAGACTAAAACGAAAACTTTTCGTAGCGCTGATATCTACTTCAAGCCCTTATGAGGAAAATATGCACTAAATTTACAAACCTGTACGGATTATACAGTATTTAACTAGACAACATAATTTCGTATTATGTACCTACACACACACACCCAAGTACCCTCCGCGAGTCTGTACTGGAGAAGCTGTTGGAAGATTGATGTTTACTTTGCATTTAAGCTGCATCCCATTTGGGTATATAGTTTGCACTTAAAATATGAATATTTCTCAATTTCTCTGTTTAATTCTTATCCCATAACAATCCAACCCAACAAGAACCATTTAAATAGCACGTAGAGTCTGACAGTCCAGCATTGTACATCCGGACATTTTTAGGCTTATCTGAAATATAACTTACACAAACCGTGAATCATACTTTTTGACCCGTAAACATATGTTTCACTGCAGTAGCCCAGCCGGTGGAGAAGAGGCACGATTTCAGGTCCCGCCACCAAGAAAAAACAAAGGCAACGCGCTCGGGTGAAAGTCAGTGTTATTTATTTAGAAATTCACAGTTTCTAATGGCAAACAACTCGGGAGTCCAACCCGTGCTCCGGTTCCACTAGTGCTGTGCAGCACGTCCGCACAGAAAACAAGTAGCGTGTTCCCGTAGAGCCTTGGAGAGCCGTTCGGGGTGGAGTGGGGTGGGGTAGGGATGCCAGGGCACTGGCGTGGGCTCGGGGGCTTCGTTAAGAAACAAAGTGCACATTGAGCTCGTAAGAAAAATCAGCAACAAAAAGTACAAATAACACCACGTTAAAGAATGTGAGCGAATCGACCGTCGACTCCTCGTACCGCCAGGAGAGGGCGACACACAGCATCCTCACATCCGTAACGCATTGCGAGGGACGCACAAACCCCGACACGCGTGTAACATATTTAGTAAAATTCTCACATTCAAACCCAGCCCACAAAATGTTCCTCAAATAAAATGAAGAAAAACATTTTTTATACTGTCATTAACGGGAAGGTGACGACTTTTTAGGCCGCTTAAAGGGATCCCGTCCTTATAGCGGCACAAGTTTAATCTGGATGAGAATCCTTTTCATTTGTTACTGGTTGTGGGAAAAAAACGCCTTACCTCCCCGTTTCACTTTGAGTTCAGTCCCATCGTCTGTACCAGAAAAGTCAAATGTAGCACATAATCATAAATTTGTACTTTAAAATCTATTTTCTTTTACTTAACAGATAAGTGTTTAACTTCAAGGGTGGCTCCGTACTCCATCACATGGGTGCATGCATTGTGCGTCCTGACAGTCCATTGAGTAAAAATGTGTTTTAGGGAACACACATGTTGTGAAGGAGTAATATGTGGCATGTGGCAGTACCTGCCACGGGAGGCAGGGGGAGACACAGAAAGATCTTGGGGGATCCTCTTTCTGGGACTATGGCAAGAGATATCTGGCAGACAGTGAAATAAATAAATACATAAATAAAACTTACAGCAGAGGTACCCCCTGGTGTCTGACAGAAGAACAAACTATTCCCAAAAACAGGACCCTCAAACACATCTCATTTGGTCAGAAGAAACCTCCGTCATTCCAGACATAGTGAAAGTAGGAAGAAGTCGTTCTCCACCAGGGACGTGACCTGCGGGGCCAGCCATGACTTGCAGCAGGGTGAGTGAGTCATGGCATCCTCAACACTTAGCGGTGCGTGATGTGATGAGAAAGCAGAGCGGAGCGGGGTGGGGCGGGGGAGGGGGGGCATTGGCAGAGACTCACAGCAGCTTCACCCACCTTAAGCAGCTGCTGAGTTTACGGCACACCTAAGGAAATCACCTCCTGGTCCCACGAAACAAAAGGTTAAAGCCACATCTAGGAGCGGAAAAGGAGGCAGACAGTGGACACTGCACAGCCCTCACACACACACCTGACACCCCCAGGAGCCCCCACTAAACAGAGTGCCCTCTAAAGTCTGGGGCGGGACACCACCCCCTTGAGGCTTCGACCATCTGGTCGCTGTGCTAATCCTGTAGAAAAACAAAAATCTGCGCTAAAATACACAGCTTTGTCTCATCTTATTGATAAATAAGAGCTCTCTCTGGAAGGGAAAAAAGTAACGACCTATCGATCTCTAAAACAGACAGAAAAGGCACATAAAGAGGGAGGGGTCTTCGACGTCGAGGGCCGCCGTGTCCAGGGGCAGGGCCCCGAGAGACGAGTCGCGCCGCAGTTCCGCACCCTGCCAGCAGATGGTGCCACTAGGTACCAGTCTGTTCCCCAGATGGGGATGACGTGTGGCTCAGACCTGGCCCGAGAGCGCGGTGACCCCCAGCGCTCCCACGCCCATCTCCTTGCTGCCCTTCATGATGCCCTGGAGGGCGGGCAGCAGCTCGGCTACGCCCCGCCCCCGCTCGCACATCCGCGAGCGCCGCCGTTTGAAGGCCCGCCTCTCCATCCGGCTGGGGGGCGGCGGCTGGCTCTCGCAGGCGGGCGGTTCGTCCGAATGGGAGGAGCCCTCCGAGCTGCCCTCAGAGGGGGTGTCCCTGGACAAGGACACGCAGGTCTCTACTGGGGGGGGGCGGGGGGCACCGTTGCACTTGGGGCCTCCATTAGCTGCTGCTGGCGCGGGGGCCAAGGGCTTCGGGGCATCCGCCTTCTCGGCCTTCATCTTGCATCGTTTCTTCTGCCCGGGGGGGGAGAGAGAAAAGGTCACTCAGGGGGTTAGAGTCAAGACGCTGTGGAGGCCAATTCATGTGTGAAAACGATTCCTCCTGCTACCTGAACCCTGACAATTTGAGCCTGATTAATCTTGGCATTATCATCCTAGAATATGCCCATGTCATTAGGAAAGGAAAAATCCAGTGATGGGATAAACTGGCCGTTCAGTACATTGAGGTACTCAGCTGACTTCATTGCTGCATAACATTGCTGAGCTGTAATACTGATCCAATCACTGGCTCTTAAGTACTTGCTGATTTAAATTGAAACAGTTTTGGCCGGGGAGTGTAAATCGTAGAATAGCCCCTGTCGGGGTGGGGGTGG